>CM035430.1:57138467-57520967 GCA_020310875.1 Ceratopteris richardii | reverse complement strand
TAAATCATGTATATGAAGGAAGTCGTTTGACACGACTAAGTGCAAGCTTACTTATTCTCAATCTTCAAAATCGTTTTGGATGGAGTAATGTATCTATTTCAACACTATTAAAGTATAATTTTCAAATTTCTCTCTCTCTCTCTCTATATATATATATATATATATATATGCATAAAAATATATATATATATAAATACATGCATATATAAACATACACATAATATACATGAATGTATACACACATATAAACATACACACACATATACACACATACACATGTTATGAGAGTAATGTCAAATTATACATACCTGTATTGAATGAAGATGTTTTGTCCATCTAGCCTTTAGAATTTTCAACCCACCCTTTAGAATCTTCTTGAGACATATGTTTCTCCTATTTTGGTCGACCTAATACCTATGCTGCAAACTCTTTTGCATACAAATATTAAGTATCAATTAGCTATGCAGGTATTAAGTCATCTGTAAAATGGGAGGAGAAAATTTATCTCGAAGATTTTGAAGGATGGAAAAATAATTTTAAAGGATGGGCAGAAAAAAAGTGTCCATTCAATGCAGGTTTTTATTCTTACTTTAGCTAAGGTAAGAACAAGAACTTGCATTGAATGGACACTTTTTGTCTGCCCATCCTTTAAAACTATTCATGCATCTTTCAAAATATTTGCGCTAAATTAAATCCTCCTTTTTTACAGATTAGCTAATACCTTCATAGCTAACTGATACTTAATATTTGTAAACAGGGTAGCAAGACAGGTAATAGATTGACTATACAATGGGAAGCCACCAGACGATTCAATGGTGTAGATATAAAAATATGCAAACCACAATATACAAAAAAATAATTAAAAATGAAATCAAATATACACAGCTACACATGCATACATACATATACATACATACATACACATTCATACATATATACACATACATACATGCATACACATGTATACACACATACATATACATATATGCATATACATACGCATACGTATATATACATACATATACACCTATAAAACACATATACATACATATATACATATACACATACACATATGTATACGCATGCACCTGCATATACACATCCACATACACATACACATAAGCATACACATATATAAAATTATATGCATATATATATATGTATATTTATTTATTTACTTTTTTAATATATCTTTTTTTGATGAACTTATAGATTATTATCTGAAAAGCTTTTACCAAGTCAGAATATTCTTCCTACCTCGCATGATGAAATGAAGAAGATAATCAACAGTCTTGGTATAGATTATCAATGTATACATGCATGTCCTAACAAGTGTACTTTATATAGAGGTTGTTGGAGAAACAATCACTAATTGGACATATATTTGAAGGTCAAATCTGAGGAAGAAAACCCCATGCCTATGCGAAGGGACAAATTCACAAGTGTATCATATTTGTAAAGTTAGTTCACTTTAGTTCTAGAAGTTTTTTAAAAGTCACGGGAATGAGAAAATCTATATAAGTTAGTTTGTACTAACTGACGCGGCGAGAGAGAAGAGAGAGAAGAAGTGGAAGAGAGTGATAGAAAGAGAGAAGGAGTTCATTTTATACGACTGAGTATAGTCGGGCTTCTCTGAGTGAGAAAGCATCTGTAAAACTTCTGAGTTTTCATAGCTGTGAGAAAGAACTGAGTAAAGTTCTGTGTATGAGGCTCTCTCCATCATCTCCATGCTTGCCTACTGTGTGATGAATTCAAAAGTTCAAGTTTTCCAAGCAATTCGATGCCTGGCATCGAGTTTGTGCTGATAAGTCATTATTTTCATTCTCTGTGTGTTACCTGTTGTTGAATCTTTTAAAAACATGAGATTTGTGGAGCAACTCAATGCCTGGCATCGACTTTCAGCATAAAGTCGATGCCTGGCATCGACTTCTAGCATACCTGTGGTCTTACTCATGTGTGTGTAAAAGAGGGTATTTTTGGTGCAGAAAAAGAGGCTAAAAAAGCTCAAAGTCGATGTCTGGCATCGACTTTGGCTGAAATTCGATGCTAGGCATCAAATTTTTATTTTTAGACACTCAGAATTACTAAAGGAGGAAAAATTTCCAGTTTTGGAAGGTCATATAGGGTCATCTTGTGAGGGCCATAACTTGAGTTCTAGAGATCCGTTTCATAGATATGATAGCTCATTGGAAAGCTCTACTTTTCTAGTTTTAGCCTATAAAGTTTCATAGAGAAATAATACTTGAGCTAGGAGAAATTAGCAAAATACTGAAGGTATGTCATTTTGGTGACTAGGAATTTTAGATTCAAGGTATCCAAATTTTGTTTGCAGGTTGAGAAGAGCACTCTATGGATTGAAACAAGCTCCAAGAGCTTGGAGCTATAGACTGGTGAAGTATCTCAATGATCTTGGATATCAAAGTTCAAAAGCAGATTCAAGTCTACTTATCAAAAGAATAGAGGAAGGTACAATCTACATTTGTATTTATGTAGATGACATTATAATCACAGGTACTTCAGATGAAGGAATCAAGGAGGTAAAGAGATTACTTGAGAAAGAGTTCAAGATCAGTGACCTAGGAAAGTTGTCATACTTTCTTGGAATGGAAGTCACTTATACAGATCATGGCATATATGTATCACAAGAAAGGTATCTTCTGAATCTATTGAGGAAGTTTGATATGGAAAATTGCAGAGAAGCTTCAACTCCACTTGAAGTTAATCACAAGCTCAGTAAATATGATGGTGCAGAATACAAAGATATGAGGAAGTATCAATCTCTTGTGGGTAGTTTGATTTATGCTACACTAACAAGACCTGATCTTAGTTATGCAGTGGGAGTCTTGTCACAATTCATGCATTGTCCAAAGGACCCACATTGGATTGCAGGTCAAAGAGTTCTCAGATATATCAAAGGAACTATAAAGGAAGGATTATATTATCCTCTTACATCAGATTTGAAGTTGAGAGCCTACAGTGACTCAGACTGGGCAGGTAATCAAGATGACAGGAGATCAACTCATGGTTACATGATATATATTGGTGATAAGCTTGTAAGTTGGTGTTCAAAGAAACAACATACAGTAGCATTATCATCAACTGAAGCTGAGTACAAAGGACTTGTGGAAGCAGCTAAGGAGGTCATATGGATGCAGACATTGTTCAAAAGCTTGGGCATTGATCAAGGTACACCTACAATACATGGAGATAATATGAGTTCACTTTATCTTGCAGCAAATCCAGTTTTTCATGCAAGGACAAAGCACATAGAGATATAGTATCATTTTCTCAGAGAAAAGGTAATGGAGAAGGAGATTGAAGTGGAGTACATTTCTACTAAAGATCAGATAGCAGACATAATGACAAAGAGCTTGGATGGTGTGAAGACCAACAGATTCAAAAGCATGGCAAGAGTAAAAGAAAAGAAGATGATATGAAGAAACAGAGAATGTCAAATAGTGATTGAGGGGGAGCTGTTGGAGAAACAATCACTAATTGGACATATATTTGAAGGGTCAAATCTGAGGAAGAAAACCCCATGCCTATGCGAAGGGACAAATTCACAAGTGTATCATATTTGTAAAGTTAGTTCACTTTAGTTCTAGAAGTTTTTTAAAAGTCACGGGAATGAGAAAATCTATATAAGTTAGTTTGTATTAACTGACGCGGCGAGAGAGAAGAGAGAGAAGAAGTGGAAGAGAGTGATAGAAAGAGAGAAGGAGTTCATTTTATACGACTGAGTATAGTCGGGCTTCTTTGAGTGAGAAAGCATCTGTAAAACTTCAGAGTTTTCATAGCTGTGAGAAAGAACTGAGTAAAGTTCTGTGTATGAGTCTCTCTCCATCATCTCCATGCTTGCCTACTCTGTGATGAATTCAAAAGTTCAAGTTTTCCAAGCAATTCGATGCTTGGCATCGAGTTTGTGCTGATAAGTCATTATTTTCATTCTCTATGTGTTACCCGTTGTTGAATCTTTTAAAAACATGAGATTTGTGGAGCAACTCGATGCCTGGGATCGACTTTCAGCATAAAGTCGATGCTTGGCATCGACTTCTAGCATACAAGTGGTCTTACTCATGTGTGTGTAAAAGAGGGTATTTTTGGTGCAGAAAAAGAGGCTAAAAAAGCTCAAAGTCGATGCCCGGCATCGACTTTGGCTGAAATTTGATGCTAGGCATCGAATTTTTATTTTTAGACACTCAGAATTACTAAAGGAGGAAAAATTTCCAGTTTTGGAAGGTCATACATGGTCATCTTGTGAGGGCCATAACTTGAGTTCTAGAGATCCGTTTCATGGATATGATAGCTTGTTGGAAAGCTCTACTCTTCTAGTGTCAGCCTATAAAGTTTCATGGAGAAATAATACTTGAGCTAGGAGAAATTAGCAAAGTACTGAAGGTATGTCATTTCGATGACTAGGAATTTCTGTAGAAGCAAAGTTCTCACTTTAGGCTATCGTTTCTCAAAGTTTGGAGTGGCAATGAGTTAATGGTGACCATAGAGGTGTTCTAGTGTCACATTAATTCATTTCTTGTGGTGTTTCATACATCAACAGAGGTGAATATGCAAACTCTTTGACATGTCCCAAATGTCAATCTCCTCGATATAAGGACGAAGAAGGTAAAATCCCAAAAAAGGTTTGAGACATTTTCCATTGGCTCTACGGATTAGAAATATGTTTCAAAGCCCCGAATGATCAAAGCTTTTGACATGGGGACATGATCATAAAAGTACTGATGGAATAATCAGAATTCCTCATGATAGTGTTGCTTTTCAGGATATTGATTCTACATGGCCTGAATTTGCACAAAATCCACGGAATCTAAAGTTAGGAGTTGCATTAGATGGGGTTCATCCATTCTCCATGAAATCCAGTAAATGGTCAACATGGCCAGTGGTAGTCATAAACTACAATCTTCCGGCATATCTTAGCATTAAAAAGGAACATTTAATGCTTTCACTTTTAATCACAGGCAAAACACAAGTTAAAGATATGAATGTATATCTTGCTCCTCTCATTGACGATCTCCAAGAGTTATGGAGAGGTATTAATGTCATTGATGTATCAAAAAGCATGAAAGAAAGACATATTACGGTTTGTGGTATTGTGGCTTGGACTATTCACGATTTTCCAGGATATGGTGTTTGTTCAGGTATTGTTGTAATTTTTTTATTCAATATGCATATAGATAAATGTGATTTAATCTAATTATATTTTTATCGTTTTGATGATGCAAGAATATCTACTAAGGGTTATAAAGCTTGTCCATATTGTGGTGATTGGTTGAGATCAATCTATAGTAAGAATCTCAACAAAAATACTTGCCTGATGATCATCCATTAAGATCTAAAAGAGAAGCGATACATTTTAATGGAAAGCTTGAAACAGGTCAGTGTCCAAAACCTATGACACCTATGGATTGGTATAAAAAATGGACAGATGGACCTCTGATAGATCCAAAATGAAAAATCTTCAGTGATGATGAAGATAATGAGTATGTGAAGAGAGGTAAAGGAAAATTGGCACTCGCATGGAACATATCAATATGGTATTCTTTGGAGTACTGGAAAGAGTCAAAAGTATGTAATCTTCTTGATCCTTTGCATATATTCAAGAATATTGGTTATTCACTATGGCAGCATCTTCTTGGACTAAAAGATACCATAGCATCAAGGAATGATTTGAAAGATCAAAACTCAAAACCAAAGTTATGGCCAGTTTTTGATAGACGTTGATAGGAAACGACTTATGCACCTGCTTCTTGGTACTTACAACAAAAGAGATACAAACTATCAACAATAGGATTCAATTGATTAGGACTCCTACAGGATATGGAGCATCTTTTCAAAACATGTTTACTATGGATGATAAGAGCTTATCTGGGTTAAAGACCCATGACTAACATAACTTTTTGAAACATATTTCACCTTTGGTTATCAATGGATGTACAATGAAAGGAGTACGAAATGTGATCTATCATCTTGGATCACTTATAAGGTAATTATGATACTTTTATATTTAATATGTATGAATATTGGATATCTTTTATTTTTGAATTAACTTCATTATAATTTTTCTTATGATATGTATAGGTGGATTACATCAAAAGATTGACAAAAACTCAATGCCACAAAAAAACGTGAATGCAAAGAGCTACTATGTTTGATGGAGAAAGAGCTTCCTACTTCATGTTTTGATATTCACGTTCATTTATAGTCCATCTTGTAGATGAAATAGAGATTGAAGGTGTTGTCAACACTCGATGGATGTTTTGGGTCGAGCGATTTATGGGAATATTAAAAGGTTATGCGCGACAAAGAGCAAAACCAGAAGGATCCATGGCAAAGGGTTGGATGCTTGAAGAGTGCATGTATTACATTAGTGAGTACCTTGAAAGAGCTCATGAAGAAGCTCCACGTGCATGGACCAACGAGTCTTCTTCAAAAATAACAGATGAGGTATTATCAAGTAAGGGAGTTCCATTTTTATTTACATTTCAAGAAAAAAATGATGTTTCTACTTTTGTAGCATATAATAGCTAATGCATGCAAGCATTCCTTAGCAAGTACGAATAGGAACTTCAAAATCTCCAAAAGGAAAAGGCAAAGAAACAAAAGATATAGACGTAATCTCGATAATAATGAGATTACAAATATATCTTATTTCACGGATTGGCTATATAGTCATTTGCAATGTGCCAACGTAAATAATGAAGAAACCTCAGATGACCAGAGAGAGTTAATGATAGGTTGTGAACGAAAGGTAATTTTAATTTAATAATATTATGTTTTCTTCATATATGTATATTAGTTTCTATTTATTAATTTAATTTCTTTTGCAGGCTTGAATGTTTACTAATATGTGGGCTTTTGGACATCATATTAGAATCAAAGCCATTGATTCTTTACGTAAAACAGAGGATTCTAGTATTGTTGCTTCTTTCAAGCAACTATCACGTGCTAGCTCAAAAGACACGAACCTTATAGATGGCGAATTTGGTTACGTAGAAACTATTGTTGGTATCTACGAAATTTCATTTCTTACATTCAAACAGGTAGAAAAAAGTTTATATTTTTTATGATAGAGTTAGTTATTTTTTTAAGCACCTAATAATGGGTTTCTGTTTTTATATATTTTGATAGGTCATTTTGAAGGTTGAATGGTTTTGAGCCGAGTATAAAGGTAGTAATTCCACATTAAGAAAGGAATTATCTGGGTTTTGGGCAATTGATTCTTCCAAGGTAATGCGATCTACTAAAGAACCATATATTCTTCCTAGGCATATTGAACAAGAATTTTTTATAAAAACCCACATGCCCACCCTTGGTGGCAAGTCATTCATGTTCAACCTAGAGGTAGGTCATTGTTTGAACAATTTATTGTTAGAGAAATTGAAGAAAGTCCTCTTGATGATTCATCATCAGATACTGATACATGATCAACATGTGAAAGAGAAATTAGAATCATTATACGTGATAATGATACTAATCTTTTTGATGAAGAGGATAATACTTTACATGCTGATTCTATTGATGAGGAAGATGAATTACCAAAAATCAATATTAATCCATCAATAGATGATGTGAGTCATGAGAACACACATTTAACAATAGAAGAAATAAATGAAATCAATAAGGATAATGAAGATGAGACTATATTGATGTCTTCCCAAAATGATTAGATAGTAAATTCTCCTCTAGTTATTGATCAAGAACTTGAAGCTTCTGAATGGATATCAGATAATAGATTCTTTATTCAACTTGAATAACGATGAATCCTATTAGAGAGATGAAATCATGTTCTTTTAAGTTAGAACATGAAGTTCAGGGGTATGCCTAATTATTTTATAAATAGCTTTATCTTCGAGAAGAAAATTTTTATCATGTATGTATGCATATGTGTGTGTATTCATGTGTATTATATGTATACATGTGTTAGTATGCATATATATGTATTTCATGTATATGTATGTGTGTGCATATGTTTGATATATGTATACATGTTTTAGTATGCATATGTGTATATATGCATATGCATTTGTGTAAAATATTCATGTATTCATGTAATATATGCAAGTGTTTATAATTGTGTATGCATGTATAAGTATACATTTGTGCATGTAGGCATGTATATGTGATGTGTACATGTATATATGTATATGTGTCTATGTGTAAATGTGTACATGTAAATATGTATGCATGTATATATATTTATGTGTGCATTTAGGCATGTATGTGTGATGCATAATGTATCTACTCCATTTTATATTTATGTATGTGTATCTACGTGATGTGTATATATCTTTATATATATTATGATCGTCATTGATTCGAGTAGCTATATATAGAGGCATAAAGTTGGGAGGAGAGACATCTCTCTAGTAGGACGAATAGATGCAATGTGTACATATACTTCAATCATATGGCTAAAAGGCTGAATTAGAGTTTCTAAATTAGGGGGTTTTAAAACCCTAATGTGTTTTTGAATTAGGTTTTTTGAAATAGGATTTATTTATTTATTTATTTATTTATATATAGATATCTAAGTATACACATACACACACACACACACTATATATATATATATATATATATATATACACACACACACACACACACACACACACATATATATATATATATATATATAGATACATACATACATACATACATACATACATATAGATATATCAGTATGCATGTGTGTATGTATGTGTTTCTATATGCGCATATGCATGTGTGTATGTATGTGTATCTATATGTGCGTATGCATGTGTTGTGTGTGTGTATAGATGCATGTGTATATGTATATATGCATGTAAATATGATGATATGAGTATATGTGTGTGTACATATGATTATGTATGTGTATGTGTATGTGAGTATGTGTATGTGTCTATGTGTATTCATTATATGTGTGTAACTGCATGCATGTGTATGTGTGTGTAAAAATGTGCATGTATGTGTGTGTATGTATAAATGTGCATGTATGTGTATATGTGTGTAAATGTGCATGTATGATCTATATGTGTGTGTATGACTATAAGTGTACCTCTCGTCTCACTCTTTTCTCTCTCTATCTCTCATATACATACATACATACATACATAAACACACGCATTATCACGATGATGATCCATAAGTGTCCGCATCTCTTTTAGACACCACTTATGCGATCATCCTGTACCAAAGTCTGTCTCAAGTGAACTAAGTATGTATTTTTTATCCCTTTCATCATGCTCACTACAAAAATAAAATAATCATGTAAATAAAACATAAGATATTTATTTCAATTTATATGTAAAATTTATACTTACTTCCACTGTAAGTGGACAAGGCATAGGTAAGAGTCACATAATGCCCGGATTCTTCTCTTGAACTCCAATCCATTCCCTATGTACACAATGTTCCCCTCTAGCTCTATATTGCACTCTAGCCCTAAGGCACCTATGCATGTCCTCATAGGCACCTCTGTTCTGCTATCATGATCTAGAGGTGGTATAGGTGTCCTGAAAATAGATAGATAAAAATATGTGTTATAATATCATTAAAAAAGTTTATGAAAAAAAAAACATACCTATGAGTAGATAGCTATCTTCCTGCATGTGGACCCGCAGAAGAGCCCTCCTCTGATCACTGGGTAAGCATATAGATCGTATAATCCAGCTCATCATCAGGCATCTCTGAGTACTCATGCATGATGATCCCTAGAGTATCAAGTGTAACTCTTGCTCTCATAAAACTTTTATGAGAGTGAGTTTCACCTTTCTCTCCCTACTAGGATCCATAATACCTGTACACATAAAACAAAATGGGTTAGAAATCAATATATATACGTGTACATATGTATGTGTGTATATATGTATGTAGGTGTATATGTGAGTGTGTATGCATGTAAGCATGCATGTATGCATGTGCATGTGCATTATGTATGCAAATGTATGCATGTGTGTGTATGTGTGTGTGTATACATGTAAGTATGTATGTATGCATATGCATATGCATTATGTATGCATATGTATGCATGCAAGTGTATGTGTGTGTGTATGCATCTCTATGTGTGTATATGCATATATATGTATGTATGTCTCTATGTGTCTATCTATGCATATATATGTGTGTATGTGTGTTGCAGAGCAAAGAGGCACAAAAGAGGAGCCCCAAAATTTTCAAATTAATGGGCATATTTTTCTTCTTCAAAGTTTTAGGAAATTCCCTCAAGCCATGTAAATGCACTAGAGGAGTTCTCTAGATGCATATTCCCAAATCATTGTAATATATTCCTTGTAAATTAGTAGGAAATTCACCTTTTAGTTAATAAAGTGCCGGTCTCTTGTGTGAAAGGACAAATTTTAGGGCACATGTATATAAGTCACTTTGTGACTCTTTGTAGAGACTTTTTGCCATTGTGAAGAAGGAGAGCTCCTGACTTTTGAAATTGCTTCTTTCTTGCAGATTTTCATCTTCTCTTTGATCTTCTATGTGTGTGTAATGCTTGGAATGTGTGTGTAGGACTGTTGTCTACCCCTCCCCATTGTTTTTGAGCTACTGTAGTGTGTGTGTGAGCTAGTAGGAGTTGTGGAGTGAGTGTGGGTGTTTTCTACCATTCACTATTTTGGTCATAACTTGAAGCATAATTGTCAGAATCAAGTGAAACCACCTCCAATAGATGCGTCTCGTCGAACTTCAAAAGGAAGCCACTATTGGCCATATTCGGAGTTCGGAGCTGAGAGAAATCATCGATTTAGTGAAAACTACTGTAAGTGGTATCGCAACAGACACTTTCAGTATTTAAGTGAGTTAGAGAGGTGGATTAGTCTTTTCTCACACATATAAGCTGAACCACTTCATTGTCCATCATGTGTGCACATGTCCTCATACACTTGGTTAGGTCATTTCATTGGATTGACAAATAGCGTGTGTCAATTCCCCACTATATGCACTTGTGTGGCAAATGAGATTTAGTCTCTTTGGCACAAGTCCTTAAGTCTTCTTGACTTAGGTACACACGTTTTTGGCACCGTTTCTGGGGAATCACTCAACCAAGGTGCCTTCGTGATGGTTATAGCTTGAGAGTGGCAAAATCGTACTTGTAGAAGTGAATTCAATCAGTGGCAAGTAGTCAACCACTTCAACACTTTTTACTTCACATCTCAGAGGTGTGTGTAATGAGTTTTTAGGTTTAGGGTTAGTAGGAAGGGAGAGAAGGAAGAGTTAGGGTTAGGTCAGGAGAAGAGAAGTGAAGTAGGAGTAGGCCAAGAGCACCAAGAAAAATCCCAAAAAATTTGTCAAATTAGTGTAGTTAAGTTTGGTCCCCCAAAAAAAGTATAAAAACCAAAAAATTTAGATAATTTCTCATTTGTTCAGAAAGTAGTATCGTTTGAGCGCAGCGATTGGTATCGTCGGGATCGTATCATGCTTTCCAGGCCTTAGTGATAGAGTGTTTTTGAGCTTCTCTGAGTGAGACAGTAGGCTAAGAGTAAAGAGGAAGAAGAGCAAGGGGGAAGAAAAATTTTTGAATTTGGAGGTATTTTGGCTTGAGTATCGCGATCGGTTGAGTTTTTTGTATCGCGATACCAAAAATTCCCTTGTATCGCCATACTCGCCAAAGTATCGTATCATCGATTACCAACCTTGGTATCACGATACCACTTGTGGTATCGTATCGCCGGGTTGGTATCGCGATTGCACTTTACCAAAGTGGTATCGTATCGGGGTCCACCTTCTGGTATCGTATCATGTCTTGTTCAGTATTGTATCGCGATACCATACTAGTATCGTATCGTGCAAGTTGGTAGTATCGTATCGCCACTTGCATTGGTATCATATCGTGCGGTTTTGCAGTATCATATCGCGTAACTGCTAGTATCGTATCGCGCCCTATCCTGGTATCGTATCGCCAGAGCATCCAGTATCATATCGTGCAAGTCAGTAGTATCGTATTGCCACCTGTAGTAGTATCGTATTGTGTAGCCCTCAAGTATTGTATCGTCTCTCATTCCGGTGTCGTATCACGATACCATTTTGGTATTGTATCGCTACTTGCTGTGATATCATATCGTGTGAGAAGGTCAGTATCGTATCGTGCTTAGTGGCAGTATCGTATCGTGCAATACTCAAGTATCGTATCGGGCCAAATTCTAGTATCGTATCGTGCCCCTTTTTGGTATCGTATCGTCCAAACAATGGTATCGTATCGTCTGGGTTTTCAGTATCGTATCATCCTAGTTTTCAGTATCGTATCGTCAGAGTTCTTGGTATCGTATCGACCAGTGCATAAGTATCGTATCATCGGTTTTTAGGTATCGTATTGCGGCTGGATATTGGTATCGTATCGTCCACTCTGGAGGTATTGTATCACCAGGGAAGCTAGTATCGTATCATGCCCAACCGCGATATCGTATCGCCTGTTGCTACAGTACCGTATCACCTAGTCTTCAGGTATCGTATCGTGAGCTTGAGTGGCATCATATCGTGGACAGCTTGGTATCGCCTGGTGCAGTATCGCCAAGAGTGGTATCGCCAAAACTCTTGAGGCCTTTTCAGAGACTAATTTAAGGCACTTGAGGAGCCACTTAGGGAGAGAATTGAGACCTAGAGTGCCCAAGGAGGGTGAATGAACTTGAGGTCAGGAAGGGTGCTAAGTAGTCGGAAAAGTGTCATAACTTCTGTTGGAAGTGCCGCTCAGGCCAATCACCACTCAGTTTATTCAGACTCCTCTAGTGACTCAGAGGAGGAGATACCCATGGCTTCAGAAGACATGCAGGGCCCCACTCCTAGTAGAAAATTCATGACCACTGTAGAAGGAGAGTACCGCACTTCTTTACAGTACGTTTCTACTAATGCCCAAGAGATCCCCATCTACTTGGATGGTTTAAACAGATCGGTGGCTAGAATGGTGACTTCCATGGATGCAATAGTTGTGCCCAGACCAGCTGTTAAGTATGAAGGAGGAGCATACATGGACAAGATGGGTCATATCTACTTAGTGACTAAATTTCCTGATTTGATCAATGAGAGAGGAGAGATAGTGGGACAGGAAAACTCAGGGAGAAGACCAAACCCTGAGGAGTTAGTGACAGCCCCTAGAGGCAAGTCCCAAGTGACTCGGGTCTTAAGAGGGGACTTGATACCTCAAGACGACTACTTACTGGAAGTCTATTTGATCCATGGTTTGGACTTGTTGCTTCAGACTGACTCACTGACCCAGGGAAGAAAAGAAAGTCCTATGACTTTTTAATGAGTTGAAGGATCCGAAAGACGAGACTAGAACAACATACCTAGACAAGAACCAGAGAAGGTATTGGTTGGTAGATGCCATAGACAGGGCTCAGCTGAAATACATGGGCTTGCCTGTATTCCCTCAGAGAGAGTAGGCAACCACCTCTCAGAACCCCTTTGGAACTCAACAAGAGGCAGAGCACACCATGTCGGGGAAAACTAGCCAACGGAGTGTTCCGAATCGAACTCATGTACAATTTGCGACTCCAGGAGTGAAACCACACAATTAGACTCACCCTAGAGTAGGAAATCAATACCGACCCCCAGTAAGACCACGACCACCAATGGGAGTGCAGTCGGGAATGCCCCCAATTAGACCAGCGGTTCTTGCCTTCCCTGCAATGCCTAGACAGCCAGAACCAATGAGAAGATTGAGACCTATTCAGGTGGCCAAATGTGTGAGGAACCACTATGACAGATTGGGAGAACCTTATGACCACATTGCTGAATTTAATCAAGTCCTTAGGGTGGAACAAGTAGACGACTTCTTCGTGCAGTATGAGTCTTTTGGACTCACCCTCACAAGAACAGCTCTGACTTGGTTCCAGCCATTAGATCCCAATCAATTTGGAAATATGGAGCAATTTTTTCAAAAATTTATTGGGGAATTCACTAAGAGAGGGATTAAACACAATTCTGCATCTTTAATCCATAGCTTTAAACAGAACCCCAATGAAATTGTGAAAATGGCCACCTAAAGATTCAACTAGTATGTTGATAGATGTCCAGCTGCAGAGAGACCCACTCAGCAAAAAATGATATCCTTGTTTTTGGATGGATTAACCAATAGAACGTTGAGAATACTAGTTTACGTGAAGAGGTTACAAACCCTGAGTGAGTGTCTTCAAGAGTGTATTGACCTAGAAGACAATCTAGCTGAGGATCTCAAGAGCACGCCCAGCCCCACTAAATCAGAAGACTCTAGGAGTACTATTATGTCCAACTCCAGTAATGTGGAGGAATTAGCGGAGCTAGTGGCAAAGAAATTGGGAGTCCAAGGATAGAGAAATTACCAACACCCAGCCTTAAGAGTGCCCATGCTACGAAGATGTAGTCTATGTGGAGGAGATCACCCCACGCACATGTGTGTAGGAGGAGGAACTGGTATACCTCAGACATATCCTTACAACAAACAATCTCATCAAGGAACTGCCTTGTATTGCCACATAGAACAAAAATACACGAACCACACCACGGAAAATTGCCCATTCAATAGGCAAGCACAGCCCCTCCAACTGCCTCAGTATCGACCATATGGATATCCACCTAGAGAGCCAGGTAGAGATTTGCCTAGATACAATTCCTACCCTACACCAGCAGGAGCTCCCATGCCATATGAACTAGCACAATTTGGAAACCCTCAACCGGTTCTAGGACCACAACCCCCACATCCTCAACATGTGGTCCCTGTTAAGTATGCTCAACTAGAGGAAAACCTAGAAAGAGCCATTGTACCATCATCCCCTATGACCAACATGGAATCAACAAACTCAGGTTACAAGCAATATCAGGTTCCTACTCTATCATGGTTATAATGTGGCCCAAGTAGGAGATTCTTACCATAAGGAATGGTCAGTCGATGCGGATCTCCTCGTGGTGTACACATGTCATTGTGATGGACCATTGGTTGGTCTATCATTGTCGATGAATGCCCTGGTTGATGGTCCATGGATGGGAGATTCTTCGAGCACCTGGTCCTGTTCCGTCTCTTCAAAGCAACATTTTCTAAACACTGAGAATTGAATTTCTTTATGTTCCTTGGCAAACAACATTAGGTAACTACACCAAGCTTAGTTTCACATAGTCTCTTTAGCTCACCATGAGCAGGAGTCTTCTCACCCAGCATACAAACAAGGATTTTTAGGATACCAAACTACCCCTTGTAGATATCTCCTTGGATGCTCTCGTACATATAGTAGTTAAGCATCGCTCAAGTGGTGGACCTTCAAGCTCTTCCCTCCTACCATGGTAAGGGGAAACAATAGTTGTGGATGCCATGTTTCTGCCAAGTGCTTGACATCTACGAGATAAGGCCGCAATAATAGCATCTACTAGCTGAGACCCACTTCTATCCAAGCCCAACAATCAATTGTTCCACCTTCAACTAAGCATGACTCATTCATGTCCCATGAGACAAACCTGGGAACAAGATATCTCCCTCTCTCTCTTTTTCTGCTCTTTCTCTCTCTTTTTTTTTTGGAACAATGTCACAAAACAAGAAGACAGATGTTAGTATCACAAAAAAAATAGTGGACATATGTCCATGTGCCCTTGTGCTTGGGATTCTCAATAGTGTCTATGCACGGCCATGTAATGTGACCCTATATTAATGCATACTTTGGAAATGCATGACCTGAATGGTGCAAAAGATAGGGTTGTGCAAGGAGCACATGGTTGTCGCTTGTCGAGGCTTGATGTCACTTGCATATATTGATGCTATCTTTGTTGGAGGTATCCATTGTATCTCAAGATGACACTTGATTATTCCTCCTTATAGGGATCCATTTGAGAATAGTCTGTGACTGGGTAGGGATCACCTTAGGCTGCTTCATGTTTGAATGATTTCTTGAGGGTTTGATCCAGTGTGGTTTGCCCTTTGCTTTGATGGATCCTATCAGTGCTTTCGTCTTCCAAACCCATTTCCTTGCAGAAGAAGTTCTTTGATCTTTTCTAAACCTCTGTGCTTGATTCAATCCCTTACCTCACCTTGGTGTCTTTGTTGTGCAGGTTGTTGCCTTGAAGTCCCCACCTAGATTTTTTCTGAGTTTAGGCTTGATTGCTTGGGATCCTTGGATTGGGAGTGGTCTTTCTTGAAGATAAGTCATGGTAGGCCTAGACCATAGATTTTGAAGTTTAGTGTGAGGGGGATGATTTTGTACAAGGGCTTTCTTTGGTACCCATATCATAGTGCGGTTTGGTTGGGCTCTAAGTAATTTCTTGGCCACCCAAATTTTCTTGACATTACCAAGAAGATGGGATTGTTGTCTCTTGATGTAAGGGTCTTTTTGGCCTCCGATGTGAGTTTTTTGAGAAAACTCATCTTTACATGGGGAATGCAACAAAGGTTGATCTTCTATACATACATCAGGCTTATGCAAGGGATCAATGGGTTGTGTGGTTTGAGATTGATCTAGAGATTCATCGAGACATTTATCCTTATTACACATAGAATCTCTAGGTGTACAAATGGGTGATGGATTGTCATGATTCACCCTCGAGTCGACATCATTTTTCACATCAGTGATACAAAGTATTTGTTGATCATCTCCTTCTTGATGATACGAGTGTAGATCATCCTTGCTTATGGTTTCAGGAGGGGAATCTAAATTTACAGGAAGAGAGGGTCTTTCCACATTCCCCAAACATTTGGAGTCCTCCACTTCTCCCTTCTCCAAGGTTGCCTGTGATTTACTCAAAGAGGGATTAGGTTCAAAAACATGAGTAGAAAGAAAATTCTGTGCATGAAAAGCACACTCTTTGAAAAGATGATTTTGTCCCCAATTATCACAAGGCGGATATTCATTAGGGTTTTCAATAGATATATATGTAGAAGCGCGCATAATAGGTGGAGAAGACACCTCAAATTCTTGATGATTTTGTGTAATGAACCTTTGGGTGCCAATGATCAAGTCTTCATCTATACAATCCATGACAAAGAATGTTTCCAAAAATTGCATATCATCCACCATAACAAGCAACACAACTTGACCCATGCAATCATAATGTTCCCCATCCATGAGGATAGAAGAATGAGTTGTTGGTTGAATGTTCTCAAAAATAATGGCCACTAGGTCAATATGAATTAAATTCCACTCACAATTAGGATTGATATAAACACTCAACCTTCTATGGTCATATCCTATTCTTATATGCACAAAAGTATTGTGATATTCTCTTGTTGCAAATAAGGATCCTACCCCCTCAGATATTTCACTCGTTTCCTTGACTCCTTGTAATTTTTCTCTAGATGTTTCACCTTTATGTGAGATTATCTCATGCATTTCATGTTTATCTCCCTCCTTTTTTTCAATCTTAGCCCCTTTTCTTCTATCTTTTGCTTTTTTCTTTCCCATGACACAATTTTTCTCCCCCTTGGTATTGCTCAAAAATCCTTTGGAGCCCCTTTGGTTTCCTAGTCCCACTTGAGGGTCAACTTCAAATTAGTCTATCTGAAAATCAACACATTATTCTTATAAAACACAGTTGAGGCCGTGTGAGATTCGAAAGGAGCTTTCCAACGAGCTATAGAGCTCAAAAAATGGACTTTGGATGAAAAAGTTATGTCAAATCGGGCTCCTGGGGGTCAAAATAGGGAAACAAGACCTTTTGGAAAAAATCGCGATTTTGTGAAATCGAGAGAATCGCGTTTTTGAGAATCGCGATTGTCAGCAAAGAATCGTGTTTTTTGAGAATCGCGATTTTGTACCTTGGATGAAAATCGTGTTTTCAGAGAGTCGTGTTTTCACAGAATCGTCTTTTCACAAAATCGTGTTTTTGGCTGAAAATCGTGATTTGTGAGGATCGGAATTTTGAGCCCGCTGAAAATCGTATTTTCTCAGAATCGTGTTTTTGACATGAAAATCGCGATTGTCAGCAGAGAATCGTGTTTTTGAAAATCGCGATTGTCAACAAAAAATCGTGTTTTTGAGAATCGTGATTTTGTCTCAGAGAATCGTGTTTTCTCAGAATCGTGTTTTTGACATGAAAATCGCAATTGCCAACAGAGAATCGTGTTTTTGAAAATCGTGTTTTTTGAGAATCGTGTTCTGAAAATTGTGATTTTGTACCTTGGATAAAAATCGTATTTTCAGAGAATCGTGTTTTTGAAAATCACGATTGCCAACAGAGAATCGTGTTTTCACAAAATCGTGTTTTCAAAGAATCGTCTTTTCACAAAATCGTGTTTTTGACTGAAAATCGTGATTTGTGAGAATCGCGATTTTGAGCACAACCACAAAATCGCGATTCTGAGAATGACCTCAGAATCATGTTTCCTTCAGAGGGTTTTTAGGCGGGAAATAGAAAATCATGATTTTTCAAAAAAATTTGAATTTTTCACAGAATCGCGATTTTCTTCATAGAATCGTGTTTTTTGGCAGGAAATTCAAATTTCTGAGCGTCGGCAATGGCGAGCTCCGTATGTGCAGAAAATAATGAAAAAACACAGGCGCTTGCTCTCCCTTGCATCTCCTAACACCTTCACACACAATGATGCATGAAAAATGGTATGAAAATGGTGAAAATGCACTAAAAAATGAGGAATTTCTATGAAGAAGAAGATGGAAGAAGATGGAGATGGTGATGATGATGAAGATGAAGAAGAAAAATCAGAAAATGAACAAAAATGATAGTTTTTTTTACCTTTCAACGTTGCAAATCTACGATCTTACCATCACAACGCTCGTCCTCGAAGCTCTCTCCCCGGCAATGGCACCAAAATTTGGTGTAGCTCAGGCGTAAGCACCACCTCCTTTACTTGTCAATCCGCGGAGACGGGAGGACCGATATGAAGATCGTGAGAAATTGTGGTGAGCAAATGTGAATGACAAGCACATACATGCACGCACACACACATGCACACAAGGCAAGATCAAAGAGAGGAACAATGGAAGGACTTTGATTACAAAGAAATCTATTACAAAACTGAAATCTACAAGAAGCTAACCTCAAAAATGAGCTCTCTAGCTCTTTTTATAGTTTTTGGACTAGTTTTGGCCCTGTCCAGACCTAGTGTCCGGCCTAGTTAAAAATTAGGTTCCAGGGCTTATTTGAGGGCTCAAACAAAGTCTAAAAATTATGAAAATTGGTAGGATGATAGCTCTAATACTCCTCAAGCTCGAGGACTCCTCGGCTTGCACAAAATGGAGCTACAAAACGGTGAAATGATATTTACAATGGTTTCAAGTGATGAAAATCACTATTTTATAGGGATTTCTTCTGAGAATTCGACATACACTTCTTGGAGCTCCCTACTTGCTCCTTCTTGTGTGCCCACTTCTCTGATGTGCGTTTTATGCTTGTCCTTGACCTTGAGCTTCAACACGTGTGCTTCCAGGAGATCGGCGTGTGTTTCCAATACGATTTGCATATTTGCCGATGGGATGGCCTTGAAATTCTCTAGGTCGATTTCTTGCGGTGAACCCTCCATTGCTGCTTCCAGGTTCTCTTCGTTCTGTTCCTGTAGTCGTTTATTTTCTTCAAGTGCTGCAGACATATGCTTTTGTAGTGAGGCAAGGTCACGTCGAAGCTTGAGATTGTCCGTTATCTGAGCGTGTAACAGATCATCAAGTTGTTGTTTTTCTTCAGTATCTATCTGGGGTGGATTGGCGATTAACTGATCATGTTGTGCTTGCAATGTACTATATTGTTGTTGTAACTGCCTCTTCTCCTTCTCTAAATTAATGAAGCTCTCCTGTAGCGTTTCATGATTTCTGAACAAGCTCGTATGCTGGGCATCTAGATGCTGGTAATGCTATTGTAGTTGAGTCATACATTGGTACATATTATTAAATACATTATTAACAGGAGTGGATGCAAGAAAGGTGTTGAATGTAGAGGGGTAGGGAAAAGGGAACGGGAGTGTGTATGCTGTGCTTGAAAAGGGTGAAGTGGGTGGTGGGGGAATGGGAGATTGTGGAAATATGGGGGGAGGGAGAGGTGCGGAAGTAGGTGATATGTCCATGACATCATATGTGGATGCAATCGTGGGAGTGATTGTGAACATGGGAATTGTCGGTGTAGTGATGGTTGTGAAGGTGTAAAGTGGTGTGTGTAGTTTTGAATATGGACCACCAGAAAGTGTGATAGGGGGAATGGGGTTTTCGTTGGCTACGGTTAGAATTACAGTGTCAGTGGTAGTAAACACGATCGTGTTGGTGTCAGGTTGTGCGGATTGAGAGGGTGGAGTGACATTCTGTGCTTTGGTATGGGAAGTGGAATTTGAGGCTGTGACAATGACAGTGACAGTGGTGGTAGGAGGTGAAGGTGGTGGAGTTGGAGGTAGGGGTGGTAAAGGGGGTGACGGGGGTGCACTTGAGGTATGGGCTTCCTCAGTGTCATGAATGGTTTGAGCCATGCCTGTGGTTGTGGATGTGGTTCCCTGTGGTTCTGATACCAATACATTCATTTGTTTCCCTGATCGAGGGGGACGTCTGTCGTATCTTCGCTCTGATCTTTGCGAGTGCGCAAGAGCGGTATGCACCATCTCAGGTATCCCTAATGCATAAGCGATCATGTCAAGGGTTGCTCTGTATTGCTCATCCACACCTTCCTCTTCAAGGATTTGGTTCATGAGGGCTTTTCTTGTTGTCAGGGACAGTTTGTGTTGTTCTTGAACTCGGTTGATGGTACCATACAACTTTTTCAATTGCTTCGTATAAGCAGGGGCTCCTTCAAGTTCCTGTACAACCTCTTGCTCATATTCATGCTCTTCTACGTCGGACAGTCCTTCTTGTTCATCCTCTTGCTCCTCTTCTAGAGTCTCCTCTTCCTCTTCATCCACTTCTACGACTTCTGGTTGCCTTGGATGGGGTTGGTCGGTAATTGTTTGTTGCCCGCTCGCTAGCTCTGCTTCAACTTCTAGATTAGTGGCATTAATTATTCTGGCTACCTCCTCATCAGTTAGATCTTCCAGTGTGAAGCCATGAGGGAACTCTAGGTCGGTGGGTATAGGTGGAAACACCAGATTTGGTCCTTCTATGCTATGCCTTGGTAATCTGATAGTGAAGGGTTGCACTCGCCTTGGAAGTCGGGGAGTTGTCTCTGATGTCAATGTAGCACTGCGGGCCTGTGCACAGAGCATCTGAACTGCTCCCCTCATTTTCTTGGAAGGAGGCCTAACGGTTGATAGTCTACGTTGGAATTCTTGCACCCTGGTTGAATTGGCACATCATATGCCAGGCATCGGTAGACAATCCTTGTGAGCGCACAACATCCATAAAGTACTGACTTTTGCTTCTTATACCACCATTGATGTGCCAAGTGTATTTGGTCAATAATCCAATGAGGCATGTTGATTGTCAAATTGAAGGTGTCTGCCAAATATAGACTGAACCATATCTTCTTGGGTGGCATCGTGAATCTCTCCTGCGCAGGGAACGCAAAATGTTGCATGCACATTCGAAGGTGAATAGCAATAGTTGGTATCATTGCCACTATGTCCTTCAGTTTAGTCAGGTTCCTGTTCTTCATATTGTCTGGGACCATGGTCTCTTTCTCTGTGGGGATATGCATACCCTTCATATCGAGAGCTTCCCTTACCAAATTGTTCATCAATTTGAAACGCTTCGGTTCATTGCCTCTTGTAAGGGATGGTAGGACAAAGGTGTTATATCCCTTTTTCTCTTTACTGGGAGTGAGGGTGCTAATCAAATATGAACACCTTAGAAAGTCTGGCTTCGGTAACTGGGCTTTGAAGTAATCATATAGTCCAGCCTTCTTCCATATCGCTTTCAACCCTTCATCATTTTGAAGCCTCTCAAACTCTCTGGTAAAGAAGTGATACCTTCCCCAACGTCCGTTGAACTCTATTTCTGCCTCCCACAAGTAAGTGCCTTCTCCAAGAGGTCCTGTCACATCACTGAACCAATGCGAGTTTTTACTGACTGGTGATGTGTGCCCTTGGGGAGGATTCTGAATAGGTATGGCAGCTCTCAATGCCAGTGGTCTTTCCTTCAACTCCTCCTCAATGGGGAGACTTTCAATGTCCACAATCTGAGGGCTGGTGCCTACCTAGGAGCTTGTTCCTGCAGCCTCGGCCATATTGAGAAAATTGGTCGACGGTTCTGTGAGAATATACAAATGAAGGTTAACATTGCAAATGGACACAAAGTGGTCATGTGTCCCCGTTACAACATTAACATGATGAACTGAGAGTTAGTTAGTTAGTTAGTATGTTCGTGCTCGTGTGGTTGTGAGTGTGAGGTGTGGTTAGCAGGTGCAGGGTTCCTAAGTGCTAATTGGGATGGTGCGGTGCAGTGTGGACACAGTTAGTAAGCGGAAGTGGCTTTACAATGGGATCAGGTGGTTTATTACAAAGTTTGGGCTTCCAAACAGAGTGGGTGGCTTTCTTTGTTGATTTTGTGTAGACTCTGGTGGGTTTCCTAAGAATCTCTACTTGTAAATGAGACTTTTTAGGGACCCATTTACAAGTGATTTTACTCGTGCTCCAGGACAAATATGTGTTTGGGTGTGTCGAATATGGGTGGGACTCAGCTGTTCGTGTGAGTGAGCCATGTTGTGTACGGTGTTGTCTGTGTGTGGCCCTTTGAGCCCGCAAGCAAGCCTTAGGCACCCAAATTTTCCATGATTGGCAACTTTCATTGACTTCTTGGGTACCTAGATAGACTTTACTTTCGTAGAGGAATTTTTGAAACACCTCTTATTAGTGTCCTGTAATTGGTCACTAATATGAAGTTGAACCAGTGGTTGTGATTCAATTGCAGTCGGATGCTCGCCTCTCCATACCCACACCTGTTTCAATGGTTGAGACACCTTGCTTTGTACTTCCTTTTTGTTTCGAGCATAGGTCCTCTGCTTCTTCTGCATTCGATTCGCCTTTGGCTATTGTATCCCTATGGCTTTTGGCAAAGAAGGGAGTTCCATTGGATCCTTGACTTCTTTGTTGAGATAATCATCCCTCTGCATCACATAGTGTTGGACAATAATAACATGGTCATCTTCATGTGTGCCCCTGGAAGGACCAAGAGTGTGTGCCTTTCCTAGTTCCGTGTGTGCTCTATTGTCTAACTCAACTGTAATTCGATTCTGATTTACCCATACTTGAAGAAGTCCACATCTTAGGTTTAGGTTGACTGCATGATCATAGATCCAGTCTTGACCCAAGACAAGAGGCTCAGTGAGATCCTCATCTTGACACACTAGTACTTTAACTGTCATTAAAGAATCTTGAATGTAGAGGGGAAGTTCCACCTCCCCCATGCAAGGGGTTTCCACACCTCCCAATCCTATGAGATAGGCTTCTATAGGATTGACACTTAAATTCAACCCTTGATAGTACGAAAGTTTAACAACAATAGTGGCTGCACCTGAGTCAATCAAGGCTCTTACAGTCCTTGCACTCGTTCCTTGTCCTAGCTCTAATGTCACAAAAGGACGCCGATCAATTATTCTATGAGAGCTAATACCTGAAGCTTCACACATTGCCATATGATATCCTGGGTGTGCATGGTCATCTGTCCTATGCTGATCTCTACCCTATCTTCTCAACTTCATTCTTCGGATGCGTTCCAAAGCTTCTGCCTGTGCTTCTTCTCGAATACGTATTTCTTCTTCCTTGCGTTTCTTGGCAGTGTTGAGTCTATTAAGCATCTCTTCAGTCAGGGGTTCTTGATATAACTTGACTCTGAATCCACTTATGTAACTAGGGAGAACATCACCTTCAAGTGTAGCTAATTGGAGTGCTCCACTAGTTGAGATCCTATTAATGATCATAGGTCCATAGCCATGCTTTTCTAGCTTTCTTGCATGATGTTTCAGGGTATACACCAAAACTAAGTCTCCGACCTTCAATCCTTTATCCTTAACATGGGCATCAAAGTACGTCTTCTGTCTTTTCTTAGCAGCATATATACCTGCTGCAACTCTTAGTCTTGTCTCACCTAGTCATTCAAGATCAAAAATCCTCGAAGAGAGTTCATGACCCGTCCACTCATGCTCTTGTGCTACTTTCAATGTAAGTATCAAGAAGTCCAATGGTAGCACTGCATTTTGGCCAAACACCATCTGAAAGGGTGTGGCTTGGAGTACCGTTTTATAGGCAACTCGGTATGCCCAGACAGCATGGTGTAGCTGTTTGTCCCAATCAGAGTGTTTATTATTCACTAGTTTCTTCAATACATTGCATAGAATCGTATTTGTGCTTTCGGCTTGCCCATTCGCTTGTGGATGATAGGGGGCATACTTCTTATGTACTACCAAGAATTCTTGGAGAAGATTTTCAATAACTTCATTTTAGAAGTGAGTCCCTCTATCACTAACTAGCTCTATAGGTAGCCCGTATCTAGTGAACACATTCTCAAATAAGAACTTGGCTATCGTTTGAGCTTCGTTCTTCGTTGTGGCTTTCACTTCTACCCACTTGGTTAAGTAGTATGTGGCCACAATGATATATTCAGCATGTGAACCCTTAGCTGGGGGATAAATAGGACCTACGAAGTCTATTCCCCACTTAGAGAATGCTCGTCCACCCATCATAGGTTTCAGTGGCATCTCATCTTTGCGTATAGGATACTGAGTCCGTTGACAAACATCACACCTCTTCACATAGGTATGTGCATCCATGTGAAGGGTCGGCCACCAGAGACCTGCAAATAATATAGCCTTGATCACCCGATCTGGTCCAAAATGTCCTCCTGCTACACCTTGGTGAGCAGCTTTCAGGATCTTAAGGTATTCACTCTCATGAACACACAATCTTAGGTAACCATCTTTACCACGCTTGTATAAATCATCGGTGAGTGAGTAGTCTAGGGCTTCTTGTTCTAAGCTTCTTTTCCTTGTCAGGGTCATATCTTGAGGGAATGTTCTGGTCCTCAAGAAGGCTACTAGTGGTTCACTCCAATCTGGCACTATGGATATTTGACAAAGAGTGGCATGCTCCACTGGTGGTTTAGTGCAACAGATCAGGCATTCCTTGCACATTTATGGACATCAGCCTCCATAGTCGGCCAATGCACTCCAAGTCTCCTCAATGTCTGTAAGGTTCTTTGTCTTGAATAGTGTTGCTCTAATGCACCTACATGTGCTAATTGCAACCACTTAGTGTACTCGTCCTCTTCCACACAACAAGCCAATATCCCTTGACCTGTCTATTTGTACATACTTCCCGCCATGATATGGTACTTCTGGGCCTTTACTACCTCCCTATCTTGAGTGTTTATGACTGGGTGGTTAGGCCCGTATGTTAATAATGGCACCAATGGCTCAGCCCACTGAGGTACCACTTCCAAGTTATACAAGTAAGCATCAGGGGGATCATCTGATACTCCTTGTGGGGCCTCTCCGGATGTGAGCCTAGAAAGATGGTCAGCTCTCAAATGAGTTTTACCTTTCCTTACCACTACCTCAAAGTCATATTCCATTAGTAAGAGAAACCATCTTACTAATCTACCTGTATTGCATGGCTTGTTTACGAGATATAACAATGCTTGATGGTCAGTAAAAAATTTAAACTTATTTGCAAGCAAATAGTGTCTAAAATTCTTAACCGCATATACCACGCCTAACCCTTCTCTCTCAGTAGTGGTATAATTCCGTTCAGCTGCATTCAACTGTCTACTAGCATAGGCAATTGGAAGATCCATATTACCTTCGCTAGTAGGTTGTGCGAGTACACATCCAATAGCATAATTGGATGCATCCACATGAACATGAAAAGGCTTATTCCAATCTAGAGTCGTCAAGATTGGTGCTGAACACAATCTTTGTTTAAGCTCATTGAAGGAGTTCTCACACTCATTCGTCCACTCAAAGTTAGCCAAAAGTCCGTACAGAGGCTTTTCAATGATGGCGTACATGTGTATAAAACGTCAGTAATAGCCACAATGCCCCATGAAAGCTTGCACTTCCTTGACATTCTTTGGCCTAGGTAGCTCTGCTATGGCTCTCACTTTCTCCTCATCCGTGGATATGCCATTCTTAGACACTATGTGTCCTAGAATCTTGCCTTGTCTGACCATGAAGACACACTTTTCTGGGTTCAGGCAGACTTGATATTCTCTACATTTGTCAAAGATTTGTCTACGTTCTGGTATATGTGTCTGTCTAATGTTGGAATGTGCACAGAGGTCATCAACATAGACTTCCAAATTCTTCCTCAGGAATTCTTTAAACACATGGCACATCAGTCTCTGGAAGGTTGCAGGAGCATTGGTAAGCCCAAATGGCATTACCCTAAAGGCAAATATGCCCCACTCTATGGCAAAAGTTGTCTTATGCTGATCTTCTAGGGCTATGGCCACTTGATTGTAGCCCGAGAATCCATCAAGGAAGTTGTACACTTCCTTTCCTGCTACTCTTTCTAATAGATGCTCAGTGATAGGAAGCGGATGAAATCAATACCCCATCTAGAAAAGGCCCAGGCGCAAACCATAGGTCTCAATGGCATGTCATCTCTCCGAATTTGGTATTTAGCCCTTTGGCATGTTTCACAGCTTCGTACATAGGTCTCCGCATCCATATGTAAAGTTGTCCACCTCAAGCCCGCAAAGAGGATCATTTTCACGGTTCTCTCGGTTGAAAAATGACCTCCAGCCGCACCTGCGTGTGCCATCTCTAATATGGGTAAATATTCTCCTTCATGCACACATAGTCGTAATTGGTTGTCTTTTCCTCTCTTAAACAAATATCTTCCCATGAGTACATAATCCTTGCTCATCTCCTTTAGGGATCGTTTTCTTGCCAAGCCAACTCCCTCCTCATGTTCTCTTGTCTTTAAGAATTTTACGAATTTCTTGCTCCAATTGGGTGCTATCGTTGAGAAAGGTATGGATGTATGATCCTCGGGGATCGTCTCCTGACATTCTGCGTAGTTACTCACATAGTCATGGACATCCTTAGGCATGTCACGCCAGTATACTCCTAATCGTTTCAACTCCCTAATAGTTCCTTAAGTTCCCTTGTGTGTCCTCCATTTGTTTACATGAGCTTGTTCCATCAGTTTCAATTGCTCGTCCTCCTCAACACATCTTAGCAGCACTCCATTGGTTCCTTATAGTACACACTTCCTACAATAATGTGCAAGTTCCTTGACTGTAGAATTTCCTTCCTACTTCCTTTATTGATCGAGTGTTGTGGGCCATGAGTGAGTATCGGAATTAGTTTCTCTGCCCACTTTGGACACACTTCCATGTTGAACAAATAAGTGTCTGGCAGATCTTCGGGTACTCCGCTTGGTGGTTCTCCGTGTGTTAACCTAGAAAGGTGATCTACTCTTACACGGGTATTTCCCTTTTTCACTATTACTTCGAAGTCGAACTCCATCAATAGTAGGAACCAGCTTACCAATCTTCCTGTGTTACAAGGTTTATTGACTAGGTACAATAGGGCCTGATGGTCTGTGAAGAACTTGAACTTGTTAGCTAAGAGGTAGTGTCTAAATTTCTTCACTGCATAGACCATTCCTAATCCCTCTCGCTCCGTAGTTGTATAGTTCCTCTCCGCTTGATTCAATTGTCTACTCGCATAAGAAATTGGATGATCTAACTTCCCTTCATCTACTGGCTGGGCTAAGATACATCCTATTGCGTAATTAGAAGCGTCCACATGGATATGAAATGGCTTGTTCCAATTCGGTGTTTTCAAAATTGGGGCTGTGCTAAGCCATTTCTTTAACTCATTGAATGCCTTCTCGCATTCCTCTGTCCATGTGAATTGAGTTAAAAGTCCGTACAAGGGTTTGGCGATTATGGCATACATGTGGATAAATCAACGGTAGTATCCACAATGTTCCATAAATGCTTGCACCTCTTTCGCATTCTTAGGTCTAGGAAACTCTAAAATAACCTTAATCTTGTCTTCGTCTGTGGATATTCCATTTCTAGAGACTATGTGTCCTAAGATCTTCCCTTGTCTTACCATGAAGACACATTTCTCCGGGTTCAGGCAGACTCTATATTGTCGGCATTTATTAAATATCTTCCGCAATTCATGAATGTGGTCTTGTCTTTGATTTGAATATGTACATAGGTCATCTACATACACTTCCATGCTCTTCTTCAAGAATTCTTTGAAAACATGACACATCAATCGTTGGAAAGTAGCAGGCGCATTAGTGAGTCCAAAAGGCATCACTCGGAAAGCATAGACTCCCCATTCAGTTGCGAATGCAGTCTTATGTTGATCCTCAGTAGCAATAGCTACTTGGTTGTATCCAGAGAATCCATCTAAGAAGCTATAGACTTCTTTTCCTGCAACTCTTTCCAATAGATGGTCTGTAATGGGTAATGGGTAGCTGTCACGTATGGTGGCTGCATTGACCTTTTTCAAGTTAATGCACACTCTCAGTTTTCCGTTCTTCTTCGGCACAACTACTAGTGGTGGAACCCACTCGGTATGTTCTATTTCATATATGAATCCTGCCGCTAGTAGCTTGTCTATTTCTTCTTTAATTTTAGCACCATAGACCTCATTGTATGTATAAGTGCGTTGTTTTGATGGTTTTGCCTCTGCCATCATTGGTATTCTATGAGAGAAAAGTGAGGGTTCCACACCCTTGAGATCCTTATATGTCCACGCGAATACATCTCGAGATTCTTGGATCAATTGTATTAATTCTTCTTCCTCCTCAATTGACACATCTTTACCTATGTATGTACATCGTTCTTCTCCATCTTCCATGGTTACTATGATCTTTTTTGTTTGTTCTTTGTTGTCGTATGCTTCTCCTTCTCGAGCCTCCCTCTTAGGCATTTGAATGGCTATCTTTCTCTCTTCTACTTTGTATCTTTTAAAATGCTCCGGAACCTCAAAAAGATCTGGATTTGGTCCAATTTTACTCATTCTTTCCTCTTGCTCTTGTACTATGGGGGAAGCTTCTATTGCCAAGATCTTGGTCGGTTCCTGCTTCTCTTTGGTTCGAATGGTGTCTAGATAGCTTTCTTCTGAATCCAATTCTGGTTCCATTTCTATACTCTCATATTCCTCTTTCCACTCTTTTTCTAAGATTTCCCCTTCTTCTACTTCTTGAAGGACAACCATGTACAAATTTACATCATAGCCTTCTTCGTCTATGTACTCGTTCATAGTTAAGACTTCCTCATTCACACATACATCTAAGGTTGCTAAAATTTCCAGCCATCCATGTGGCTCAAAGGTTTCATCAGGAATGATTTGAGGCATACACCTTGGGTCCTCTACTGGTAGGTAGTTAGGATGTCCTATTGGCCACAGCTGCCTTTTATTGTCCTCCTTCTTGGCTTCCTTACACATCCATAACTGGGCGTCCTCATACTTCCAAGATTGATCGCTTGATCCAGCATTATGAATAGATAGGTCATCTTGCTCCTTGTGTATGGGATTTCACTGTAGTGGGGGTACATCTCTATATGAAAATGTATGTAAGTTTATCTTGGTTGTATTTCTTTGATGTTGCAGGTATAAAGCATCTCGTCCCCAGTCTTGTACTATCCGCATTTGTCTCATGAAAGGTCTTCCTAATATTATTTCGTAATTGTTAGCCTTTTTGAACTTGCAAATGGCTAATGTGTGTTCAAATTCAACTCCACGGGTGGTTAATTTGATCCTTTCCAATATTCCTAAGGGTTTCTCCACATGACCGTCTGCTAATTGGAGCTTCATGCATGTGGGCCATAAGGTAGGCTTTCCCCATTTCTCCCAAATCTCCTTTGTGGCTATTCCTACTCTTGCTCCTGTGTCTAGTATAGCCTTGGTCATGTACCCATTGTAAGTGATAGGTAGACACGTATTACCTTCATCTCCTTCACTAAATTCTCCCACCTTATCTAATGGGATTTGTATCTTAGATGGATTTTCTTTTTCCTTGTCTCCCTTTTCATCCTTCTCCTGCCCTAATTCCAATTGACTTGCTAATTGTTTCCATAATTGTAGTTTAATCCGAAGTAATTCTTCCATAGTCAGTTTGCATTGTACTTTCGTCTTCTTAAGTTCTGTTAGATTGTGTGAATTCTTTTCTGAGTTTCCTTTTCCTTTTCCATGTACTGTGGGTGCTCGGATTATCATAGATTCCTTTTCGTATTCTCCAATGTAATTTGGTAAGGTTGAAATGCTCTAAGCTTCTTCTCTATGTCGGTCTAGTCTTGATACTTCCTCATACACTTCCTCCACGTTGGGGTTTGGTTGATAAACTTCCACATATAATTCCTCAAAGGGAGGCTTAGTCAATCCATTCCTCTTCCATTGTTCTTCTCAGATTCTATTCCATAATTCTTTTGGCCAGTCAGCCTCTAGGTCAGGTATCATTGACATAGGTTCGTCCTGAGTTTTCACTCGCTCACACTTGTCATCCTTCCCTCTAAGTTCTTTATCCTTGGCTTTGACACACTCCTTGTATTGCTCCTCTGCTATCCTTGTCTCTGGAAGGGCTAGGATAGTCTTTTCTAGGGTTGCTTGTGCTACCTCTATAAGTTTTCTACATATCGCAAGCCTCTCCTTTTCTAATTCTCATTGTGGGTAAAGTTTTTCTGTTGTTCCACAGTTGGTCCAGTCTTAAATCTAGCTTAGTAAGGTTTCAACCACATGTCTAAGTCGTCTGGTTTTGGGTCAGCTAGAATTGATCCTAGTTTCTCTGCTTCTCGGATAAGCTTCCCAAATCTCTGGTTCTTTAGGCTCCTTACTGCTTCTTGTGTTTTTCTTATTTTCTTGACTCTTGCTTTTCATCCATTTATCTTTGAGCTTCTCTCTTCTTTCCTTCCATTTTTGCGCTTTTCTGTTCTGGGTACTCTCATGTGGGTCTTTAGAATCTTCTACTATTTGAATTTTGGGACTTACTGTTCTATTGTTTTCTTGTTCCTGTTCAGGTTGTTTTCCTTTTTGTTCTTTCGTTTGAGCTCGGGTAATGGCCTTTAAAGGCAGTGTATTCCTTATCACCCCCAGGTGCTTCTATCACTTCAATTACATTAATAGCTGCAGTGTCTTGGACTTTGGTGGGATTCTTAGGGCAATCTCTAAAAAGATGTTCCTTTCCGCAATCATTGCAATATCCTTCCCAAGTCCTAGGAGGTGGTGGATTGTAAGGCGGAGGAAATTCTCTAATAAAATGGTCTCCTCCACATCTATAACAAGGTCCTCTCGGCACAGGTGGTCTAATGGGTGGGCTTCCTAGTGGTTGTGCTTTAGGTGCAGTATACATTAAAGTTGCTACCTCCATTCCATAAGCCTGATCATAGCCTTCATATCCATAGTATGCTGAATCATATGCTAGTTCATAATCACACATGTTGGTATCATAGGGATATTCATCAACATACCCTTGAGCACTTAGCTCAAGAACCCTAATTTTTGCACCATACTTCTTCCAATGCATTTTCCAAGTACGCATGCATAGGGCTACATTACAAGGCCATGCACAAGGCACATACTTTTTTTCAACCCATGCACTAACACACTTATCCATCATTCACTATGGGTTATGAGTACTTGGCATGAATACTCTCAAAATCATCTTTAGAAGAGCTAGAGGATATCATGGGGACAACTTAAATACCTAGGAAGCAATTCGAAGCTAGCAGTTGCTCCAACTCAATCTAGAAAACCTCTTTTGAGCAAGTCGCAATTTTTGAAAGCTCACAACGATGCATTCATGCTGGAATCCATGAAAGAAGCACATACCAAGGGACTACGACTTGCAAAGGCTTGCAGTGAAAAACAAAGAACCGGACAACCAACGCTGCCAAATTTGAAAGATAGATGATTCTTGTTCATACAAAATGGATACTACCTCTCAAAACACTACCTAGAACAACCACTACAACAAGGGTCTGTCAGGGATGACAGACTCGAGAGGGGGGGGAGTGTTGAAGCTCAAGGTCAAGGACAAGCATAAAACGCACATCAGAGAAGTGGGCACACAAGAAGAAGGAGCAAGTAGGGAGCTCCAAGAAGTGTATGTCAAATTCTCAGAAGAAATCCCTATAAAATAGTGATTTTCATCACTTGAAACCATTGTAAATATCATTTCACCTTTTTGTAGCTCCATTTTGTGCAAGCCAAGGAGTCCTCGAGCTTGAGGAATATTAGAACTATCATCCTACCAATTTTCATAATTTTTAGACTTTGTTTGAACCCTCAAATAAGCCTTGGAACCTAATTTTTAACTAGGCCGGACACTAGGTCTAGATAGGGCCAAAAGTAGTCCAAAAACTATAAAAAGAGCTAGAGAGCTCATTTTTGAGGTTAGCTTCTTGTAGATTTCAGTTTTGTAATAGATTTCTTTGTAATCAAAGTCCTTCCATTGTTCCTCTCTTTGATCTTGCCTTGTGTGCGTGTGTGTGTGCGTGCATGTATGTGCTTGTCACTCACATTTGCTCACCATAATTGCTCACGATCTTCATATCGGTCCTCACGTCTCCGCGGATTGATAAGTAAAGGAGGTGGTGCTTACGCCTGAGCTACAACACGCTGCCTTAGAACGAGAGTGGGATGACCTACTAAAGCAACTGGCAGCTCAGCAAGATTCACCAAAAGAAGTTATGACCACAGCAGACACATCTGAAGAAAGTCGCAGAACTTAGAGCACAACTGGCAGAACTGCAAATTAAAGTTCTTCAATATGAGCGTCAACCCTCTCCCCTCGTGGAGCCAGAACCTGAAGACCTAGTTCCAATTGAAGTTGAAGAAATCTGTGAAGACCCATACGTACCGATGCCTGCACCAGGGGGTAAGCAAACAAAAGAGGGAATGGACACAATTGAGATCGAAGCTCCTAAATGGATGCAGAGGTTAGAGAAGGTGGCTACAACCCACGATGAGAGGGTGGCAGTACAGATACAGTCGATGTCCCAATTGGAAGAAATCGTCATCAAATCTGATTATTTCAGAAACCTCTCCCATCATAGGTGGATTGGCACGTCCGATGATTTGTATGTTCCATTCTATGTCTTAATGGCAGATTATAATGCTGAAATAAAGCAGCACACAACAAAAGAACCAACCTCGACAACACAGTTTGCACTAGAAGACATCCCTGCAAGTGCCACACATGGGAATATATTTCAATCTACCTGGAGGATCTATCTGCTTGAAACATACCCTAAGATGGTACGCACCTGGAATAACATGCCATTATACATCAAGTATAACCCATGCTACTGCCCTGTCTTTCGACGAAGGTCTTGGCCAGAGTACACCAAAATAGTTTTGATGGTTAAAGGATGTGAAAAGTGGCTAAACTATGTGTACTTAGCACTCCCTCATGGCCAACCCACAATCAACTACATGATTTCAACCATCCGACACTGGGCAATCAGATTCAAGAATATACCAGATGTCATGGCACAGATGTGCCTCAAAATCTTTGAACTAATGCTGGTTACATTTAGGACCTTTAAGAATGTCAAGGAACCTCATCTTTCGGCTCTCGGATTTAATGAAGGAAGTCAAGACCTTGTTTATGTTATGAGCACCACACCATCTATCAATGTCGTCTATGCGTGGCATGCTCGTATCAAGTATCTACCAGCCTGCTTCAAGCAAACATTTGAGGAAATGTTTATCACTGGGTTCTGGGAATATCATTCAGAGATATTCATTCCCAGAGCATCTCATTTATTACAGTTATTTGCTGTGGAACAGGCGCTACATTAAGAAAAGTTACGTATGCCACATCCGGAAGTCCCTGGGATAGTAGACTGTGATGCCCTACTCACCGATTTGGCAAAAGGACTGAGATTATCAGAACATCACTTGGCGACCGATGTCGTGAATTACTATATCCAACGATCCACTCAACAAGGGTATGTCAGAGACGACAGACGCGAGAGAGGGGGGTTGTTGGCAGTAGTCAAGGTACCCAAGGACTCACAAGACAAGGAAGTCAAAGAAGGGATTCAGAGCGAAGAGAAAGCACAAGCAGACAAAGTAGTCTACGAAGATCTGGCAAGTAGGCCGTCCATTTTTTTCCATGAACTAATACTTCCTAAATAGTGAATTTAGTCACTCTACATCATTGTAAATACCATTTCACCTTTTTGTAGCTCCATTTTGTGCAAGCCAAGGAGTCCTTGAGCTTCAGGAACATTAGAAGTATCTACCTATCAATTTTCATATTTTTTAGGCTCCGTTTGAGCCCTCAAATAGGCCCTAGAACCTAATTTTTAACTAGACCGGACACTAGGTCTGGACAGGGCCAAAGCTAGTCAAAAACTATAAATAGAGCTAGAGAGCTCATTTTTGAGGTTAGCTTGTAATAGATTTGAACTTGTATGAGCACTTTCAAAGTAATCTAAATAACTCCATTGCTTCTCATTTTGTCTTACCTTGTGTGCGTGTGTGTGTATGTGTGTGCATGTTAGTGTGCTTCTCACTCACACATTTGTGCCATCACTTGTTCGAGGTCTTCATACCATCCTCACGTCTTCCCGGATTGACATTAAAGGAGGTGCTACTCATGTGTGTATGCATATATATGTGTGTATGTGTGTGTATGCATGTAAGCATGTATGTATGCATATGTATAATTGTATGTGTATGTGTGTGTGTATGTCTCTTTACGTGTGTGTGTATGCATATATATGTGTGTATTCATGTGTATGTGTGTGTATATGTTTGTGTTTCTATGTGTGTATGTGTGTGTCTATGTGTGTATGTACGTGTGTATCTATATATATGTGTCTGTATGCATGTGTATGTGTGTGTAAATATGTGTCAATGTGTGTGTGTGTGCATAAGTGTGTATGTGTGTATGTGTGTGTGTGTGTATGTGTATGTGTGTGTGTGTGTATGTGTGTGTGTCTATGTGTGTATGTCTATGTGTGTATGCATGTGTCTATGTGTGTATATATATGTGTGTGTATGCATGTGTATGTGTGTATGTAAATTAGTGTGTATATGTGTGTGTGTGTCTATGTGTATGTGTGTGTGTCTAGGCGTGTATATGTGTGTGTATGCATATGTATGTGTGTGTATGTGTGTGTGTGCATACCCGGTTTCACACTGTGTGTTGCTCTCTCTCTCTCTCTCTCGCTTGCTCTCTCTCTCTCTCGCTCTCTCTCTCTCTCTCTGTGCATCCAAATCCCGACACAAATGTGCCGGAGAAATCAATTTTTTTTATAACATTCTAGAGTGTCACTTATGCGACACTCTCGAACACAGGACGTCGCTTATGTGACACTAAAGCATCATAGCCAGTTTGCCAACATTTCAAATAGCATCGCTAATAAGATATAACATTTGCACTTAGAAAAATCTTGCTATTTGTATGAAGCACAAGAGTTCCTAAAATATAATAGTAATGTTATGTGATGTTGAGTGGTGTAAAGCTTATTTTCCTTTCTGGTATTTGTCAGAATCAAGTCATTTTTTGTAAGTCTTATGTTGATATGTGTGGAGTCTTGGTATGCTTTTCTTTCATAGGATGACCAAAGGACTTCCAATAGCTGAATTGGAAATAGATGCAGTGTCCTTATCAAGAGCGCATTGGTTTTTGGACATAGATGTAGAAATAGTGGAGTTGGAATCAGAACAGGAGGACATTCCTGAGCAAAAGCAAATAGAAAAAGAACTTAAGGATTTCCTCAAGATAGTTAGCAAGCACATCTTCATGGTAAAAAAGGGAAGAACAAGTACACTATGTTGTGCCAGGAATTTTACAACTTCTAAAGATCAGCTGTTGCATATAAAAGGTGGAAGGCAATAGGATTACATAGACTTTTTGAGGAACCCATGTTCTTTATTGACTTTGACAGATGTAAGCAGGCCATGTGAACCCTTCAAGAAGTTAAAAGAAGTACAACCCTCCAAGAAGTTAAAAGAAGTACAGAAGCTGCTTTGAACTTGTATCCAATGGGCACAAGGATTGATGTAAGCTTTGCCAAGAAGAATTCAACTACCTATGCTAGATTCTCTAAGTTTTTAGATTTTAAGGAAAAAGCTAATGAGGAGCTTGCAATCAGGATATTTCTACAATTACTATGCTTTCCATGGTTGCCTAGATACACCAAACCACACAGACGAGTGACTCTGGTCATGATGAATAACAAAGATAAGAGTAAACCTTATGGTGTAGTGGACATGACACCTTATATTCATGATATAAGGTGTCATGTCCACTACACCATAAGGTGTAATGAGGAGCTTGCAATCAGGATATTTCTACAATTACTATGCTTTCCATGGTTGCCTAGATACACCAAACCACATAGACGAGTGAATCTGGTCATGATGAATAACAAAGATAAGAGTAAACCTTATGGTGTAGTGGACATGACACCTTATATTCATGATCTGTTGAGAGAGGTTGCTAAACATTGGGAGTCAAAAAAAATTATGAATGGAGCTCAATTATTCACTAAAATAATCTATCATGTTCTAGATATGGAGGATCAGCTAAAGTTAGCTCCTAAAGCACATGTTATCAGAGCATTAATGAGTAATGTGAAGAGGGTAACTTACGACAATCATCATCATCTTGTTAAATGCTAGAGGGCTAACCGACCCCTCAAGAGTGACCATCATTGGTCAATGGCTTCATGACATTAGCCTAAACCCGGAATTTATCTATATCCAAGAGATTAAAATTGATAGAGCAAACCTCCGAAAACAGCTTAAACATGTCTCCCCGACCCATGTTTGGATTTCAACGTCACACCCCCGGGGGTCTGATGGGACGATAATCGGTATGAATCAATTCTGGTTTGAAAAGCTTGAGAATTCCATTGAAGACCAGAGCCATCGATGGACTGCCGTTTCCTTTGGTGCCCCCTTTCGATTTACTCTTGTCTCTATGCATGCCCCTAACGGGGAGTTGGAGAGACTGAACATCTGGGCCTCCTTGGACTTGCTCCCCCACAACGTACTAATTTGTGGTGACTTCAATATGGTGGAGGGCCCTGCAGAGAGATGGAACGGCAAGGGCCGGTGATCGATAGCCAGGAAAAAGAAACATGGGACAAAACCAAATTGCACTTGGACTTGGTCGAATTCAAAGATTCAAAAGGATTTTCATGGTCAAATCTCCAAGCAGGAGAGGACTTGAGGAAAGCTAGACTGGACAGAAGCTACGTTGTCCAAAACATTATTCAGCAGTGGGGCCACCCTTCCCTCTCGCAACACACTGACCTTGCAATCTCTGATTACTACCTGATCATCATCACTTTCCAACCTCTCACCAAAATCTGTAAGGCTCCTTGGTTTCACGCCTACCCGACTTCCTTCTCTTTGCCCTCTATCCATCAAGAAATTGCTAAATTGTGGAAGGAGGCATTTGCCTCCCGCTTGCCCCCAGCCAAGTGCTGGAGACGTGCAGTTGATAATTCACGACATATCATGAATTAGATCCAAGAAGATGCTCGAGTCTGTTTGACAGGCACATAGAGAATCTCTTTATCATAGACTCTAGAGACTTGAGGAGGAAATGAACAAAGGAAAAGCTCAATCCCAGAGAGGCCTACAAAAAATCAGAGCGCTACTGAGATACGACGAAGAAATACAAAGGAAAAATTTGAAAGCACCACAAGAGTGTAAATCATAAGAACCAAAATCAACTCAAGGCCAACACCAACACCACCATAGAGCCTATGATGCACCTCATACAGGGCCTAGATTTTATAGGCAAAATAAAATATATCACTATAGGAAACATTTAAAATTTTCTTTCCATGAAGACATTTTAGTATGTTCCAAAAAACAATTCTCAAACTATAGGGTAAACATACCTGCACACCCAATGCATGTATGCACACCATCACCCAATGAATACCTTGATATATGCATACCTTCAAACCCAATGCATACCTGCTCTAGAGGCAACCAATGGCATAACTTTAGACAGTAATGGGAAGTTGTTAGGTGTTTCATTTACAAAGAATGGTGGACCTGGTTCATCATGCCAGGCTAGTGGTATAGCTGTTGTTGCTATAGAAGTAGCTACTTTTGCACAAAAATGTAACTTTGTAGGGTAGAAAAAAGAAAAATGGGAGCAGTTTGGAAAAAGTGAACAACGCACATTAGTCAGGCTATGTCTGGGATGAAGCTTCAGGATATTACTATGATGCAACCTTAGGATTCTACTATGATCCTCAGAGCTATCTTTTTTCTAATGGCAACCATGGTCTATGGTACTAATATGATGACAAGTCCCAATAGTGTGTGCCATATGCTGCACCCACTACAGAAGCAACTTGTGACTCTTTAAATCCAATAGATAGTGAGAAGGGGCAAACACTAGGAACATAGACAAACAATGAAAGCTCAATCATGGAAGAGGGTGAGGTCAATCCAAATGCCAGTAATGACAAGGAGAAACAACAATTATCTTTAGCAGAGTCTATACAAGCAACTGCTTTTGCTGCACGAATAAGGAGAAAGAAAAGGAAAAAACAAGGAATTTTGTCTAGTTGTGAATCATTCTGTTCTTGCCAGTAAAAAGAAGTTACTCACTCTTTGGAAGCAAAGGCAAAATGAAGGTGACATGGCTACTTTGGCCTCCAGCAACACTATAATCCGTGCTACTAATGAGCTCAATCAATATCAGGGTGCTTCTGCTCTATTGGGCCATACTTGGGGGACTAAAATGGAGGCTTTTGAAGTTATAATAGCAGAGACAGTGATTGATGAGAAAAATGTTGGTAATAGGATGTTGCAAAGAATGGGATGACATGAGGGCTCTGGTGCCATACTTTGGGGACCCAATGCATACCTGCACATACATCGATATATCAGACAATACAACAAGAATCATGTCCATAAGTATGTGTTGTTTCTCAAATTCCCTTAAAGCCCTCAGTTAGGATTATGAGTAGCTTCATCTACATGAACCAATGCAAAATACCTGAATCTTGTAAGGAGTTTCATTTCCTCTACTGCTACTAGGAACTTTAGATTCCCAGACACGTTGTTCAAAAGCAAAGCACAAATGTGATCTTGTGACAAGTGCTACACTGGAGATTTTGGTGCTTGTTGTCTACATTTGAATTATCTTTCAATGAAGTAGTTACTAAAAATAAATGTCATTCTAGCCTTTAGAAGAGCCCTTTTCCTCTTTGTTAGTCTCTCATTATGCTTTGTTCATCTCACAACTATGGCCTCTCTGTCATCAATGCTCTTTTGTTCCTCAACGTGCCCATGACCAGATGAATGATCGAGAGTAAAATGTGTACAATGCAACATAATTTGTACATGTTGAAATGCTCTTATTAATTATACAATGTGAAAAACATAGAGAAAACAATAAGTTATTTTCATCGCTGTTCAGATGATAATAATAAAAATACGTTATTTTTATTATCATCATTTGAACAACAAAAAAGACAAAAGCCATCATAATGGCATGTACTCATACATACTCTGCTCATTATGTACCTATCAGCAAAACCTCTAATAGTAGAGGTCATCATCATCATCATCATAATGGTAGCCCTAGTAGTCATCATCATAGTCATTATCATCATTATAGTAAGTATGTGGTAGCCATGGTGGTAGAAGCAACCGTACCCTCTCACCAATTTACCAAATAGGGCATTCAAGCATTAAAATCCTTGAGTGCCAAACCTAACAGTAGAGGTCATCATCATCATAATAGTGGTAGCCAAGTAGTCATCATCATAATCATTATCATCATTGTAGTCAGTACGTGGTAGCCATGGTGGAAGAAGCAACCGTACCCTCTCACCAATTTCCCAAATAGGCCATTCAAGCATTAAGAATAAAGGCTAATCCTTGAGTGAGAAACCTCTCAAGCTACAATTCCAATGAAATAACAATTTCTAAGATATCCATTTTACTTTTGACCAAAGTAAGTTAAGCGAAGCTCATGATATCATAATGGATTGAGGAGGTATGCCTTTGGCTACCACCCTCTTCAAACATCTCAACCTCTCAAATAACCATTTCCAATGAAATAACAATGTTTTGGCCATACCTTTTGGTTTTGTACAAAGAAAACCAAGAGAAGCATGGGACTATCCTAATTGATAGAGGAGGGAAGAGGAAGAAATGGATGCCATCTAGACATTATTTGATAGAGGAGGAAAAGTAGGATGTCACATGAACTTTTGTCAATTTTTCCCACTAGAAATAGCATTGTAGCATGTGTTACTTTTAGTTAAATATTCTCCTCATCCCAAAAGAGTCAGATACAGACTAGACACACAAATTAAGTCACTTTAAGCAGCTATTATATCGGCCATGCAAAATACTTGTTGACCATCAACCTATTTTTGTTCCATAAAGAAAAAAATACATATCTTGATATTAAAGCTATTTCCATACGGAGTAGCTCTATAGAGAGAGAACAATGAACTTGTGTTAAGTAAAAAGTATCTCATACCTTTCTTGACCTAGAAATATCCTCAAAGAATCGCAGACTTGTGCTCAAAGCAATAAGGACATCATGGCAAATATGTAAAAGATAAATTTGGGGCAACAGAAAATATATAAAAGATGCATCTAGGATACCATAAAAATACAGTCTATAATGTTATATGCACCATCCATTGCCCTTATGCATTTCCATTTCTCTTGCTCAATGGTGTCACTCTCAAGATGCTTGCTCAAAAGCATCTCACTATCCACCAAAACTTGCTACCCAAAAGTCAACTCAAGCATCCATAAACACAACACTTAACTATTTACTACATCATATAGGATTCAGAAACCCTCCAAAGAAAGTATGTCAATGACATTGATGAATAACTAAGCAAAAGGATTATTGAACCAACCCTTTCGGAAGGACTATCGAGGCAATGGGAGGGATGAATGAACATGATAGCTAGATGAGCTCGTGAGTTTGAACGTGTAGAATCACTTGAACTTACCCATGAGAAAGAAATAGAACGGCTCCTCAAGAATCTATGATATAAATGAGCCCAAAGAATACTCACTGTTCTTTAGTCGAAAGCATTGTTTCTACCTTTGGAGCTTTCGTACATCACCTATACAAAGGCATATTAGCAGTTATAACATTCACAATTCTGCTGCTACACAAGGGAAACAATAAAATCATTTCGTGCCACCTCTTCCTTAGCATGCTGAAAATAAGAAAACCATTTTCGAGCTTCTCCAGCACTACTAGATGCAAGCTATCAGGCATCAAATATTCATTAGAGCAAAATAAAGAAACGTCGTTTAACACCGAGGAAAGCCTACATTAGGTACATACCTTTCCGTGTTTAGTGGAATCTAGCAAACTATAAACTTGTAGCACGTACAAGGCCTATATACAAGACTAAATTAGTATTCAAGTGCCACAATTCATATGTACTGTGGTTGAAACAATAAAAGATGCTTACTCATAATAGTGATAGCTCTAGAAAATTAAGCATGCATCAATTTTCATGTTGTATGGCGCACATATGGTGAGTTATAGCATTGAAAATTACATACACTCTCTACATTTGGGTTGTACTCAGAGGCTATTAGCTGCTCACATAGAGACTACGATAAAAATCAATAAAATGAGGAGATGAAGCACATAATAAGACTAGATGATGCTCACATAAGAGAACTCTGAGGTCCCCTCGCATACACGAAGAAAGAAAGAAAGAGCTTCTTTCATGTCTAACTGCAGAGAGAGAAAATCCGACGACCAAATCTCAGAGAAAGAGTTTGTTCAAATTGAGGTGGCAAAGGAAGAGGAAGAGGCAGAAATAATAAAGATGGTGTCAAAGTTTGCCAGATTTGTGGTAATACTAATCATTTAGCTCATCAAAATGGTGGAGGATACAATCAAAACTTTAATTCAAGAGGAAGATGTGGTAGAAATCAGAGAGGTAATTTCAGAGGTAGAGGTTACTTTGGAAGAAATGCAGGTAGAGGCTTTCAAATTCAATCCTACAATAATACCTACTGCAACTATGCTTCAGATAAGAAGGAGGATTCAACCTTAATTATGAATGTAACTTGTGAAAGACAAAGTGAAGATCAAATCTACATTGACTCAGGGTGTAGCAATCACTTGAGTGGCAACATAGCTTTGATTTGGAGAATACGGTGAGTAATCATGTAGTTCAAATAGGTGATAACACAAAGCACAATGTAAATTCCATTGGATCAGTAAGGACCAAGGATGGAAGCACTCTTCTGAGTAAGGTTTTGTATGTTCCTACAATTACAAAGAATCTGATAAGTGTATGGCAAATTGTAGAGAAAGGTTATGAAGTAAGGTTCACTAATGATGGAGTTTTTGTGGAAGACCCTAGCAATGGGTATAAACAAATTGTTTGAGGAAAGAAAGAAGGAAGGCTATTCACATTGAAGATTCAAGGCAATGTTGGTCATGCTTTGTTCACTTATGGAAGACATAAGATCTCTTTGTTAGATCTTTGGCACAAAAGACTTAGACATTTCAATGAAAGAGGTATTAAGGATATGATTAACAATGGTTCAGTGCTTGGATTACCTAATGTTGCAGGTCAACACATGACATATAGATTGAAGCATGTCAAATAGGTAAGGCACATAAGAAATCATATAATAAGCATGGTTTCATGTATTCAGAGAAGCTTGAATTGGTGCATATAGATGTGTGGGGACCATCAAAGGACTTTAGCATTAATGGTTCAAGATATTATGTGATTTGTGTTGATGATGCTACAGCATGGATCACCATATATGTGATCAAAGATAAATTAGAGGTGTTTAATACATTTAAACATTATCATGTGTATGCAGAGAGAATCACAGGGCAAAAATTGAAGAGACTAAGGTCAGATGGAGGGGGAGAGTATTTCTCTAATGAGTTCAATGATTATTTGTGGAATGCAGGTATAAAAAGGGAAGTTACTTTTAGGTACTCTCCTCAACAAAATGGTGTAGCAGAAAGGAGGAATAGAACTCTTGTTGAGTTTGCAAGGTCAATGATGAAAGAGAAAAATTGTCCTAATTATTTATGGGTTGAGGCTGTAAATACAACCACATACTTGGTTAATAGGTTACCATGTAAAGCTTTGTAGGGTATGACACCATATGAAGCTTGGTGGGGTAAGAGACCTACCTTAGATCATTGCAAAGTGTTTGGATGTTTGACTTATGCATATATGCCATCTCAGTTGAGGCATAAATTGGAACCTAAAGCTGAAAAGTATTGGATATGATGATAAGCAGATGGGTTATAGGTTGTGGAGTCCATCCACAAAGCAATTCCTTGTGTCAAAGGATGTTACATTTGATGATCAAGGTACTTGGTATGCAGGTACAATTAACATTAATGCAGGTGATGAAGAAACATTGAATCAGAAGAAAGGTAAATCAAAGGTTCAAATATTTGATGAAGAAGAGAACAATGAAGCAATAGCTGAAGTTAAAGAAATGCCAAGGTTTGATCCAAAATGTGATGAACCAAAAAATTCAAGAAGTGGAGAACTCAGAAGATCATTAAGGCACAAATGGCAACCTACAAAGTATAGCTATGATACTTCATATTTGACTACTAAAGATTATGCTTATATGGTGAAAACAAAGAAAGACCCTTCTACATATGAAGAGGCAAAAGGTAAAGAAAATTAGGAGAAAGCTATGTAGGAGGAGTATGATGCATTGATGGAAAATGAGACATGGGATTTGGTTCCTAAACCAAATAGTCAGAAGATCATTGGATGATGAGACTTATAGCCCTGTGGCAAAGATGACAACTATAAGGACTCTCATAGCTATTGTTGCATGTAAAGGTTGGAAGCTATTCAATTAGATGTGAAGAATTCTTTTCTAAATGGTTATATTTCAGATGATGTTTTCATGGAGCAACTAGAAGGTTTCAAGGATAGAAGGTATGCACAGCATGTATGTAGGCTCATGAGAGCTTTGTATGGTTTGAAGTAGGCCCCAAGGGCATGGAATTATAGACTTGTGAAGTTCTTGAAGGAGCTTGGTTTCCAAGTGTCTAAGGCAGATAGTAGCTTGCTTGTTAAAGCAAGTAATGATGGGTTCATTTACATGTGCATATATGTTGATGACATAATTCTTATAGGTACAGATGAGAAGGGCATACAAGGTCTAAAGAAGCAATTGGAGAAAGATTTCAAGATTAGTGACTTGGGAGACTTGTCATATTTCTTGGGCATGGAGATTTTATATAGTCAATATGGAGTATATGTGACTCAAGAAAGGTATTTGAAGAACTTGCTTATCAAGTTTAAAATGGAAGATTGCAAGGTAGCACCTACTCCAATGGAGGTGAATCACAAATTCAGCAGATATGGAGGAGAAGAATTCAAGGACATGAAGCTATATCAAAGTCTGGTTGGTAGTTTAATCTATGCTACATTAATTAGGCCTGATTTGTCATATGCAGTTGGAGTGTTGTCTCAATTCATGTATTGTCCTAGGAAAGAACATTGGGTTGCAGGACAAAGGGTGCTAAGATATATTAAGGGTACACTCAAAGAAGGTTTGTATGATGGATTCACATCAGATACAAACATCAAGATGTACATTGATACACATTGGGTAGGTAATCCTGATGATAGGAGATCAACCTATGGGTATCTATGTTATGTGGGAGATAAGCTAATCTCTTGGTGTTCCAAGAAGCAACATACAGTTGCTTTGTCATCCACAAAAGCAGAGTATAAAGGTATGGTTGAAGCTACAAAGGAGGTTATATGGTTGAAGACTGTCATGAAGAGTTTTGACATCATTCAGAGTACACCCACTATTCATGGAGATAATATGAGTTCATTGTATCTAGCTGCTAACCCTTTGTTTCATGCCAGGACTAAACATATTGAGATTCAATATTGTTTCTTGAGAGAGAAGGTGATTGTCATACATACTTCAACAAAAGATCAAATCGCAAATATGTTAACCAAAAGCTTGGATGGCCCTAAGTTACAGAGGTTCAAAGACATGGAAAGTATAAAGAAGATGGAGAAAATCACAATTTATGATTGAGGGGGAGCTGTTGGTGTAGGACAATCATCAATTGATGATTTGGACAAATATTTGAAGTCAAAGAATGAAGCACAGTTCAAAATATGAGGCTTGAAGTTCAGTGCATGGTCAGAATTTAAAGACTTGTATATACATGTACTCTAATCTTGTAGTTAGTTCATAGAAACTTTGTATCTCTAATGAGCTGGGATGTAAACATCTATATATACTTGATATAGATGTACTACGAGCAGAGAAGATGATGTGTGACAAGAATTAGAAGTCATTAGAAGACTTAGAGAGTAAGAAGACGTAATTCATTTATCAGATGTATACTTTCTCATAATAGAAGAGAATCTGAAAAATTGCACCTCGATCTTTTGCTCGGTGCTCCTTTTGTGTTTATCTTCTTGAATTGTACAAGTCTAATTCTATAGTTTAGTGACCTCTATACAAGTTTTGAGAGTTTAATTGTAATCAAGCTGAGAGAATTTTGAGTAGGAACATTTACATGTGTAATTGTGAAGAAGTGAAGACAGGAACATGTGCAATCTGGATGGTCAATGTTTTGATCAGATCTCCCCCCACACTGTAAAGTTTTGAGCAAGTAAGCACTCATTCTTTAAGTTGAAAGGTAAGCTACTTGTGGATAAAAGCATTTGAATAAATGGGGTCTATTTTGGGAGAACCATGCACTAGAAGTTGCAGGTGTCAAAGTCGACTACATAGAAGTACAATTCAGACATAGGTACATTGTTTGGAGCAAATCTCAAGATCTACCAAATTGTTTGGAGAGATTTAACTTGGAGAAGGTGCAAAAACTCTAGAAGAAACCTTTTATAAAGTTTAATTGAAAACTTTAAACATTTGATTAGTTAATGAGAGAATTAAGTGCAATAGACTTTTCTGAATAATTAGTTTCTTCATAGTTAGTGCAAAGTTTGATAATTTGGCATTGGTCTTCCAAAATTGGTTGAGATTTTGAGTTGTTCTTGATATGTAGCGCTCTAACATCAAGGATAACTTGTTCTTTTGGAGATTAACACTCTCCATCATCCTTGGAAACAACACCAAAGTTTGGGTCCCAAGACGCCTGGTCTAGTGGTTGAATCCCTCGCCTCTTGAGGCGGGGGCGTGGGTTCAACCCCCCAGTGCTGCGGGACATGTATGCTGCCCTCGGGCGTGTCACTCTGCTGTGCCTTCGGGCCGTTTACCCCGTTGTAAGTCCTTCCCGGTCTGTCTTACCCCTGTTCTTGTGGGATAAGGGGGGTCCCATGGGTACTATGCCCTTCCTTGTACAGTTGTAATTTCAAAGTTAAAGCCCGAGGGAGTAGGCCTCGGCCGAACCTCCATTTAAAAAAAAACACCAAAGTTTGGTGTAGCTTAAGTGTGATCACCACCTCCTTTACTTGTCGATCCATAGAGATGTGATGAGGATATGAAGATAGTGAGCAATTGTGGAAAGAAAATGTGAGTGGCAAGCACCTACATGCACACACACACACACCATGCAAGATAACAAAGATAGGAACAATCGAAGTTTTGATTCTCAATTACTTGTTTACACTCTTCAAGAAACTCTTTCTCTAACTTGTTAACTGCAAAAGTGAGCATTCTAGATCTTTTTATAGTTTTTCACTAGCTTTGGCCTTGTCCAGACCTAGTGTCTAGCATAGTTAAAAATTAAGTTCTAGGGCTTATTTGAGGGCTCAAATGGAGTCTAAAAATCATGAAATGTAGATACTTCTAGTATCCTCAAGCTTGAGGACTCGTTGGCTTGAACAAAATAGAGTTGCAAAAATGAGGGTTGATATTTACAATGGTTGTTAGTGATCAAAATCATTTTTTTTATAGAGGTTTCTTCTAAAAATTTAACATATACTTCTTGGAGCTCCCTACACGCTCCCTCTTTTTGTGTGTCCACTTCTTTGATGCATTCTCGCACCTTGTGCTTGACCTTGAGTGCCAAGAGCCCACGACCTAGCTATCTGATTGACACTAGCTTTAGACGGTCTGATGCTTTGTCTATCCTGTCGTAGGATTCTACCTGATCTAAGGTTCATAAGCTTTATCTCCTAGTCCCAATCTTCCCAAGTAAAACCACATTGCAATGTTCGTTTGAATCAATTACTTGTTCTTTTATAGACTTCTCCGATGTAATTATGTCTGACAAATATTGTCGTTAGGGATACTTGAGTTTTATTGCACTTTGAGATTTGATTGATCTACTTAAGTCTTTTTTCTTTAGGGTTTGTCACAATAATATCCTCATTTACACTTGAACTTGAATAATTAGGGTTTCTTGCACTTGTAACATTCCTAATGTGACCCTAATTAATGAATACCAGTAATCACACTTAGCTTGTACTATAAGTTGACTGAGGGAGTTGAGGGTTCTTTCAACATTGATTTTGGTGCTCTGAAAAGTGCTCCGATGTCCAATAAGCATGCTTCTCAAACCTTCCTTTATTTTGAACTTCACCTTGCTTTGGACACCCTTGAATGGCTCTTAATGAACTTGTAAACGTCCCAAGTTTAGATTAATCTTTAACTTTAATTTATTTGATAGATTATTTTGATTCAAGCATTTTTTAAAGACACATTTTCCCCCTTGTATTGCTAAAAAAACCTCTAGAGCCCCCTTGGCTTCCTAATCCCACTTGAAAGTCAAATTCAAATTACCCTATCTAAAAATCAACACATGATTTAACAAAAAAAGGTTGAAGTCGAGTGGGATTCAAAACAAGCTTTCTAGAGAACTCTAGAGCTCAAAAATGGATTTTGGATGAAAACATTATGTCTATTCAGGCCCTTGGGAGTCAAATAGACAAACAAAACCTCTCCGAATATTTATGTACTTGTTTAAGGCATCCACGATTGTGTGAAAATGTTATGATTGTCTAAGAGAATCATGATGTTATGAGAAAATCACGATATTGTGAAAACTATAGAATCACGATTTTGTGAAGGTGATACAATCGTGATGCTGTGAGACAATCACGATGTTGTGAAAACCAGAGAATTGCACTTTTGTGAAGGTCAGACAATCACGATGCTCTGAGACAATCCTGATGCTGAGACAATCGCAATGTTGTGAAAACCAATGAATCATTATTTTGTGAAGGTCAGACAATCGTGATGGTGTGAGAAAATCATGACGTTGTGACAACTAGAGAATCATGGTTTTGTGAAGGTTGGACAATCATGATGCTATGAGACAACCGAAGTGTTGTGACAACTAGAGAATCATTATTTTGTGAAGGTAAGACAATCGTGATGCTGAAGAAAATCACGACATTGATACTACCAAAGAATTGTGATTTTGTGAGAGTGAGACAATTGTGATGCTATGAGACAATCACGATGTTGAGAGAACTAGAGAATCATGATTTTGTGAATGATTTTAGGTAAGAACTTCCAATACTAAAAGGATCACGATGCTAAAAAAAAATTCACTTTTCCACAAAGTCATGATTTTTTTTTCTAGAAAATTGTGATTTTTTGAGAATTTTGGCAGGAACTTCAAAATTGAGCACCAAGGCCTATGTGTCCTGCAAAGGATCATGAAAATCATAGAAACTTGCACACAAAAACACTTTCTCTTTCTCTCTCTCTCTCTCTCACATAGCCATGAATGAGAAATGAGGGGAAAGTAGGGAATACACAGTCCAAAACAAAAAAATTATGTGAAGATAAAGATGGGGGAAGATGCTGATGATGATGATGATCAAGGTGGAGAAAGAAATCAGAAAATTAATAGAAAATGATTATCTTTTACATTCCAACATCACAAATCTATGATCTTGACATCACAATGCTCGTCCTCGAGTTCTCAACAATAGTGCCAAAATTTTGTGTAGCCCAAGCATGAGCACCACTTCCTTTACTTGTCAATCCACAGAGACATGATGAGGATACGAAGATCGTGAGAAATTGTGGCAAGAAAATGTGAGTGACAAGCACATACATGCATGCACACACACACACACACACACAAGGCAATATAACAAAAATAGGAAGAATGGAAGCTTTGATTCTCAATAGCTCGATTACACTCTTCAAGAAGCTCTTTCTCAAACTTGTGAACCCCAAGAATGAGCTTTCTATCCCTTTTTATAGTTTTTCACTAGCTTTGGCCTTGTCCAAACCTAGTGTCTTGCCTAGTTAAAAATTATGTTCCAAGGATTATTTGAGGGCACAAACGGAGTCCAAAAATCATGAAAATTGGTATGTAGATACTTCTAATATCCTCAAGCTCAAGGATACTTCATAGCACCAAGGCCTATGTGTCATGCAAAGGATTATGAAAATCATAGAGACTTGCACACAGAAACAATTTTTTTTCTCTCTCTCTCTCTCATAGCCATGAATGAGAAATGAGGGGAAATTAGGGAATACACAGTCAAAAACAAAAAAATTATGTGAAGATGAAGATGGGGGAAGATGTTGATGATGATGATGATCAAGGTGGAGAAAGAAATCAGAAAATTAATAGAAAATGATTATCTTTTACCTTCCAACATCACAAATCTATGATCTTAACATCACAATGCTCGTCCTCGAGCAACACTTCTCAACAACGGTGCCAAAATTTTGTGTAGCCCAAGCATGAGCACCACTTCCTTTACTTGTCAATCCACAGAGACATGACGAGGATATGAAGATCGTGAGAAATTGTGGCAAGCAAATGTGAGTGACAAGCACATACATGCATGCACACACAGACACACACACACACACAAGGCAATATAACAAAAATAGGAAGAATGGAAGCTTTGATTCTCAATAGCTCGATTACACTCTTCAAGAAGCTCTTTCGCAATCTTGGGAACCCCAAAAATGAGCTTTCTATCCCTTTTTATAGTTTTTCACTAGCTTTGGCCTTGTCCAAACCTAGTGTCTTGCCTAGTTAAAAATTATGTTCCAAGGATTATTTGAGGGCACAAACGGAGTCCAAAAATCATGAAAATTGGTATGTAGATACTTCTAATATCCTCAAGCTCAAGGATACTTCATAGCACCAAGGCCTATGTGTCATGCAAAGGATTATGAAAATCATAGAGACTTGCACACAGAAACACTTTTTTTTTTCTCTCTCTCTCTCTCTCGCATAGCCATGAATGAGAAATGAGGTGAAATTAGGGAATACACAGTCAAAAACAAAAAAAGTATGTGAAGATGAAGATGGGGGAAGATGTTGATGATGATGATGATCAAGGTGGAGAAAGAAATCAGAAAATTAATAGAAAATGATTATCTTTTACCTTCCAACATCACAAATCTATGATCTTAACATCACAATGCTCGTCCTCGAGCAACACTTCTCAACAACGGTGCCAAAATTTTGTGTAGCCCAAGCATGAGCACCACTTCCTTTACTTGTCAATCCACAGAGACATGATGAGGATATGAAGATCCTGAGCAATTGTGGCAAGCAAATGTGAGTGACAAGCACATACATGCATGCACACACACACACACACACAATGCAATATAACAAAAATAGGAAGAATGGAAGCTTTGATTCTCAATAGCTCGATTACACTCTTCAAGAAGCTCTTTCTCAAACTTGCGAACCCCAAAAATGAGCTTTCTATCCCTTTTTATAGTTTTTCACTAGCTTTGGCCTTGTCCAAACCTAGTGTCTTGCCTAGTTAAAAATTATGTTCCAAGGCTTATTTGAGGGCACAAACGGAGTCTAAAAATCATGAAAATTGGTATGTAGATACTGTTAACATCCTCAAGCTCAAGGACTCCTCTACTTGAACAAAATGGAGTTTCAAAAATGTGAAATGATATTTACAATGGTTTTTAGTGATCAAAATCACTGTTTTTGTAGGGGTTTCTTTTGAAAATTTGACATATACTTCTTGGATCTCCCTACATGCTATGTCTTCTTGTTTGTCCACTTCTTCGACATGTTCATGAGCCTTGTGCTTGACCTTGAGTGATAAAAAGATGACACATGAGCCTTTGAAATGTAGCAGGAGAATTCGTCAACCTAAAAGGCATCACATGAAATGAAAAAATACCCCATTCTATGGAAAAGGCCATCTTATGTTGGTCTTTTAGGGCAATGGGTACTTGGTTATAGCTAGAAAATCTATCTAGGAACTTGTAGACTTCCTTGCCTGCTACTCCTTCCAATAAGTGTTTGGTGATTGGAAGCAGATAGCTATCTTTGATAGTGGCTGTGTTAACTTTCTTCAAGTTAATGCACACTGTTGAAGCTGAAGATCAAGGACAAAGCATAGGAACACATCTACGAGGTGGACACACAGGAAGAAGGAGCAAGTAGGGAGCTCCAAGAAGTACATGTCAACTTTTCAGAAGAATTCCCTACAAGTGTTGAAGCTGAAGGTCAAGGACAAAGCATAGGAACACTTCTAAGAGGTGGACACACAAGAAGAAGGAGCAAGTAGGGAGCTCCAAGAAGTACATGTCAACTTTTTAGAAGAATTCCCTACAAAAATAGTGATTTCCATCACTAAAACCATTGTAAATACCATTTTCTATTTTTGTAGGTCCATTTTGTGCAAGCCGAGGAGTCCTCGAGCTTGAGGAGCATTAGAAGTATCATCCTACCAATTTTCATTGTTTTTAGACTCTGTTTGAGCCCTCAAATAAGCCCTGGAACCTAATTTTTAACTAGGTCGGACACTAGGTCTGGACAGGGCCAAAACTAGTCAAAAACCTATAAAAAGAGCTAGAGAGCTCATTTTTGAGGTTAGCTTGTTAGAGAATAGAACTTTTGTAAGAGAACTCTTTTGCAATCTAAGCTTTCCATTGTTCAACTCCTTGATCTTACTTTGTGCGTGTGTGTGTGTATGTGTGTGCATGTTTGTGTGCTTTCACTCACGCACTTGTGCCTTCACTTGCTCGTGGTCTTCATACCGGTCCTCACGTCTCCGCGGATTGACAAGTAAAGGAGGTGGTGCTTATGCTTGAGCTACACCAAATTTTGGCGCCCTTGTCGGGGAGAGAGCTTCAAGGACGAGCGTTGTGATGGTAAGATCGTAGATTTGCCACGTTGGAAGGTAAAAAAACTATCATTTCAGTTCATTTTCTGTTTTTTCCTCTTCACCTTCATCATCATCATCATCTCCACCTTCTTCCATCTTTTTCTTCATAGAAATTTCTTGTTTTTTAGTGCATTTTTGCCATTTTCATACCATTTTTCATGCATTATTGTATGAGAGGGAGTTAGGAGGTGCAAGGGAGAGCAAGCGCTGTGTTTTTTCATGATTTTCTGCACATACGGAGCTCGCCATTGCTCGGCGCTCAAAAATTCGAAGTTCCCGCCAAAAAACACGATTCTGTGATGAAAATCGCGATTCTGTGAAAATTCAATTTTTTTTGAAAAATCACGATTTTCTGTTTCCCGCCTAAAAGCTTGCTGAAAGAATCACGATTCTGTGGTCATTCTCAGAATCGCGATTCTGTGGTTGTGCTCAAAATTGCGATTCTCACAAATCACGATTTTCAGCCAAAAACACGATTCTGTGAGAACATGATTCTCTAAAACACGATTTTGTGAAAACACAATTCTCTAAGACAAAATCGCGATTTTCATGTCAAAAAACACGATTCTGAGAACCACGATTTTGTGAAAAACACAATTTTGTGAAAACACGATTCTCTGAGACAAAATCGTGATTCTCTAAATTTTTGGAAACCACGATTCTCTGAGACAAAATTGCGATTCTCTAGAACACAATTCTCTAAAAACACGATTCTCTAAAAACACGATTCTCTAAAAAACACGATTTTCATCCAAGATACAAAATCGCGATTTTCAAAACACAATTTTGTGAAAACACGATTCTCTGAGACACAATCGCGATTTTCATGTCAAGAAAACACGATTCTGTGAAAACACGATTTTCTGCTCAAAATCGCGATTCTTACCGATCACGATTTTTCAGTAAAAATAAGATTTTATGAAAAAGGCGATTCTCTAAAAAAACACGCTCAAAATCGTGATTTTCAAAAACACGATTCTGTGCTCAAAATCGCGATTTTCATAAATCACGATTTTCAGCCAAAAACATGATTTTGTGAAAACACGATTCTCAAGGCTCAAAATCATGATTTTCAAAAAAGCACGATTCTGTGCTCAACATCGCGATTTTCAAAACACGATTTTTTGCTCAAAATCGCGATTTTCAAAACACGATTTTCTGCTCAAAATCGCGATTTTCAAAACACGATATTCTGCTCAAAATCGCGATTTTCAAAACACGATTTTCTGCTCAAAATCGCGATTTTCAAAACACGATTTTGTGAAAACATGATTTTGTGAAAACACGATTCTCAAGGTACAAAATCGCGATTTTCTTGAAGTTCACAAAATCACGATTTTTTCCAAAAGGTCCTGTTTGCCTGTTTTGACCCCCAGAAGCCTGATTCGACATAACTTTTTCATCCAAATTCCATTTTTTGAGCTCTATAGCTCGTTGGAAAGCTCCTTTCGAATCCTACACGGCCTCAACTATTTTTATTAAGAATAATGCGTTGATTTTCAGATAGGATATTTTGAAGTTGACCCTCAGGTGGGACCAAGAACCCAAGGGGACTCCAAAGGATTTGTGAACCATACCAAGGTGAAATTTTGGACTCTTAGCCAAAGCTTATGAACCTGAGATCTGGTAGACACCTAGGAAAGGATAGACAAAGAATTAGATCTTCTCAATCCAGTGTCAACCATACAACTAAGTCTTGGTCACAACAACTAAGTGGTCATCCTTACGGACTAAGTTCAGACACAAGTGACTCAGAAATGTCTTTTAGCATGGGGAAACCTACAGGTGGCTCATCGACTGCCCATCTACAAACACCAGAAGGTCCCTATAAGACACAGTTGGAATATATTCGGACCAACTGATTAGGCGATCGCATCTATGAGGATGGCCTGAGGCGATCAGTGGTCCAACTCAAAAATCCAGATCAATCCTTTGGACTTGAACACCCGGTGTTCAAGTTCGAAGAGGGTTCATACATTGATAAGGAAGGAACCATGTATGTGGTCACCAACCTACCAGATAGGACCGATGAGTTTGGAAATGTCATTCATGAGAATGCGATAGGAGACCTAGAACAAGGAAATGTAGGACAAGGACCCCAGACTCCTAGAGGTAAGTCAGTTCTAACTTACCAACCAGGTAGGTATCAAAACCAATACCAACAGCCATATTATAGACCACAACAACAATATCAGGCACAATATAGGCCACAACTAGTCTTGGGAAACCAACCACCAGCTCCTGCCAACGTGATTCCAATCAAATATGCTGTGGGAGAGGAAAATCCAAATAGAGCATTGGTGCCACTAACCCCATTGATACCATATAATGACGCTCATGCTCATAGTTCAGACTACTCCCATGAAGGTAGTCCACATGCTTATTACACAGAGTCACCTGAACATAGTGAGATTTACTCATATCAATATCAGGCACCACCTATGGAGCAAAATTGGGAGCCAGAATACTCCAATTTCATGTACACAAATCCTAACCCTAGGCCCCAATTGAGACAAATGAGACCACAAGCCCCTAGAGGATCTTGTTTCATATGTAAGGGTGATCATTTCATTCGTGACTGTCCCCACCCACCATCTCCGAGTCAAGGACAGACTATCACAATACAGGCTTTTTGTCCTGATTGTGGCAAAGACCATCTCCCGAGAGATTGTCCAAGAAACCCCTCCAGTGCACCCAAGATTACACCCATTAATGTGGTAGGCTTAGTGGCAGATTCAAGCTCAAGTAGTAGCAATGTGGCTCCTATACAAGCTGTCACTAGAGCACAAGCCTTAAAACAGGATAAACCAGCAGAACAATCAGAGTCGAGTGAATCAGGAGAGCCTAGTAAGAGGAAAACAAGAACATGGAAGGATACGAGAGAGAAGGCCAATCGCAAGTGGAATAAAAAGTTATCGGAACTAAAAGAAAGCTTAAAAGAAGCGAAAACAAAATAGAAGACATTGCATCTCAAAGCCCCTCGCATGTCGAAACTCCATCCACTCCACCTCATCCCACCGCAACGAGGGTCTGTTCTTGCAGATCCAACCCCAGAAGGCTTGGACATGATGTTCAAGGCTTACCAGGCTCGACTTCAAGAAGGGCCTACAACTACAAACCTAGACAAGAGTTACCCTAGAGTAGATTTAGAGATTGAACGGATGAAAATGTGCATGAAAATGGTAGAACAAGCTCAAGCTATACTCGAGACTAGTCAAAAGTTCAATCAGACAAACTCTGTCAAACCAGATTTGCATTTCCAAGGCTTACTACAAAGATTAGAGCAATTGGTAAACAAACCACAAGTTTCTTTACCTCCACAGGCTCAACCAGTTATTGAAAGAGGAAGCTCACCACCAATGGGAGCTTATGTTCCTAATTCCACAGATGCAGGAATACCTCCGTCAATTCAACAGTACTCTCAAGAGTTCTTGCGGGAAATACAAGAAGAGAAATGGGTTAAGGAGAAGGGTAATTCCCCTCCTATTCCTGAGATTGATGATCTTCATGATCAATTTCCCCAAGACATTCCATCTATTTACGGAGATGAAGCACAACAACAAGAAGATGAAAGATTAGATTTTGAATCTAATACCCTAGAAGAACTACCTCAATTTCCAGGCCCATGGGAATCTGAATCTCTCCAGATTAGAGCTCCCACAATACTCGTAAGAAATGAAGACTCAGTGGTTCCAAGGAATACTGATGTCGTGAAGAACACTAAGGTTAAGTGTCGAGTCTCACTGTAGAAGAGCTGCTCAAAGCAAAACCTGAGCTTTGGAATCATGTGAAGGATCAAGTCTAGAACTTGATTCCAAAATGCCAAAAGCAGGCTCTAAACAAAAAGTACCAGAGATACCTCTAGACAAAATAGGGGACATGTGTGAGGGTGAAGAAGGTAATACTTATCTTCCAATCACCTACCAAGGTTACACAACTAAAGCAATTATAGATTCAGGTGCGGGTGTTGCTATTGCGACCAACTCCTTGTGGAAGCAATGGGGCAAACACACATTAAGACCAACTAGAATGAAGCTTCAAATGGCCGACGGTCATTTTGAAAGACCTCTAGGATTGCTCGAAGGGATAACTCTAACCACTTGTGGTGTGGAGTTTGAACATACATTTGCTATATGTGACTTTAAGAAAAATAACGTCTATGAGATGATCCTAGGAAGACCCTTCCTACGACAATTGCAAATAGTACAGGATTGGGGAACCAACTCCTTGTACTTACAACACTTAGGGGTCACCACAAAGGTCAATTTGAAGGATTACTCCTTCAGAGATGTGCCACCCCTACAGTGGAATCCTATCCACAAAGCGAAAGAAGATTCCATCTCTGTGCATTTTGAAAGTTCACGTGATCCATCATGGCTACACGAAGATACTCATTTGTGGATGTGCAAGGTCGTAGAGGAAGAGGAAAAACGCTTGAAAGCGAGAGAAGAAGGAACTTCACCAGGAGATAAACCAGTTAGAGACCCAGCCTACACACCGATGATCTTTCCAGATGAGGTTATGATATCATAGTGTTCATGTGTCAGCCCTTGCTAGAAGAATGTGACCCTAGTGATGTCATAGAAGAAGAAGAGAATGACGATGATATAGAGTCCATTGTGATGGATAGTTGCTTTAACTCAGAGCAGCACTATCTAGAAGATATAGGAGTGTTCACCCGGAAAGAAGAAGAACCTCTCACAACTATTAAAACGGTAAATTCAAAGGATGGAAGTGAGAGCAGTCAAAAGAAAAAGAAAAGAAAAGCAGTGAAACAAGAAGAGGAGGAATCATTGTTTGAAGTACCAGAAAACTTCAAGAAATATGAAGTTGACGACCGCAAAATTTTGGTACGAATGCCTAAGAGAGAGGCCATCATAGGAGAATCATATGATAATAAAGAAAAGACCAAGAAGATTGTAGTGACCATCGAAGAGAACGAAGAGATATGCACATATATAGGAGATGACCTAAGTGCAAGAGAAGAAATGGAGCTTGTAGCTCTATTAAGGGAATATAGGGATGTGTTTGCATGGCACTATAGAGACTTGAAAGGGGTAGATCCAAGAATTTGTTCTCATACTATCCCCATGACTGCTGATGCCAAGCCCACCAAACAGAAGCCCTACACATATAATGATACATATGCAGCCAAAATAAAAGAAGAAATTGATAGGCTGATTGAAGCTGGATTCATCTATGAGATTGAGCATACTGAATGGGTGTCCCCCATTGTTGTGCTATCCAAGAAGAACGGGAAGTTGCATATTGGAGCGTGTTGCAGGCAAGGAAGTTTATAGCTTCCTTGATGGATTTTCACGTTACAATCAAGTAGCCATTGCCCCAGAAGATCAACACAGAACAACTTTTGCTACAGAGTGGGGAATCTTTGCATTTCGTGTGATGCCATTTGGGCTCACCAATGCACCTGCAACACTCCAAAGGCTCATGTGTCATGTCTTCAAAGAGTTCTTGCGAAAGAGCTTAGAAGTGTATGTGGATGATTTATGTGCTCATTCCCAAGAAAGAAGGTTTCATATCCCTAAGCTCAGACAAATCTTCAACAAGTGTAGAGAATATCGAGTGTGTCTGAACCCAGAAAAGTGTGTGTTCATGGTGCGTCAAGGTAAAATCTTAGGTCATATTGTTTCTAAGAATGGAATCTCAACAGATGAAGATAAGGTACGCGCCATAGCAGAGCTGCCACGGCCAAGGAATGTTAAAGAGGTACAAGCCTTTATGGGCCATTGTGGATATTACCGTAGGTTTGTCCACATGTACGCGATCATAGCTAGACCCCTTTATGCCTTGTTGTCTAATTTTGAGTGGAACGATGAATGCGAGAATTCTTTCAATGAACTGAAGAAACGTTTGTGCACGGCACCAATACTGACCACTCCTGATTGGAATAAATCATTCCATGTACATGTGGATGCATCCAATCATGCCATAGGACAGGTGCTAGCACAACCCACAGGTGAAGGTAACTTAGACTTGCCCATAGCATATGCTAGTAGACAACTCACTACAGCTGAACGAAACTATACCACAACGGAGCGAGAGGGCTTAGGCATGGTATATGCTGTGAAGAAGTTTAGACACTATTTATTGGCCAACAAGTTCAAGTTTTTCACTGATCATCAAGCTTTGTTATATTTGGTCAATAAACCTTGCAATATTGGACGCTTAGTAAGATGGTTCCTCTTACTAATGGAATATGACTTTGAAGTTGTTGTCAGGAAAGGTAGAACCCACCTTTGGGCAGATCACCTTTCTCGCATCACTTAAGGAGAGTCACCGCAAGGAGTGTCTGATGAATTACCCGATGCTTATCTGTTCAATTTAGAAGTTGTTCCTAAATGGGCAAATAAGTTGATACCAGTCCTAACCTTCGGCCCTGCAAATAAGAATGTGAAAACATCACAAGAAGAAATTGTAAAATCACAAAAATATCACATATTGGCAGGAAGCATGTAGAAACAAGATACTGAGGGTGTATTAGCTTGTTGTGTCGAGGATGATGAACATAGTAGTTGGTTGCAACAAGCTCATGAAGGATTGCTAGGAAATCACTATTCTAAACAATGAACGTTGCAAAATCTGAAGCGTTTAGGAGTGTATTGGCCTAGCATGGACAAAGAAATACATGAGTGGATTAAGAATTGTCCAATGTGTAGAGAGAGACCCCCAGTGGAGCATGCAACCCTTTATCAAGTGTCATTAATTCCAGATTGGAGTGCTCCATTGGTAGAGTTTATGAGATCGGGAAGATTACCCAAAGAGGCTAGTCTAGCAAGAAGACGAAGCATGGAACAAGAGGCTCAAGGCTATGCCTTAGTAGGGGACAACCTATACCGAAGGGGCAAAGATGGTTACTTAAGACTGTGCGTTCATGAATCAGACTATTTAAAGGTCTTAGAGACTGCACACAGCGGTGTTGCAGGTGGACACTTTGGTCCTGATCGAGTAATAAAGACCATTCTATTCTCAAGACTTTGGTGGCCAACTCTTCATATGGATGCACATACCTATGTGAAGAAATGTGACACATGCCAACGTGCGCAATATCCTATCAGAAAAGACGAGATGCCTTTGAGGCCCATGATGGGAGGACGTGCATTCTCAAAGTGGGGTATAGACTTTGTAGGTCCTATTAACCGCCCAGCTAGAAACTCCGATGCAGAGTACATCATTGCAGCCACAGATTACCTTACAAAATGGGTAGAAGTCAAAGCCACAACAAAGAATGATGCTCAGACGACGGCTAAGTTCTTATTCGAGAATGTGTTCAGGAGATATGGACTACCAATAGAGTTAGTGAGCGATAGAGGCACACACTTCTTGAATGAAGTCATTGAAAATCTTCTCCAAGAATTCTTGGTGATACATAAGAAGTCTGCCCCCTATCACCCACAAGCTAATGGACAAGCCGAGAGCACCAATAAGATCCTCTGTAATGTATTGAAAAAACTGGTAAATAATAAACACTCTGATTGGGACAAGCAACTTCATCATGTTGTTTGGGCTTATCGAGTTGCCTTTAAAACGGTACTCAACGCCACCCCATTTCATATGGTCTTTGGACAGAATGCTATGCTACCATTGGATTTCCTAATTCCAACTTTAAAGGTAGCACAAGAGCATGAGTGGAATGGACATGAGTTGTCCTCTAGGGTCTTTGATCTAGAACGCTTAGGTGAGACGAGGCTACGAGCGGCAGCAGGTATCTATGCTGCAAAGAAAAGGCAAAAGGAATACTTTGATGCACACATCAAGGATAAGGGACTGAAAGAGGGAGACCTAGTGTTGGTTTATACACTAAAACAACATGCCCGCAAGTTGGAAAAAAGAGGATATGGACCCATGATCATTTATAGAATTTCCACTAGCGGTGCCATTCAATTGGCCACTCTAGAAGGAGATATCATGCCAAACTATATTAGTGGATGTAGTGTCAAGTTATACCAAGAACCTCTTACAGAGGATATGCTTACGAGACTCAACACGGCTAAGAAGCGAAAAGAAGAAGAGTTAAGAGTGAGAGAAGAAGCACAAGCAGAGGCCAAAGAGCGTATTAGGCAAAATAAGTTAAGGCGACTAGGCCTAGATGTCAACTCAAAAGCCCCAAAATATCACATGGATATGTGCCAAAAATCAGGCATAGCGACTTCTCAAATCATTGACCGAAGACCCTTTGTGATCATAGAGGTCGGACAAGGGAAGGGTGCAAGGATGGTGAAAGCATTGATTGACTCAGGTGCAGCAAGTAGTGCAGTTCGACTTTCCTACTGCCAAGACTTGTAGTTGAACATCAATCCCATAGAAGCTTATCTAATAGGATTGGGAGGTGTGGAAACCCCTTGTTTGGGCGAGGTGGAACTTCCCATCTACATGCAAGATGTTCCAATGAAAGTCAAAGTGCTAGTGTGTCAAGATGAGAACCTTACAGAACCACTTGTCTTAGGACAAGATTGGATTTATGACAATGCAGTCAACTTAAACCTAAGAAGTCAAATTCTTCAACTTTGGGTACATGAACAATGCATTACATTAGAATTAGAGAACTGCATGCTCCCAGATCATGGCACCACACACTCTCTTAGCTCTTCTAAGACTAATCATATGGAAGAAGATGTTGTATGTGTCAAAAGCTCTATGATGCAGAAGGAGTCAATCGTGGAAGAACAGGTTCGAAGGCGGGTGGATCTTTCTTCTTCTCTAAAGAATCAAGTAGCCACACTAGTAAGTCCACCACAGAGGCAAACACAACCGATCACGACAATTGATACATCAAATAGAAAGACACCATTCGATAAGAAAGTAGTTCCGAGCATGATGCAGATCTGGGTACTCAAAGGAGAGAAACCACCAGCCTTGCCCCCACAAATCCCATCCAGGCAAGCCAACCAGGTCAGAAGACGAAGGAAGCAGCTCGGACAAGCTCAATCACAAGGTATCCAACAAGTTTGGGTGCCTAAGAAATTAGCTGCAGCTCAACAAGGGCGATTACAGATGTGGGTACCTAAGAAGCTCTTACATCTACAACAACCTATGTTCTCCCACATGCGAAAGGTCTCAACAAAGAAGCCAAAAAGAGAAGAGGGTAAGAACCACGTACAGAGACCAAAACAAGATCAAATCAGCACTTCAACGATAGTAGGAAGACGTGCAAAAAGGATATGGGTTTGGAAGCCAAAAGTACAAGTAGCCTCCATCGAACCAAAGCGCCAACCACACTGGATACCATAGTTCAGAACGCATCCAAAGAGGAAGAAGCCTAAAGTAATCTCTACAGTGCCAAATGTTGTTCTAAAATGGATCCCTATAAAGAGGAAGGACCAGTGGTCATCTCGAGATCCAATGGATACCTCCAACAAAGATGACACCAACATCTGCAAGTAACATCAAGCCTCGACGAACGACAACCATGTGCTCCTTGCACAACCTTGTCTTTTGCACCATTCAGGTCATGCATTTCTAAAGTATGCATTATATAGGGCCACATTACATGGTCGTGCATAGACACAACTGAGAGTCCCATGCACTAGAGCACATTGACACATGTAAACCACTTTTTGATACTAAACTTTGCCTTCTTGTTTTGTGACATTCCTCCAAAAAAAAAAGAGAGGGAAAGAACTTGTTCCCAGGTTTCGCTCATGGAACATGAATAAGTCATGCTTAGTTGAAGATTGAACCATCGATTACTGGGCATTTATCAGTTTGGATAGAAGTGTGTCTTGGCTAGCAGATGATGTAATTGATGCCTTATCTGGTAGATGTCAAGAACTTAGCATGAACATGGCATCCACACCTATGGTTTCCCCTTACCATGGTGGGAGTGAAGATCTTGAAGGTCCACAACTTCAGTGATGCTTAACTACTGCATGTATGAGAGCATCCAAGGAGATATTTGCAAGAGTTTGTTTGGTACCCCGAAAATCCTTGTCTGTATGCTAGACGAGCAGACTCCTGCTTATGGTGAACTAAAGAGAATATGTGAAATTATGCTTGGTGTAGTTACCCAATGTTGTTTGTCAAAGAATATAAAGAAATTCAATTCTCAGTATTTGGCCATTGCTTTGAAAAGAGAAGACAGAACCAGGCACTCAAAAAATTTTTCGGTGGACCAGCAACATGGACATTCATCGACAATGTTCCATCACAAATGCCGGGTATACAACATGAAGAGATAGACATCAATCAACCCTTCACCACGGTAAGTATCTTTACTCTGGCAACATCATAACCATGATAGATTAGGAAACCTCTTCGTCAGCATACCCTTGAGCACTTAGCTCAAGACCCGCAATTTTTGCACCATACTTCTTCCAATGCATTTTCCAAGTAAGCATGCGTAGGGCTCCATTACAAGGCCGTGCACAAGGCACATACTTTTTTCAACCCATGCACATACACACTTACCCATCATTCACTCTGGGCTATGAGTACTTGGCATGACTACTCTGAACATCATCTTTAGAAGCGCTAGAGGACATCCTGGGGCAACATCAATACCTAGGAAGCAATTCGAAGTTAGCAATTGCTCCAACTCAATCTTGGTACGCATTCATGCGGGAATCCACGGAAGAAGCACATACCAAGGGACTACGACTTGCAAAGGCATGCAGTGACAAATGAAGGACCAGACAACCAACACTGCAAAATTTGGAAGATAGACGGCTCTTGTTCATACAGAATGGATACTACCTCCCAAGCACTACATGGAACAACCACTACAACAAGGGTCTGTCAGGGATGAAAAACTCGAGAGGGGGGGGAGTGTTGAAGAGTAAGGTCAAGGACAAAGCATAGGAACACATCTAAGAGGTGGACACACAAGAAGAAGGAGCAAGTAGGGAGCTCCAAGAAGTACATGTCAACTTTTAGAAGAATTCCCTACAAGTGTTGAAGCTGAAGGTCAAGGACAAAGCATAGGAACACATCTAAGAGGTGGACACACAAGAAGAAGGAGCAAGTAGGGAGCTCTTCATCACAATGGGGAGTCCATTGTTCTTCATTCTCTACTAAATCCATGGTGGCTAGAATTTCATCCCAACCGTGGGGTATACATGTGCATAGGCTGGTCTCAAACTGATCTATGATTCTCTTAACACCCACTTCTTGGATAGTTATTCTTTTCTCTTCCTCCACTACAACTTTGCACATCCACAAGTGAGTGTCTTCATGCATCCAAGAGGATCTTGATCCTTTGGAGTGCACTAAATCCAAGATGCTCTATGAATATGGTTCCATTTTTAAGGGGGTATGTCTCTATGAGAATAGTCTTTGAGATTGACTTTAGTGGGGACTCCCAAATGTTGCAAGTACAAGGAGTTGGTTCCCCGCTTCTGCACTATTTGCATTCTTTTCATGAATGTTCTACCTAAAATCATCTCATAGACATGATTTTTGCTAAAATCACATATGGCAAATGAGTGCTCAAAGTCTACACCACAAGTAGTGAGAGTTATTCCTTCCAACAACCCTAAAGGCTTCTTAATGTGAACATCTGTCATTTGCAATTTCATTCTTGTTGGTTTGAGTGCTTGGCTTGCCCCAATGCTTCTATAGGGAGGTGGTAGCAATAGCAACACCCACACCTGAGTCCAAAATTTCTTTCATTGTGTAACCCGATACGTGATAGGGAGATAGGTATTTCCTTCTTCTCCTTCATTCATATCTCCTATCTTATCCACAGATATTTCATGTACTACTTGTGTGATCCTACCTGAAAGGGTGGTTTAGTCACTTCTAGCACTTGATTTGCTATATGTTTCCACAATTTTGGTTTGATTTTGAGTAACTCCTTTCACATGAGATGAAACTTCACTCTAGTGTTCTTCACTACTTCGGTATTCCTAGGTACAAATGATTCTTTGTTTCTCACTGTAGCTCAGTGGTGACTAGCACCTCCTTTAATGTCAATCCAGGAAGACATGAGAATGGTATGATGACCTCGAGCAAGTGATGGCCCAAGTGTGTGAGTGAGAAGCACACAAACATGCACACACATACACACACACACAAAAGGCAAGAACAAAGAGAGGAACAATGGAGTTCTTTAGACTGCTCAAAAAGTCTCATATACAATCTCAAATCACTAAGAAGCTAACCCCCAAAAATGAGCTCTCTAGCTCTTTTTATAGTTTTTGACTAGCTTTGGTTCCGTTCATACGTAGTGTCTGACCTAGTTAAAAATTAGGTTCTAGGGCCTATTTGAGGGCTCAAACGGAGTCTAAAAAATATGAAAATTGATAGGTAGGTACTTCTAATGCTCCTCAAGCTTAAGGACTCTTTGGATTCCACAAAATGGAGCTATAAAAATAGGAAATAGTATTTACAATGAGTGTTAGTGATGAAGATCACTATTTTAAAGGTTTCTCTTGAGAATTTTGACATACACTTCCATCAGTCCTTTCTTCATTGGTTCCTTTGTCGGCTTGTGCTTCCTATCTCTTCACCTTGGCGCATAATTCCTTGATGATTTAGCCCTTGAATTTCAACACTCCCCCCTCTCTCACATGTTTTGTCCCTAACATAACCTTGTTGAGGGTGTTTCTTGATATAGAACTCGACGACATCCGAAGCGAGGTGGTGTTCTTCAATCCTTAATCCTTTTGCAAGATCTGTAATTATTGTGTCCCAATCCACTGGACCTTGGACTTCTGGATGTGGCAAGCACAATTGATCAGAATGTAAAGTCCTCTCCACACCGAATAGTTGTAGGAGATGTGAGGGTCTGGGAATGAATATTTCTAAATGGTACTCCTAGAACCCTGTAATGAACATCTCCTCAAAGGTTTGTTTGTAACCGGATGGGAGGTTCTTGATCCTTGCATGCCATGCATAGATTACATTAATGGAATGGGTTGTACTCATGTCATACACTAAATCTAGATTTCCTTCATTGAAGCCGGCTGTAGAGAAGTGAGGATCTTTGATGTTCTTGAAAGTACGGAAAGTGACCAGAATCAATTCAAATATCTTCATACACATCTGGGCCATAACATCAGGTATGTTCTGTAGTCTAGTACCCTAGTGGCGGATGGTTGATATCATATAAGCTACCGTGGAAGGTCCCCGTGGTGGTGCTAGGTACACATAATTGAGCCATTCTAATCCTTCAGCCATTTGTTGACCTCTTGACATGGGCATAGGTACATAAGGTTCCTCATATGACTCTTCCACTTCGATGGGTACCAACTCTTCAGGTTCCAGTTCAATGACGGGGGAGGGTTGCCTTTTGTATTGAAGTAATTTACTCTGCAATTCTGTAACCTGTGCTTTGAGCACATCCACCCCTTTAGTAGTTGATATAGAAATTGTGATCCTCTTCTTCTCTTCTTGTGCCCTTAGCTATCAGTGGAGGGTGTCCCGTTCTTTTTCCAAGGTGTCATGCACTTCAAGAAGATTAGCATACGTATCAAGGATGGTTCTCATTGTGTCTGAAGGAATAGCTTTAAAATTTTCTGGATCTATCTCCTCAGGAGAGCCTTCCATTGCCACTTCCAGATTCTCTTCGTTTTGCTTTTGAAGTCGTTTATTCTTCTCTAGAGTAGTTGCCATATGCTTCCGTAGTAATGCTAGATTACGACTACTCTGATATTATCGGCCTGATAAACTTCAATTAAAGCTTCTAGTTTTTTAATGTCTTGAGAATCTGATTGCCGAGGATTATCCAATAAGGTTTGCTCTAGAGTAGTATAGTGTTGATTGAGTGCTACGTTCTCTTCTTCTAAGGTTGTCAGCCATTCCTGTAATTGTTGTTGTTCCGCCAGTATATTGCGGTGATGATCTTCTAAAGTAAGAAAATCATTCTGCAACTGATATATACATTGATGTAGCATAGAAAAAATATTATTTACATGCATAGATACTAGGAAGGTGGATGATGCAGGGGAAATGGGAATGAGGGGAGGGGTGGTGAATGTAGTAGAAATAAGAGGTGATGTGGGTGGAGGGGGAAGGGGAGATTGTGATAGTGTGGAGGGAGGGAGTGATGCAGTGGGTGGTGATGTGTCCATATGATCAAAAGTGTGTGCTACCATGCATGTAGGGATGGTAGGTGTGGTGGAAGTGATGTTTGTGAAAAGTGTTGTGAACATGGGTGTGGCAGCCCATCCTATTTGGGTGCCCAAGGGAAAGGGAAATCCTATAACATAAAAAATAAGATGATAGCATGTTTACAACTTCAATCGTTTCCATATGTGATAATGATGATGAGAGGGTTGTGACAATGGGTTCAGCGGTGGTGGTCTCGTGAGAAGGAGTTGGTTGTGCAGTGTTAGGGGAAGGGGGTGGGTTTGGAGGTGAGGGTCCTAAGGCTGGGGACAAGGGTGAGCCATAACTGAGTGAATGGCTTCATCAAGCCCAAGTGCATCAGCATGAAGGTTCAAAGATTTGATGAATAGTTCATCTATTTTTTCATCTCCTAACATTTGGCTCATCAGTAATTTCCCTACCTCTGATGATAATTGGTGATGCTCTTGAACTCTTTTCATGGTCTCGTATAGTCTCTTGGTTTGTGCTGTGTAGGCTAGTGCCCCCACAAGCTCTAGAATTACTTCCTGCTCCTGGTCATGCTCTTCATCTGATTCTTGTTTGTTGGTCTCTTCTTCGTCTTCGTCCACTTCTACTATTTCGGGTCGGGTAGGGGCTAGAGTCTTCGTAGTTGTGTGTTGTACTCTGGTCTGGTCTTCCTCAATCTCAAGACTTGCTTCATTGATCATTCTGGCGATTTCTTCATTGGTTATGTCAAACAAAGTATAGCCGTGTGGAAATTCCAATTCAGAAGGAATAGAAGGGAAGACGAGGTTTGGTCCCTATGTACTCTGCTTGGGTAATCGAATAGTGAACGAGCGAACACGTCTATGTTGAGGTGGTGTCACCTCTGGTGTGAGAGTGGCACCCCTTGCTTGTGCACAGGGCATTTGAATGGCTCCCCTCATTTTCTTTGATGGTGGGCCTGTAGTTGATGCTCTTCTCTAGAACTCCTGGACTCTTGACAATACCAATGCTCTTTGGATGGGTACATCGTAAGCCAAACGCCTATAAATGATCCTGGTAAGAGCACAACATCCATGAAGTACATTCTTTTTTTTCTTGTTCCATTGTTGATGCACAAGGTGGATTTGGTCGATGATCTAATGGGGCTTATTGATGCTGAGGCTCTCTGTTTCCGCCAAATACAAACTGAACCAAATTTTCATTGGTGGCATGGTAAAGCGTTCTTGAGTAGCTGCATATATGTTCGTAAGTGGAGAGCGATGGTTGGAGTCATGGCCACCATGTCCTTCAATTTGTTGAGGTCCTTGTGCTTCATTTGTCCAAGAATCAGAGTTTCCTTCTCTCTCAGAATATGCATGCCCTTCATGTCCAGGCATCCCGTACTAAGTTGATGGTCATCTTGAACCTCTTTAACTCATGTCCTCGTGTTAATGCCGGAAGCACAAAGGTACTATCTCCTCCCTTGGCTCTACTAGGTGTGAGAGTGTTGATCATGTATGAGTAGTGCAACAAATCAGGTTTGGGCAACATAGCTCTGAAGTAACTATCCAAGCCAACTTTAGTCCATACTGATCTCATTTTTTTTGCATTTTGGTACTTTTCAAACTTGCAGGTGAAGAAGTAGTATCTTCCCCACTTGCCATTAAATTCTACTTCAACCTTCTAGAAGTAGGTACCATCTCCTAGTGGTCCTGCAACATCACTGAACCAATGGGCATGCTTGCCGACCTGTGAGGTGTGCCCTTGTGGTGGGTCTTGAATTAGAAGTACGTGAAAACTTCCCTGAGTTCTTGGGGTCTCTCTGTCAGTTCCTCAAGGAGTAGGGTTTCAATGTCGATTATTTGAGGGCTTGACCTTGCCTGTGAACTGGTTCCTGCTGCTTCTGCCATGTTACTACCTTGCTTGTTGATTCTGTGAGAATATAGAAGCACATGTTAACATTGTAGTGGACAAGATATGACCATTTGTCCTCGTTACAACATTAACATGAGGCATCGTGATAAGAATAGTGGGTCAGTTGGTGCTCGATTTCATGCACAATGTGTACTCTCCATTTGGGTACCAAAGTGGTCGATGAAGGCATACCACAATCAGAGACAAATCTAGGTGCATAAGACCTATGGATTCTCTTATCATAGCTCCTTCCATTGACCTGACTTAACTCCATCATGTGGAGCTTGGTGATGATCAACAAAAAAACTTAATTTGTATGCTACTAATTAAGCATTTAAATTTGATGACATTTTCAAAAAGATTTCTGAATCAATTTCAAAAACCCTACATAAAAGGCTTCTTCAAAGGTTTGTATGTAAGACTTGGCAAAAACATGAAATGTGAATAATAAGCTATAAGGCGGCTTGGTGTGACAGATAGATAAAAAATTAAGGCATTGATGCCTTGATTAATGCCGATAAAATTTAGAAAAGTGTATTGTGCCAATGCTTAAATACTTTCAAAACTATTAGTTGTATGTTGAGAACTTTATTTTTCATTTTGATCGTGAGATCCAATACATGTGCATAACTTGACAACCAAAATTTGATTGTTCTGACCATATATTCTTCTATCAGAAAGTAGTTGTGGGGTCAGCTCGATAGCAGCGGAATTTAGTTTACCACTATTTTGATCTTCCCAAAACTATGGCCATGGTCAACATCTTGGCACTACACAAAATGATGGATTAACCTATAATAACTATGGTGCTTCTTGCCAGTGCACTCGCAAGGTTGGAATTTTTGTCCAAAAATTTTCTACACCAGACAAGAGTTAGCCTTTTCAAATTCCTCTTGAGTATATGTGAATGTTGTAACCATGAAGTTCAGATTATTGTACGGATCCTTTTGGGTAATCTTCTTTATATACTTGTGAGTTTGCTCTTTTTAATTCCATATGGAGAATTGAATGCCTTCATTAACTTATCAAAATCCTTGCTTATTTCATGACTCAGTACAACTACCTCTTCAAAATTTCGTGTCAAGTGAGACACCAGTAGTGCCTACTCTCTCTAACCTAATTTTGTAGTGTACAACATTGGATGCTCATCAATATCGATCTCTCATTGATCTCTTATTGGTGATTGAACAATGGGGGGCGAAAGAGGATGTACCTCAGTCTCCTGAGTAGTCAGATGAATGCCTTGTACTACTGGTGTCCCTGTTGAAGCTGAAGGTCAAGGACAAAGCATGGGAACACATCTAAGAGGTGGACACACAAGAAGAAGGAGCAAGTAGGGAGCTCCAAGAAGTACATGTCAACTTTTCAGAAGAATTCCCTACAAAAATAGTGATTTCCATCACTAAAACCATTGTAAATACCATTTTCTATTTTTGTAGCTACATTTTGTGCAAGCCAAGGAGTCCTCGAGCTTGAGGAGCATTAGAAGTATCATCCTACCAATTTTCATAATTTTTAGACTCCGTTTGAGCCCTCAAATAAGCCCTGGAACTTAATTTTTAACTAGGCCGGACACTAGGTCTGGACAGGGCCAAAACTAGTCAAAAAACTATAAAAAGAGCTAGAGAGCTCATTTTTGGGGTTAGCTTGTTAGAGAATAGAGCTTTGTAAGAGAACTCTTTGCAATCGAAGCTTTCCATCTTTCTTTCAACAAATCCATTTTGTTGAGGTATATACAACACTATACATAGATGTTGTACCCCCCGTTCAACCAAAAATGCATTAAAATGAGAATACATATATTCCCCCCCTTGGTGAAAATGGAGGATGCCCATTTTACATGTTGATAGATTTTCAACCAACACCAAAAAGTACTCGAAGCACATAAATACTTCGGACTTTGCTTTCAATGGATATATGCATGCATGCCTAGAAAAATCATCCATGAAAATCACTAACTAAAGATAGTTCCCAAAAGATGTTGTCTGCATAGGACCACAAACATCAATGTGAACAAGCTTCAATTTTTTAGTAGCTCAAACTGAACCAACTTTTGGGAAGGAGAAATGTTGGATTCTGCCCAAAATACAGCCTTCGCATACATGTTTACCAAGTGCCTCAAGTTTGGGTATTGTTCCTCTCTTTGATCTTACCTTGTGCGCGTGTGTGTGTATGTGTGTGCATGTTTGTGTGCTTTCACTCACGCACTTGTGCCTTCACTTGCTCGTGGTCTTCATACCGGTCCTCACGTCTCCACAGATTGACAAGTAAAGGAGGTGGTGCTTACGCTTGAGCTACACCAAATTTTGGCGTCGTTGCTGGGGAGAGAGCTTCGAGGACGAGCGTTGTGATGGTAAGATCGTAGATTTGCGACGTTGGAAGGTAAAAAAAACTATCATTTTTGTTTATTTTCTGATTTTTCTTCTTCATCTTCTTCATCATCATCATCTCCACCTTCTTCCATCTTCTTCCTCATAGAAATTTCTTGTTTTTTAGTGCATTTTCATCATTTTCATACCATTTTTCATGCATTATTGTGTGGGAAGGAGTTAGGAAGTGCAAGGGAGAACAAGCGCCTGTGTTTTTCATGATTTTCTGCTCATACGGAGCTCACCATTGCTCGGCGCTCAAAAATTCGAAGTTCTCGCCAAAAAACGCGATTCTGTGAAAATTCAAATTTTTTTGAAAATCACGATTTTCTGTTTCCCGCCTAAAAGCTTGGTGAAAGAATCACGATTCTGTGGTCATTCTCAGAATCGCGATTTTGTGGTTGTGCTCAAAATCGCGATTCTCACAAATCACGATTTTCAGCCAAAAACACGATTCTGTGAGAACACGATTCTCTAAAACACGATTTTGTGAAAACACGATTCTCTGAGACAAAATCGCGATTTTCACGTCAAAAAACACGATTCTGAGAACCATGATTTTGTGAAAAACACGATTTTGTGAAAACACGATTCTCTGAGACAAAATCGCGATTTTCATGTCAAAAAACACGATTCTAAGAACCACGATTTTGCGAAAAACACGATTTTGTGAATCACGATTCTTTGAGACAAAATCGGGATTCTCTAGAACACGATTCTGTGAAGACACAATTTTCTGCTCAAAATCGCGATTCTCACCAATCACGATTTTCAGTAAAAACACGATTTTGTGAAAAAGGCGATTCTGTGAAAACACGATTTTTGGCTCAAAATCACGATTTTCAAAAAACACGATTCTCTGCTCAAAATCGCGATTCTTACAAATCACGATTTTCAGCAAAAACACAATTCTGTGAAAACACGATTCTGTGAACCACGATTCTATGAAACACGATGTGAACCACGATTCTGTGAACCACGATTTTGTGAAAACACGATTCTCTGCTCAAAATCGCGATTTTCAAAACAGGATTTTGTGAAAACACGATTTTGTGAAAACACGATTCTCAAGGTACAAAATCGCGATTCTCTGATTTCATACAATCGTGATTCTCTTGAAGTTCACAAAATCGCGATTCTCTTGAAGTTCACAAAATCGCGATTCTCTTGAAGTTCACAAAATCGCGATTCTCTTGAAGTTCACAAAATCGCGATTCTCTTGAAGTTCACAAAATTGCGATTTTTTCCAAGTCCTGTTTGCCTGTTTTGACCCCCAGGAGCCTCATTTGACATAACTTTTTCATCAAGTGGGACCAAGAACCCAAGGGGACTCCAAAGGATTTGTGAACCATACCAAGGGGAAATTTTGGACTCTTAGCCAAAGCTTATGAACCTGAGATCTGGTAGACACCTAGGAAAGGATAGACAAAGCATTAGATCTTCTCAGTCCAGTGTCAACCACACAACAAGTCTTGGGCACAACAACTAAGTGGTTGTCCTTACGTACTAAACTCTGACACAAGTGACTCAGAAATGTCTTTTAGCATGGGAAAATCTGCAGGTGGCTCAGGAACTGCCCATCTACAAACACCAGAAAGACCCTATAAGACACAATTGGAATATATTCGGACCAACCGATTAGGTGCTCGCATCTATGAGGATGGCCTGAGGCGATCAGTGGTCCAACTCAAAAATCCAGATCAACCGTTTGGACTGGAACACCCGGTGGTCAAGTTCGAAGAGGGTTCATACATTTATAAGGAAGGAACCATATATGTGGTCACCAACCTACCAGATAGGGCCGATGAGTTTGGAAATGTCATTCATGAGAATGAGATAGGAGACCTAGAACAAGGAAATGTAGGACAAGGACCCCAGACTCCTAGAGGTAAGTCAGTTCTGACCAGAGTGATCACACCAGATTGGATCCCTCAAGACAACAAAAGCATAGAACTCTTCTTGAATAGAGAAATAGAGGAAGCCTTTTGGAGATTCAAGCCAGATCAACCTAGCCAATTGGGCATAGTCATCATCTATGAATTCAAAGATCCTGAGATACCAGGCAAAGTTGTGTACCTGGATAACACATCAGAGAAGATATTCTTGGTAACAGAACATGATAGACATGCATATACTTGGAAGAGTGAATTGATTTTCCCTCCACCAAGATCCAATGTTTCCCATGGCCTCCAAGGAGTAGGATCATCCCACGCTCATGAAGCCTAGAGAGAAAGAACTAGAGAGAGACCTGAGGTAAGTTTTGCACACACCGTGGGCAGGAATAGGTCAGGATTTGAAAATGAAAGACCTGAAAGAGAGAGACATCAAGCACATAGGCAACAAAGAGATGAATAGGATTTTCCATTGCCTAGACCCCGAGAGCACCCAAGAACCCTTAGACCCACTCAAGTGATCAAGGCAATGAAGAATTATTTTGACGGGTCAGGAGATCCTTATGATCATGTGTCCAAGTTCAAACAAGTTTTAAGAGCTGAACATGTTGAGGATTTGTTCACCCAGTACGAGGCATTTGGTGTGACTCTTAAGGGCACTGCCTTAGCTTGGTTTCAACCACTGAGTAGTCGCAACTATCGCGATATAGGTCAATTGCTAGATGAATTCATTGTAGAATTTTCCAAGAGTGGTATCAGGCATAACACTTCATCTTTGATCCACAGCTTCAAGCAGACACCCCAAGAAACAGTGCGACTAGCAGATAGAAGGTTTAGACAGTACCTAGAAAGATGCCCTGCTCCAGATCTACCCACACCAGCCAAACAAGTGGCTTTGTTCTTAGATGGCTTACTGAGCACAAAGTTAAGATCATATGTATACTTGAAAGAGCCTAGATCCATAGAAGAGTGCGTGCGGACATGCATTGACATAAAAGATAACTTGGGTGAGGAGTTAGGATTATCCAAACTCTATAAGGATTCAGATAGTTCTACTAGTCATACTTCAAAAATCTCCACGAAAATAGAGGAGATAGCTGAGCAAGTTGCCAAGAAGCTGGGAGTCCAAAATAAACAAACACAGATAGTCACTCCATTGAATCGGTGTTATACTTGCGGAGGCGACCACATGGCTAATGTATGCCCATTGCACAACCTGAACATGAGAGAAAGGAATGCTCCATATTGCACTATTGAGAGAAAATATACGAACCACATGGCTCAAGATTGTCCCTAAAATAGGCAAGCTGTTAGACAGAATTATCAACAACCTTACCAACCAGGTAGGTATCAAAACCAATACCAACAACCATATTATAGACCACAACAGCAATATCAGGCACAATATAGGCCACAACCAGTCTTGGGAAACCAACCACCAGCTCCTGCCAACATGATTCCAGTCAAATATGCTGTGGGAGAGGAAAATCCAAATAGAGCATTGGTGCCACTAAACCCATTGATACCGGATAATGACTCTCATGCTCATAGTTCAGACTACTCCCATGAAGGTAGTCCACACGCTTATTACACAGAGTCACCTGAACATAGTGAGATTTACTCGTATCAAGATGAGGCACCACCTATTGAGCAAAATTGGGAGCCAAAATACTCCAATGTCATGTACACGAATCCTAACCCTGGGCCCCAATTGAGAGAAATGAGACCACAAGCCCCTAGAGGATCTTGTTTCAGATGTCAAGGTGACCATTTCATTCGTGACTGTCCCCACCCACCATCTCCGAGTCAAGGACATGCTATCACAATACAGGCTTTTTGTTCTAATTGTGGCAAAGACCATCTCCCCAGAGATTGTCCAAGAAACCCCTCCAGTGCACCCAAGATTACACCCATTAATGTGGTAGGCTTAGTGGCAGATTCAAGTTCAAGTAGTAGCAATGTGGCTCCTATACAAGCTGTCACTAGAGCACAAGCCTTAAAACAGGATAAACCAGCAGAACAATGAGAGTCGAGTGAATCAGGAGAGCCTAGTAAGAGGAAAACAAGAACATGGAAGGATACTAGAGAGAAGGCCAATCGCAAGTGGAATAAAAAGTTATCGGAACTAGAAGAAAGCTTAAAAGAAGCGAAAACAAAATAGAAGACATTGCATCTCAAAGCCCCTCGCATGCCGAAACTCCATCCACTCCACCTCATCCCACCCCACTACCCATTGTAAATAGACCGCAACCAGGGTCTATTCTTGCAGATCCAACCCTAGAAGGCTTGGACATGATGTTCAAGGCCTACCAGGCTCGACTTCAAGAAGGGCCTACAACTGCAAACCTAGACAAGAGTTACCCTAGAGCAGATTTAGAGATTGAACGGATGAAAATGTGCATGAAAATGGTAGAACAAGCTCAAGCCATACTTGAGACTAGTCAAAAGTTCAATCAGACAAACTCTATCAAATCAGATTTGCATTTCCAAGGCTTACTAGAAAGATAAGAGCAATTGGTAAACAAACCACAAGTTTCTTTACCTCCACAGGCTCAACCAGTTATTGAAAGAGGAAGCTCACCACCAATGGGAGCTTATGTTCCTAATTCCACAGATGCTGGAATACCTCCTTCAATTCAACAGTACTCTCAAGAGTTCTTGCGGGAAATACAAGAAGAGAAATGGGCCAAGGAGAAGGGTAATTCCCCTCCTATTCCTGAGATTGATGATCTTCATGATCAATTTCCCCAAGACATTCCATCTATTTATGGAGATGAAGCAGAACAACAAGAAGATGAAAGGTTAGATTTTAAATCTAATACCTTAGAGGAACTGCCTCAATTTCCAGGCCCATGGGAATCTGAATCTCTTCAGATCAGAGCTCCCACAATACTGGTCAGACATGAAGACTCAGTTGTCCCAAGGAACACTGATGTCGTGAAGAACAGTAAGGTTCAATGTCATCTACTGTAGAAGAGTTGCTCAAAGCAAAACCCGAGCTATGGAATCATGTGAAGGATCAGGTTCCAGAACTCGATTTCAATATGCCAAAAGCAGGCTCTAAGCAAAAAGTGCCAGAGATACCTCTAGACAAAATAGGGGACATGTGTGAGGGTGAGGAAGGTAATACTTATCTTCCAATCACTTACCAAGGTTACACAACCAAAGCAATCATAGATTAAGGTGCTGGTGTTGCCATTGCGACCACCTCTTTGTGGAAGCAATGGGGCAAACCCACATTAAGACCAACTAGAATGAAGCTTCAAATGGCTGACGGTCATTTTGAAAGACCTCTAGGATTGCTCGAAGGGATAACTCTAACCATTTGTGGTGTGGAGTTTGAACATACATTTGCTATATGTGACTTTGAGAAAAATAATGTCTATGAGATGATCCTAGGAAGACCCTTCCTACGACAATTGCAAATAGTACAGGATTGGGGAACTAACTCCTTGTACTTACAGCACTTAGGGGTCACCACCAAGGTCAATTTGAAGGATTACACCTTCAAAGATGTACCACCCCTACAGTGGAATTCTATCCACAAAGCTAAAGAAGATTCCATCTCTGTGCATTCTAAAAGTTCACCTGATCCATCATGGCTGCATGAAGATACTCATTTGTGGATGTGCAAGGTCGCAGAGGAAGAGGAAAAACGTTTAAAGGCAAGAGAAGAAGGAACTTCACCAGGAGATAGACCAATTAAAGACCCAGCCTATACACCGATGATCTTTCCAGATGAGGAATTTGAGCCTCATGGCTGGCCAGAAATCTTAGCCACCATGGACATTGCTGTCAATGAAGAACAATGGACACCTCATTGTGATGAGGAGGGTTATGATATCTTAGTGTTCATGTGTCAGCCCTTGCTAGAAGAATGTGACCCTAGTGATGTCATAGAAGAAGAAGAGAATGAGGATGATATAGAGTCCATTGTGATGGATAGTTGCTTTAACTCAGAGCAGCACTATCTAGAAGATATAGGAGTGTTCACCTAGAAAGAAGAAGAACCTCTCACAAGTATTAAAACGGTAAATTCAAAGGATGGAAGTGAGAGCAGTCAAAAGAAAAAGAAAAGAAAAGCAATGAAACAAGAAGAGGAGGAATCATTGTTTGAAGTACCAGAAAACTTCAAGAAATATGAAGTTGATGACCACAAAATTTTGGTACGAATGCCTAAGAGAGAGGCCATCATAGGAGAATCATATGATAATAAAGAAAAGACCAAGAAGATTGTAGTGACCATCGAAAAGAACGAAGAGAGATGCACATATATAGGAGATGACCTAAGTGCAAGAGAAGAAATGGAGCTTGTACCTCTATTAAGGGAATATAGGGATGTGTTTGCGTGGCACTATAGAGACTTGAAAGGGGTAGATCCAAGAATTTGCTCTCACACTATCCCCATGACTGTTGATGCCAAGCCCACCAAACAGAAGCCCTACACATATAATGATACATATGCGGCCAAAATAAAAGAAGAAATTGATAGGTTGATTGAAGTTGGATTCATCTATGAGATTGAGCATACTGAATGGGTGTCCCCCATTGTAGTGGTGCCCAAGAAGAACGGAAAGTTGCGAGTGTGTATTAACCTTAAAAAGGTTAATGCCGCTACTATCAGAGATAGTTATCCACTTCCAATCACGGAACACCTTTTGGAGCGTGTTGCAGGCGAGGAAGTTTATAGCTTCCTTGATGGGTTTTCAGGTTACAATCAAGTAGCCATTGCCCCAGAAGATCAACACAAAATAGCTTTTGCTACAGAGTGGGGAATCTTTGCATTTCGTGTGATGCCATTTGGGCTCACCAATGCACCTGCAACATTCCAAAGGCTCATGTGTCATGTCTTCAAAGAGTTCTTGCGAAAGAGCTTAGAAGTGTATGTGGATGATTTATGTGCTCATTCCCAAGAAAGAAGGTTTCAAATCCCTGAGCTCAGACAAATCTTCAACAAGTGTAGAGAATATCGAGTGTGTCTGAACCCAGAAAAGGTGTGTTCATGGTGGGTCAAGGTAAAATCTTAGGTCATATTGTTTCTAAGAATGGAATCTCAACAGATGAAGATAAGGTACGAGCCATAGTGGAGCTACCAAGGCCAAGGAATGTTAAAGAGGTACAAGCCTTTATGGGCCATTGTGGATATTACCGTAGGTTTATCCACATGTATGCGATCATAGCTAGACCCCTTTATGCCTTGTTGTCTAATTTTGAGTGGAACGACGAATGCGAGAATTCTTTCAATGAACTGAAGAAACGTTTGTGCACAACACCAATACTGACCACTCCTGATTGGAATAAACCATTCCATGTCCATGTGGATGCATCCAATCATGCCATAGGATGTGTGCTTGCACAACCCACAAGTGAAGGAAACTTAGATTTGCCCATAGCATATGCTAGTAGACAGCTCACTGCAGCTGAACGGAACTATACCAGAACTGAGCAAGAGGGCTTAGGCATGGTATATGCTGTGAAGAAGTTTAGACACTATTTATCGGCCAACAAGTTCAAGTTTTTCATTGATCATCAAGCTTTGTTATATTTGGTCAATAAACCTGCAATACTAGACGCTTAGTAAGATGGCTCCTCTTACTAATGGAATATGACTTTGAAGTTGTTGTCAGGAAAGGTAGAACCCACCTTCGGGTAGATCACCTTTCTCGCATTACTTCAGGAGAGTCACGGCAAGGAGTGTCTGATGAACTACCTGATGCTTATCTCTTCAATTTGGAAGTTGTTCCCAAATGGGCAAATAAGTTGGTACCAATCCTAACCTTTGGCCCTGCAAATAAGAATGTGAAAACATCACAAGAAGAAATTGTAAGATCACAAAAATATCACATATTGGCAGGAAGCATGTACAAACAAGATACTGAGGGTGTATTAGCTTGTTGTGTCGAGGATGATGAACATAGTAGTTGGTTGCAGCAAGCTCATGAAGGATTGCTAGGAAATCACTATTCTAAACAACGAACATTGCAGAATCTGAAGCGTCTAGGAGTGTATTGGCCTAGCATGGACAAAGAAATACATGAGTGGATTAAGAATTGTCCAATGTGCAGAGAGAGACCCCCAGTGGAGCATGCAACCCTTTATCAAGTGTCATTAATTCCAGATTGGAGTGCTCCATTGGTAGAGTTTATGAGGTCGGGAAGATTACCCAAAGAGGCTAGTCTAGCAAGAAGACGAAGCATGGAGCAAGAAGCTCAAGGCTATGCCTTAGTAGGAGACAACTTATACCGAAGAGGCAAAGATGGTTACTTAAGACTATGCGTTCATGAATCAGACTATTAAAAGGTCTTAGAGACTGCACACAGTGGTGTTGCAGGTGGACATTTTGGTCTTGACCGAGTGATCAAGACCATTCTATTCTCAGGACTTTGGTGGCCAGTCTTCATATGGATGCACATACCTATGTGAAGAAATGTGACACATGCCAATGTGCACAATATCCAGTTAGAAAAGACGAGATGCCCTTGAGGCCAATGATGGGAGGGCGTGCATTTTCCAAGTGGGGCATAGACTTCATAGGTCCTATTAACCCCCCAGCTAGAAACTCCCATGCAGAGTATATTATTGTAGCCACAAATTACCTTACAAAGTGGGTAGAAGTGAAAGCCACAACAAAGAATGATGCTCAGACGACGGCTAAGTTCTTATTCGAGAATGTGTTCACGAGATATGGGCTACCAATAGAGTTAGTGAGCGATAGAGGCACACACTTCTTGAATGAGGTCATTGAAAATCTTCTCCAAGAATTCTTGGTGATACATAAAAAGTCTGCCCCTTATCACCCACAAGCTAACGGACAAGCCGAGAGCACCAATAAGATCCTTTGTAACGTATTGACAAAACTGGTAAATAATAAACGCTCTGATTGGGACAAACAACTTCAGCATGTTGTTTGGGCTTATCGAGTTGCCTACAAAACGGTACTCAACGCCACCCCATTTCATATGGTCTTCAGACAGAATGTTGTGCTACCATTAGATTTCTTAATCCCTGCCTTAAAAGTAGCACAAGAGTATGAGTGGAATGGACATGAATTGTCCTCTAGGATCTTTGATCTAGAACGCTTAGGTGAGACAAGGCTACGTGCGGCAGCAGGCATCTATGCTGCAAAGAAAAGGCAAAAGGCATACTTCGATGCACACATTAAGGATAAGGGATTGAAAGAGGGAGAGCACTAAAAGAGGGAGACCTAGTGCTGGTTTATACGCTAAAGCAACATGCCTGTAAGTTGGAGAAAAGAGGATATGGACCCATGATCATTAATAGAATTTCCACTAGCGGTGCTGTTCAATTGGCTACTTTAGAAGGTGACATCTTGCCAAACTATATCAGTGGTTGTCGAGTCAAGTTATATCAAGAACCTCTTACAGAGGGCATGCTAATGAGACTCAACATTGCTAAGAAACAAAAAGAAGAAGAGATGAGAGTCAGAGAAGAAGCACAAGCAGAGGCTAGAGAGCGCATAAGGCAAAATAAGTTAAGGCAATTAGGCCTAGATGTCAACTCAAACGCCCCAAAATATCACATGGATATGTGCCAGAAATCAGGCATAGCGATTTCTCTAGTTATTGACCGACGTCCCTTTGTGACCATAAAGATAGGACAAGGAAAGGGTGCAAGGACTGTGAAAGCATTGATTGACTCAGGTGCAGCAAGTAGTGCAGTTCGACTTTCCTACTGCCAAGACTTGCAGTTGAACATCAATCCCATAGAAGCTTATCTCATAAGATTGGGAGGTGTGGAAACCCCTTGTTTGGGCGAGGTGGAACTTCCCATCTACCTGCAAGATGTTCCAATGAAAGTCAAAGTGCTAGTGTGTCAAGATGAGAACCTTACAGAACCACTTGTCTTAGGACAAGATTGGATTTATGACAATGCAGTCAACTTAAACCTAAGAAGTCAAATTCTTCAAGTTTGGGTACATGAACAATGCATTACATTAGAATTAGAGAACTGCATGCTCCCAGATCATGGCACCACACACTCTCTTAGCTCTTCTAAGACTAATCATATGGAAGAAGATGTTGTATGTGTCAAAAGCTCTATGATGCAGAAGGAGTCAATCGTGGAAGAACAGGTTCGAAGGCGGGTGGATCTTTCTTCTTCTCTAAAGAATCAAGTAGCCACACTAGTAAGTCCACCTCAGAGGCAAACACAACCGATCACAACAATTGCTACATCAAATAGAAAGACACCATTCGATAAGAAAGCACTTCCGAGCATGACGTAGATTTGGGTACGCAAAGGAGAGAAACCACCAGCCTTGCCCCCACAAATCCCATCCAGGCAAGGCAACAGGTCAGAAGACGAAGGAAGCAGCTTGGACAAGCTCAATCACAAGGTATCCAACAAGTTTGGGTGCCTAAGAAATTAGCTGCAGCTCAACAAGGGCGATTACAGATGTGGGTACCTAAGGAGCTCTTACATCTACAACAACCTATGTTCTCCCACATGCGAAAGGTCTCAACAAAGAAGCCAAAAAGAGAAGAGGATAAGAACCACGTACAGAGACCGAAAGAAGATCAAATCAGCTCTTCAACAATAGTAGGAAGACGTGCAAAAAGGATATGGGTTTGGATGTCAAAAGTACAAGTAGCCTCCATCGAACCAAAGCGCCAACCACACTGGATACCACAGTTCAAAACACATCCAAAGAGGAAGACGCCTAAAGTAATCTCTACAGTGCCAAATGCTGTTCTAAAATGGATCCCTATAAAGAGGAAGGATCTCTGGTCATCTCGAGATCCAATGGATACCTCCAACAAAGATGACACCAACATCTGCAAGTGACATCAGGCCTCGACGAGCGACAACCATGTGCTCCTTGCACAACCTTGTCTTTTGCACCATTCAGGTCATGCATTTCTAAAGTATGCATTATATAGGGCCACATTACATGGCCGTGCATAGACACAACTGAGAGTCCCATGCACTAGAGCACATTGACACATGTAAACCACTTTTTGATACTAAACTTTGCCTTCTTGTTTTGTGACATTCCTCAAAAAAAAAAAAAAAAAAAGAGAGGGAAAGAACTTGTTCCCAGGTTTCGCTCATGGAACATGAATGAGTCATGCTTAGTTGAAGATTGAACCATCGATTACTGGGCATTTATCAGTTTGGATAGAAGTGTTTCTCGGCTAGCAGATGATGTAATTGCTGCCTTATCTGGTAGATGTCAAGAACTTAGCATGAACATGGCATCCACACCTATGGATTCCCCTTACCATGGTGGGAGTGAAGATCTTGAAGGTCCACAACTTGAGTGATGCTTAACTACTGTATGTATGAGAGCATCCAAGGAGATATTTGCAAGAGTTTGTTTGGTACCCCGAAAATCCTTGTCTATATACTAGATGAGCAGAGTCCTGCTTATGGTGAACTAAAGAGAATATGTGAAACTAAGCTTGGTGTAGTTACCCAATGTTGTTTGTCAAAGAATATAAAGAAATTCAATTCTCAGTATTTGGCAAACGTTGCTTTGAAAAGAGAAGACAGAACCAGACACTCAAAAAATTTTTCGATGGACCAGCAACATGGACATTCATCGACAATGTTCCATCACAAATGCCGCGTATACAACATGAAGAGATAGGCATCAATCAACCCTTCACGACGGTAAGTATCTTTACTCTGGCAACACCATAACCATGATAGATTAGGAAACCTCTTCGTCAGCATACCCTTGAGCACTTAGCTCAAGACCCGCAATTTTTGCACCATACTTCCTCCAATGCATTTTCCAAGTAAGCATGCGTAGGGCTACATTACAAGGCCGTGCACAAGGCACATACTTTTTTCAACCCATGCACATACACACTTACCCATCATTCACTATGGGTTATGAGTACTTGGCATGACTACTCTGAACATCATCTTTAGAAGCACTAGAGGACATCCTGGGGCAACATCAATACCTAGGAAGCAATTCGAAGCTAGCAATTGCTCCAACTCAATCTTGATACGCATTCATGCGGGAATCCACGGAAGAAGCACATACCAAGGGACTACGACTTGCAAAGGCGTGCAGTGACAAATGAAGGACCGGACAACCAACACTGCCAAATTTGGAAGATAGACGGCTCTTGTTCATACAGAATGGATACTACCTCCCAAGCACTACATGGAAGAACCACTACAACAAGGGTCTGTCAGGGACGACAGACTCGAGAGGGGGAGGAGTGTTGAAGCTGAAGGTCAAGGACAAAGCATAGGAACACATCTAAGAGGTGGACACACAAGAAGAAGGAGCAAGTAGGGAGCTCCAAGAAGTACATGTCAACTTTTCAGAAGAATTCCCTACAAAAATGGTGATTTCCATCACTAAAACCATTGTAAATACCATTTTCCATTTTTGTAGCTCCATTTTGTGCAAGCTAAGGAGTCCTCAAGCTTGAGGAGCATTAGAAGTATCATCCTACCAATTTTCATAATTTTTAGACTCCGTTTGAGCCCTCAAACAAGCCCTGGAACCTAATTTTTTAGGCCGGACACTAGGTCTGGACAGGGCCAAAACTAGTAAAAAAACTATAAAAAGAGCTATAGAGCTCATTTTTGGGGTTATCTTGTTAGAGAATAGAGCTTTGTAAGAGAACTCTTTGCAATCGAAGCTTTCCATTGTTCCTCTCTTTGATCTTACCTTGTGCACGTGTGTGTGTGTGTATGTGTGTGCATGTTTGTGTGCTTTCACTCACTCACTTGTGCCTTCACTTGCTCGTGGTGGTCCTCACGTCTCCGCGGATTGATAAGTAAAGGAGGTGGTGCTTACGCTTGAGCTACAGTCCCCATGTACTGAAGTGTGATAATTGAGTTTTTGGCTCCTCAAGGACTTGATCTTTCATGATGTTTTGTTCTCTTGTCTCCTTTAGCCCTCTTCAATCTTTTCTTTTCCTTCACATAGGATTGTAAGCTAATCTGCATCTTGTTTACATTTCTCTATATATTTATTAATCACTTCCTTCCATTTATATCTTAGTTCTATTGTTTCCTATACATACCTTGATTCCCATTGTGCCTATAATGTCTACTCTTGCTTACGCTGATCGACAAAAATGTCCAATCGTTTTTTAGGGTCTTGCGTGTCTTCATTCACGGATGATGATGCCTCTATTGGTTGATTCAATAGCATGGGGTCATCAATTCTTTATTATGGTTGCATAATGAATCTACCTCATCCACATAGACTACTGATACATAGCTTTTAAGCTTCACAAGAATCATATTTCTTTTGGACTCCTATAGTCTCAATTTTTTAGCTTCTCCTAGTCCTTCTTTACTTTGTCGAATTGACTTTGAAAATTTATATTCTCTTTTTTCAATCTACCAATATGTTTAGTAGTCATCATGGACTCCTCTTCCTTCCTTGCAAGCTCTAGTTGCATCTTCACGACTTGCTCAGATAGTTGTTCACTTAGAAATTTGAATTGATTCTTTTCCACATTGGCTTATTCATATTCTTTATCTACCTCCAACAAATGTTGTTGTGTGTCCATGGACGTTTAAATCATATGCTTGACTACAGGTTTTAACTCCTCCATGTCCACATTAAGCCAAGTCTGAGGAATGATAGGTGATTCCAACTTTGACAAAATGACTATTCTGAGAGAGTGCTGGCAGAGAAGAAGAAAATGAGGTGACATAGTTGACTTCGAATGATCATAACGGAAGATTGAAACATCCAAATGCAATGAAAATTGGTGACCATACAATAGACTTAGAGAGCTAACATTACCAAGTTGAATCACTGAAAATGATGCACCAAACTCAGTGAAATCATCTCTACAATCTAACTGAGAAAACTGAGAGGTATGGCAGTGAATAGTACACTTCACAAGAACATGAAAATATGAACTCAAATGATCATGAAAATGAAAGTATATTGATTGTAAAATACAGTGGACTTACTGATACATATGTGTGCCTTGAAACCACACCTTGATATGGCATAAAGCTCAGCTCATGGAGGTCTTCTCATAACCATGACTAAAACTGCCATGTATTTATAGTTGACCTTGGGAGCCTAACTTCCTACAATCACTCTCCAATCTATCAGTGATTTATTTGATTCTCCAACTACCTTCAATCACGAATTCATGGCTTCTCTTTCCTCTTTTTATCAAGTGGACTCAACCACTTTAGATTCTTTCACTTTTACATCAGTTAAAGGCTTCAAAAGTTACAAGAGGTAGTTCACAAGTGAACTTTACATTATCTTCATTTTAAGGCTTCTTTTATGACTTTGTGAGACTCAAGCCAATACTTAGGTGTGGAGGGAGAATCAAGAAAAAAGAGAAGAAGAATAAGATCAAAGACCAAAACAACTCAATGAAGAAAAGCTCATCAAGAAAAGAACAACCCTCTGCCCAAAGCCCGGCAGGGGCATGCATCAAGTGACAACACCAAAGAACCAGGTTTCGAAGAGTGCAAACAAAGAACAACATCTAGGACCTTTTAAGGGAAGTCGCACACAGCTTCCTCATCCACCAGGTGCATGCAGTGGAAAGAAGTAAACAGGCTCCAGGAAACACAACACTGGGAAGCATGCCACAGGCAAGGACAAATCAAGGCCAACCATTATCCATGAAGAAGTGCAAGAAGACATCCAATAGATCCTGAGGCCAAAAAGATGCTTCAACCTCTTGATCTTTGGAAGGTCCAGATCGAAGGCTATAAATCCAGACCTTCACACCTTCTGTATGGTGCTTGCAGTGCAGATACAAAGAGGCGATTGGAAAAATAGACTACAAAGTTATTGTAGTCCATGTTCACTGGTTGTGTGCATGACAGCCCGAGTTAAAACAACAACCTAGAGTTAAATAGGTTATTGGTGAGCTAGACTACAAGTTGATTGTAGTTCATCTCCAAGGGGTGCGTGCAGTTAAAAGAGAAGAAGAGGCTAGATCGACTACAACTATAAACAAGCTACAGACAAGAAGCAAAGCCTGTCAAGGGATGACAAAGACAAGGAGGAGGAGAGTGTTGCAGACAAAAGAGACACAAAAGAGGAGCCCCAAAATTTTCAAATTAATGGGCACAAATTTTCTTCTTCCAAAAAATTGCTAAGAAATTCCCTCGAAGCTATGTAAACACACTAGAGGGGTCCTCTAGATGCATAAGCCACAAATCCTTGTAACATAATTCTTGTAAAATGGTAGGAAACTAGAGATTAGTCAATAAAGTGCCGATCTCTTGTGTGAAATGACCATTTTTAGAGCACATGTATATAAATCACTTTGTGACTCTTTGTAAAGACTTTTTGCCATTGTGAAGAAGGAGAGCTAAAATTCGAATTTGCTTCTTTCCTGCTGATTTTCATCATCTCTATGATCTTTTGTGTGTGTATGATGCTTGGAATATGTGTGTAGGGCAGTTAGCTACCCCTTCCCACCATTTTCAAACTGTTGTAGTGTGTGTGTGAGCCACCACGAGTTCTAGAGTGAGTATTGGTGTTTTCGACCATACTCTATTTTGCATATAACTTGAAGAGCGTTTGTCAGATTCATGAGGATCCAGTATCGTATCCTCTAGTGACCAGGTATCGTATCGTCCACTAATTGATTATCGTATCGTCGAATGTAGAGATATTGTATCGTGCAAAGGCTGGTATTGTATCGTGTTATTTTGTGGTATCGTATCACCTGAAGTTTTTGGTATCGTATTGTGTTATAGATGGTATCGTATCTTCTGTCTGGTATCGCCAAAAGTGGTATTGTCCAAGACCAATCAAGCCTTTTGAGGGCAAATTTGGGAGAAGTTGAAGAGTCAATTGTGGGGAAGTTGGAAGCCAACATAGGCCCCGAAGGGTGAATGAACTTGAGATCAGTACGAGTACTAAGTAGTTGGAGGAGTGTCATTTCATCAGTAGGAAGTGCAACCCAAGCAAGTCATCACTCTATCTATACTGACACCTCTAGTGATTCAGAGGAGGAGATACCTATGGCTTTAGAAGACATGCAAGGTTCTGTCCCTAGGGAGAACTTCATGTCAACCGTAGTGGGGGAGTATCACACCTTTCTACAATATGTGTCCAATAATCCCCAAGGGATCCCTATTTACCTGGATGGCTTAAATAGGTTTGTAGCCAGGATTGTGAACTCCACTGAATCATCAATAGTGCCCAGAACTGCAGTCAACTATGAAGGATGAGTGTACATGGACAAATTAGGTCACATCTATGTGGTAACAGAACACCCAGATCGGATCAATGAGAGAGGAGGATTGGAAGGACAAGGAAACTTGGGAAGACGTGATCCTGAAGAGTTAGTAACTACACCAAGAGGCAAATCTGTGGTAAGTCGAGTCTTGAGAGGGGATCTGATACCTCAAGTTGATAACCTATAAGATGTCTACTTAATCCATAGATCAGACTTATTGTTACAAACCGATTCACCCACATGCGGACACGAAGAGAGCCCAATGTCTTTCTATGAGTTAAATCCCAAAGATGAGTCTAGAGTCACCTACCTAGACCAGAACCAAAGAAGGTATTGGCCAGTAGATGCAATTGATAGGGCTCAGTTGAAGTATATGGGGTTGCCCACATTCCCTTCTCGAGAGTAGGCAACTACCTCCCATAATCCCTTTGGGACGCATCAAGAGCCAGAGAATACAATGTCACGGCAAACAGGTCAACGAAGTGTTCCTAACCAAACTCATGTGCAATTTACAATGCCAGGAATACCGTCACACAATCAAACCCACCTAGGACTAGGCAACCTGAATCGGCCACCAGTGAGGCCAAGACCACAACCAGGAGTGCATCATGGGTTACCTCCTATTAGACCAGTAATTCCTGTAACACCTAGACCACAAAATGGATATATATGACATCCCACAACTTGCTGATAAAGAGAAGTGTCAAATGCATCACTAGAATCCCCAACTAAGAATCTAAATCATGTCTACACTATTATGGAATCTGGCTTGAAATCCTCAAAGTCAAAACAGTGAAGTAGTTTTTCAGCATAATTTGCTTGGTGCATGTTATCATTAGTGTCCATGTGAAAGGCCAAATGGCCATCGAACACTTCTTTGTATATGTTCTTTAATGAAACATATAGTGTCTTGGTGAGCCACAAACTGTAAGTTCGACTGCATTTGTAACACCTAAGAAGTTTGTGTTTGTGCTCTCTATGTATTGTGTTTTTACGTATTCTGTAGCCTCTACGTAGAGTATCATGCGCAGCACTTGAAGCTCGATTTTCTACTCCGAGGATATCATCATGGAGATCTCGAGAAGGAGTGCACGCTGTGGTGCATTTCCATAAAAATAATTCACTGGTACCATAGCATTTCGATGCAAAAACTTTGTTCCTTTTGTGCGAGTGAAGCGAGCACCTACCCACCCACCCAAGGCTTTCGATTAAGGTAGTGACCAAGGCATAGACCTTGTCATTGGAGTCATGAAATTCACCATTGGTGCCATTGGCTACGTGCGAGGGAGGACCTCAATGATCAAGGAAGATAGAGGTTCCTGGTACTTCCTAGGAGGTCACCCATCCCAGTATTGTTCCCCCCCAAAGCTCGCTTAACCGTTGCAATCTCTTTCCACTAAGCTACACTCTTATGGTGCCCGAACAAGGGGAAAGACTAAGATCAACATCACCTTGAACATGTTTTGGTCCCTCAAAGCTTCATTCTTTGGTTTTAAAGCTTGTTTTTGAAGCATTTTGGGGTGATTTTTGGAGCCATTCTAGAGTACTTTCATGCATAGTTCTCTTCACATAGTTTCAAGAACATCAAGAAGAGTGTCATTTGTACTCCTCTGAAAATATGTATTCACCTTTGGGGCCGTGCTTTCAGCCACACTCATAAAACTACATGCTTCTTGAAAGGTTTTTCAGTTGTGGTTAGCAATCACTACAAATTTATGCAGGTTTTTGAACCTAAACAACAAAGTTGATAGACACTTGCAGATGTTGTTGGCTAGTTTTTTGGGTTGTGCATTCAACATTTCACTGTCATTTTACTGCATATATTGAGCACATATATACTATGTACACTTTTGTGGATACTGCTTATGTACGTCCATGTGGTCATTGATATAGCGATTACGTTTTTGCATAAAGCCTTTTACGTTTGATAAAGAGGGTCGTGGTGAGGTTTTCTTAACTAGGAGACACCAGATGTCAAGGTCTCTTCGGTGATGCAGGTGGAAGACTTACCTAGCCTTGCCATAGGAGATGTATGATAGTTGTTCATAGGTGCTCAATAAGCCTAGTTGGCTTCTTTCGGGTAACTGATTATATGCAGTGGAGTCAGTGATTTATTATGCAGGTAAACATGTTAGTACTTATAGTTTTATGAGATTTTGAGACTAATCATATGCTCATTTTGTAGAGGATACTCTGGCACAATTTTTCTTGATTTTTTGGTTTTTCCAACTATATAGTGGTTGATTTACTCCTTGATACACTTATTGGTGTGAGCACATTTATTCTCACATAATCCTTCTAGTTGGTCATAATTGTTCTTAATTCATTTTTCTGGGAAGATTGCTGAATTCTCTCATAGAATCTGATTCTTGGTCATCCTTGTTTGAGCCTTAGTGGTGTTTGGACTCTTTAATTGTCTACCATCATGGCATCAGAGGTCTCAAGCATGTTTGGTGGATCAAGGTCTAGTGCCAATGTTTCGAGAAGAAGCTATAACTTGCAGGGCAAAGACCATTTTGAGATCTGAAAATTTGATGGCACAAACCTTTCTCTATGGAAGAATCAGATTAAAGACGTGTTGATTCAAAGGAGGCAATGGAAGCCGATAAATGGAATCTCAAAGAAGCCTGCTGACATGGATGAAGATGTTGGGATTAGTTAGATGAGATGGTCATGTCTACCATTCAATTGCACTTGGCAGATAATGTTTACTTTACAATATTAGACTGTGAAAATGTAGAGGAGCTTTGGAAGAAGTTATGCAATACATATGAAAAAGAGATGGCATCAAATAAAGTGTATCTGATGAGAAAGTTATATGACCTTCGCATGAAGGACACATATAGTGTTGCTGCTCATCTAAATGAGTTTGATGCTATATTCTCCTAGTTACAGGCTCAGAAAATGGATATAGATAATGAAATGAAAGTAGTCTTGTTGTTATGCACCTTGCCATCATCATGGGAAACGTTTTGCATAGCTATTAGCAATAGTGCACTTGGTGGCAAACTAGTCTATGATGACATATGTGGAGCACTCTTGAGTGAGAAGATTCGTAGAAAATATATGGTTGGCACTCAGAATGGAGATGCATATAACGTTTGTGATTCTTAGCAAGGAAAGAATCGGCAATGTGGCAGGAGCAAGAACAAGGAAAAGAATGGTCAAAGGAATAAGAGTAGAAGTAAATCAAGGAAGAGGGATATGGACACATGAAGAAAGACTGTTATGCATTAAGGAATGCGAAAGGTAAAGGAAAAAATGTTGATGGGCATGTTAAACAGTTACCTGCACCATCTACTTTGATTGTGAAGATTGAGGAAATTAATGCTATATCTGATAATGCTGATGTGTTCACTTGATAGTACTATGCCAACTAAGGATCTTATGGCTGATTCTCTTTCCCGCACATGGTTGCTAGATTCTATTTCTTCTTTCCATGTGACATCACATATAGAATGGTTCTCTAATTATGCAGAAAAGTCTCTTGATACCATGAGACTTGGTGACTCTTACTAGTGTGATCTTGTGGGGATTGGGGATGTGCTTGTGCAGCTCATTGATGGTTCAAAATTTACTATGGATAATGTATACCATGTACCTCAGTTATCATGTAGTTTGATGTTAGTTGGGAAAATTGATGACCTTGGTTACAAGATGGTTTTTTATGCTCAGTCCTTTCGCATATGAAAGGGCCATATGGTTATTGCAAAAGGAAGCAAAGTTGGCTGACTTTATCCTTTATTTGTATCACAGAAAGAACACTTGTTAGTTGTTACTAAACAGCCTATTGCTTGTATTTGGCATGGTCATTTGGGCCATATATCTCGTAATGTAATGGAAATTCTTTCTCGTTCTGGCTACTTACCTGTGTTATCTTTCTCTAATTTTTCATTTTGTGAGCATTGTCAATATAAAAAGCAAACCAAAAATGTGCATAGAATGCACATTGACTCTTCAATTGAGCCTTTAGATCTCATTAATACAAATGTGTGTGGTCCTATGCCCACAAGCTCATTAGGTGGTTCTCTTTACTTTGTCACATTCATAGATGATTCTACTAGAAAAGTTTGGGTATAACCTATCAAATCGAAGGATGAGGTATTCCCTACTTTCAAAGAATGGCTTGCTTGAATTGAGACTGAAAAAGGAACTAAGCCCAAATCTTTACGTTCAGATAATGGGGGTGAGTATACCTCACATGAATTCAACATTTTCTGCTAGTCTAAAGGAATTCATGAAGAGTTTACAAACAACTCCTTATACCCCATTACAAAATGGTGTACATGAAAGGATGAATAGAACTATTTAGGATAGAGTAGTCTCTATGCTACATCATGCAAACCTTTCACAAGGCTTTTGGGAAAAAACAATATTGATTGTAGTTCATGTGATTAACCTTTCAGGTAGTACTGCCAAAGATCCAAAAGTGGCACAAGAGTTATGGACAAGGAAGCCACCATATTATGATCATATTTGAGTTTTTGGGTGTGAAGCATATGTTCATATACCCAAGAATCTTAGACAAAATTTGGACCATAAGTCAAAGAAATGCATTTTTCTTGGATATGTTCAAGAAGGACAATTTGGATATTGCTTATGGGATCCTAAAACATGGTCAGTGATCAAAAGTAGTGATGTCATTTTTAATGATTCTAAGATGCATAAATAACCCATTAAGGAGGTTGAAGTGAGAAGAGTGGTGTTTGAGGATACTAGTCCTCCAGTTAGCATGCATAAAAATGCTACACCTAGGGGCATTCAAGAGAATGTCTGATCAGAAAAGTCTACAAATGTTCTATTCAGTAACCATTGAGACGCTCTATACATGTCGCACATCCACATGATAGATATGTTCTAGGTTTAGATTTTGTTATGCTAACAGATGCCAATGAGCCTTCTTGCTACAAAGAGGCTATGTAGACAAAGGATCATGTCAAGTGGGAGCATGGCATGAAAAGTGAGTTGGATTCTATTCACAAGAACGGTACTTGGGATTTAGTACCTTTTCTAAAGGGCAAGAAATCTTTACCATGTAAATGGGTATATAAGTTGAAATTCAAATCAGATAGTGCTTCTCTAAAGTATAAAGCATGACTTGTTGCAAGGTTTTTAAGGAACAACATGGTGTTGATTTTGAGGAAATCTTCTCTCTAGTGGTCAAGATGACTACCTTGCACATGTTGCTTGGATTTGTTGGAATGGAGGACTTAGAGCTAGTCCAAATGGATGTGAAAACTGATTTCTCTCATGGAGATCTGACATATGAGATCTATATGGAACAACTAGAGGAATATGTAGTTGCTGGCAAGGAAAGTCTAGTTTGTAAACTCAAGAAGAGCTTGTATGGACTTAAAGAGTCCCCTAGACAATGGTACCAAAATTTTGATGCCTTTATGAAGTCTTAAGGCTATTCTCGACGCAATGAGGATCATTGTCTCTACACAAAGAGATGCTCAGATGGCAGCTTGATATGCTTGATACTTTATGTCAATGATATGTTGATTGCTAGGAAGTCCTCTTATGACTTGTCAATTCTGAAAAATGAGTTAGACATTTGATATTTGGGGGAGGCCAAACATATTCTTGGCATGTGCATTACTCGTGATAGGAGTAAAAGATGCATATACTTGTCTCAAAGTGAGTACATATCCAAAGTACTTCACAGGTTCAATATCTAGGGTGGAAAGTCAGTGAGTACACCTTTAGCCACATATGTAAGGTCTAGAGAGAGAATATAAAACTTGTCAACCCAAAATTTTTCCTACATGCATAAAATGACCTAATTATTCATTCTAAGCATTGTCCCCACAATGAAATTCAAAAGCTCAAAATGAATTATTTCACTAGAAAAGAGGCCTATTACAATTCTTCCCCCCTTTAAGAAATCTGTCCTCAGAGTTGGAAAGAAGGATAATATGTTAGAAAATAATCTAAATTCACCCAACTCGAATCTTCTACTGGGTATGAGTGCCATTTCACCAAAATTTCTACTATAGATCTATTTCTAAGAAATCTTTCCTTGCTATCTAATATTATTTTTGGTTGAATTTCAAAAGAGCCATCATCTTTCAACTTATAATTGTCCTGCAAAACATGAGCAACGTTAGACACATATCTTTTAAGTAACCTGACATGAAATACAGGATGCACATTTAGATATTTAGGTAACTCCAGCAAATAAGCAAGAGATCCAATCTTTTTCAAAACTTTAAAAGGACCTGCATATCGAGGAGAAAGTCTATGATCCTTCCGTAGCAACAAGTTAGATCAGTGAGGATTAACTTTAAGAAATACCATACCATCAACTTGGAATTCAAGTGGTCTTCTCTTTAAATCATAGAACTTCTTTTGTCTTTTCTAAGCTTCTCTTATATGTTTCTTAATTTTTCCAAGTTCTTCATCCATCTTATCAAGCATTTCTTTGGATACTTCTACTTTATTTGGAAAACCCAAACTGAAGGTGGAGTCAAACAATTATAACCATACATAGCTTCAAACGGAGTCATTTTTATAGATGCATGCCATGCACTATTGTATGCAAACTCAACCAAGGGTAAATATTCACTCCAATTATCCTGCTTTTCATTCACATACATACGCAACATATCTTCAACTACCCTGTTAACCCTCTCCATTTCCCCATCAGTTTGTGGATGGAAAGCTGTACTCATACGAAGTTGAGTTCCAACGGATTCAAACGTCACTTTCCAGAAGATTGACGTAAATCTAGAATCTCTATCAGAAATTATGCTTTTAGGCATTCCATGCAATCAAAATACTTCTTTTACAAAGATTCTTGCAACATTCAATGCAGTATCAGTCTTTCTTATAGGAAAGAAGTGTGCCATCTTGGTAAGCCGATCGACTACAACAAATATAGTATCATGCTTACTTCTGGTCATAGGTAGCTTAGTGATAAAGTCCATAGAAATAGACTCCCACTTCTGATTTGGAACATCCAAAGGTTGAAGCATTCCTGGCATCCTCTTCAACTCAGATTTCACCTGTTGGCACTTCAAACATTCACTTACATATTTTCTAATATCCCGCTTCATACATGGCCAAGAGTAAGAATACTTTGTTTTAACATAAGTCCTTGAATAACCTAGATGGGCAGAAAATGGTGCATCATGACAATCATGCAATATTTTTACTTTTAATGGAGATTCAGACGATATGCATAGCTGATTGTTACAATACAATGTTCCATTCTGCAAATGAAATTTTTCCTCATACATCGATCCCCTGTTTGCATTCAAAGAACTCAAAATAGGTGCATAAAAAGGATCCTGTTTTATCTCTTCTTGAATTTGATTGAGAAAATCAAAATTTATTACAGAAACAAGATTACACAAAGGTCTCCAACTCAATGCATCAGCAACCTTATTTTCCTTACCAACGAGATACTTGAAGTCAAAATCATACTCACTTAATAATTCAATCCAACGCTTGTGCCTGTTGTTAAGCAATGGTTGTGTGAAGATGTATTTTAGACTCTGATGATCTGTTTTCAATTCAAACTTACCTCCTAACAATAGATGTCTCCAATGCTTAAGTGCATGCACAACAACAAGCATTTCTAAATCATGAGTGGGATAGTTAAGTTCGTGTTTTCTTAGTTTTCTGGATTCATATGGGACCATCCTGCCATCCTGTGAAAGAACACATCCTATCTAACTACCACTTGCATCACATGCAACCACAAAAGGCTTTCCCATTTCTGGTATTTTCAAAACACAATTCTCAACGACTTTTTGTTTCAATGTTTCAAATGATTTTTGACAGGCATCACTCCACGCAAATCTTACATTCTTTTTAGTTAATTGGGTGAGGGGAGTAGCTATCTTAGAGAAATCCTTAATATGTGCTCTTTCATATTGTGCCAACCCAAGAAAACTTCTAACATCCCTTACAGTCTTAGGAATCGGCCAATCAACTATTGTTTTTACTTTATCTTCATCTATAAGGATCCCTTCTTTTGATATTGCTCTTCCTAGATACACAAGTTTATCCTTAGCAAAGAAACACTTACTCTTTTTTCCATACAATTTGTGTTCTCTAAGAGTTTGCAAAGTCTTCTTGAGATGTACTGCATGCTCAGAATCATCTTTAGAGTATACAAATATATCATCAAGGAATACTAAGATGAATTCATCTAGGTAATCGTGAAAAATATTATTCATCAAGCACATAAATGTGGCAGGAGTGTTTGTTAATCCAAAGGGTAGAACCGTAAACTCATAGTGACCATATCGTGTTCGAAAAGCCGTCTTAGGAATATCCTCTGTTTTGATCCTAATTTGGTGATATCCAGATCTTAAGTCAATCTCTGTGGATACAGTCGCTCCACTTAATTGACCTAATAATTCATCTATGTGAGGTAGTGGATACTTATTTTTAATTGTTCTTTTATTCAACCCCCTATAGTCAATGCATAATCTATAAGAGCCGTCTTTCTTCTTTTGAAATAAAACAGGTGCACCCCAAGGTGAGACACTCGGTCTTATTAAGCCTTTCTTCAAAAGATCATCTAATTGAATCTTAAGCTCCTTTAATTCATCAATGTTAAATCTATAGGGTGCTCTAGAATATGGTTCACTCCCTGGATATAGGTCAATGGCATGGTCAATCTGCCTAGGTGGGGGTATACCAGGCAAGTCTTCTGGAAATACATCGGCATATTCTTTCAAGAGGTTTCCTACGTAATCTAGAATATCTTCGTCATTACCTTCCTCATGTAGATTTTTCACATACACTACAAATGTTTTACAGCCATCACGTATACCTCTAATAATCTGCATAGCAGAAATAAGAGTAGGTTTAGGATTAAAGACATCACCTAGAATATTAATAGATTCATCATCTAGATTTAAAGTGATCGTTCTTTGTTCACAATTAATTGTCACAGAATTTTTGACTAACCATTCCATGCTTATGATTACATCACTCTTTTTCATCTCATTTACATGGAAACTTCCAGAAAAGCACCCATTAGAAAGTGTAAATTCAAGGTTTTCAACATATCCTTTTGTGTAGTGTAATCGTCCATTGGCCATCTCTACAGGTCTGGTTATCTACATATTTAGGGCTATCCCTAGATTCTGTACCAATTTGAAAGATAGAAAACAATGGGTACTACCTGAATCGATCAAAAATCTGGTTTTATGCGCAAAAATCATACCGGGAATCGTGATTACATAAGCCTTTGGGAAAGAACCAACCACCATGCAACGTAAAGTAGAGTCAGGGCACTTACCGCCATCATCTGCTTCCTCAATAATTGTACCCTCCTCGATAATGTTTATCGCTTTTGGTTGTGCGGGTCGAAAGACTGCCTTGTTCGGGCACTCATATGTCCGATGCCCTTGCTTATGTTGCTCCTTCTGGTTGCTTTCGGCCTCGCTCTTTGCGCAATTCACCAAGAAGCTTCTGAATAAGCTCCTCTTGTTCACAAATCTTCTGTGTTAGACCTTCCATCATTCTCGAGGATTGATTCTGCTCTGATACCACTTGTAGTGTTTCCTCAGTCACAGTCTATCCCCAATCACAATCTTTTGATCACTCAAAAATAACAGTGGAGAGAAGAACGCAGAGATTGCACAAGGTAAAACAAAATCTGATGTGGAAGAGTAGAAACAAATATGACGCAGAGAAGGAAGAATTCTGATATTATAGATGTGAATCAATGGTTACAATAGCTTTGGACAATAGCTTCTTGACAAAGCCTCTACCTCCCGACCACCCCCGAGCTATCACAATCGCATTCACACTCGCACTCTCAATCACACGCTCACTCTCACTCTCACTCTCAATCACACTCTCAATCACAAGGTAATTCTCTGATTTCTGTGTGTACTCTATGTTGATGTGCAGGTCTCCCTATATCCGAGTTTGATCGCTGCCTTTTTTCCAAAGAAGTGTGCGATCCACCAAATTTAGAAAAAGTCGAGTTTCTCCAAAACTTTCGCGAAAAGCCATGCGATCGTAGTGTGCTTTCTTTCTTTAGCGTTCCTGTCAAAAATAGTAGAAAAACACCAAGCAGACATATCCAAAAACATCCATAATTAGACATGGTGAGACGTGAGCATCAGAATCAGAGATTCGAATAGAATTATATAAGCCCTCGTTTTTTTTTAAGTGTTGAAAAAACGGCACTTTTGAAAGCCGTGTAACTCAAAAACGGTGATGAATTAGCTTAAGCTTGAGAGAGACACTTTTATTCAATTTCTCGATCTGCACGATAGTGATAGAGACATCCAAGGTCCAAATCCACCTCCAAATGCCACTTTTGAGCCCTGCAAGTTTTAAAATTCTAGAGAGAGTAAAATCAAGGCATTTTCTTACAATGAACTAAATGTAGGACCCTGCACAAGGTACTTAAAACATGATTCACAAAAATTTCACACAGGCACTTTTATTCTCTTATACTTGCTCTACCTTTCCCTCATACAAAGTTTTCCTTAATTCTTTCATCTTCACCTTCAAAATTCCACTAGAAAACATGATGCGAATAAGGTCTAGAGAGAGAATATAAAACTTGTCAACCCAAAATTTTTCCTACATGCATAAAATGACCTAATTATTCATTCTAAGCATTGTCCCCACAATGAAATTCAGAAGCTCAAATGAATTATTTCACTAGAAAAGAGGCCTATTACAATTCTTTCCCCCTTTAAGAACTCTATCCTTAGAGTTGGAAGAAGGATAATGTGTTAGAAAATCATCTAAATTCACCCAACTCGAATCTTCTACTAGGTATGAGTGCCATTTCACCAAAATTTCTACTATAGATCTATTTCTAAGAAATCTTTCCTTCCGATCTAATATTATTTCTAGTTGAAGTTCAAAAGAGCCATCATCTTTCAGCTTATAATTGTCCTGCAAAACATGAGCAACGTTAGAAACATATCTTTTAAGTAAGCTGACATGAAATACAGGATGCACATTTAGATATTTAGGTGATTCCAGCAAATAAGCAAGAGATCCAATCTTTTTCAAAACTTTAAAAGGACCTCCATATCGAGGAGAAAGTCTATGATCCTTCCCTAGCAACAAGTTAGATCGATGAGGATTAACTTTAAGAAATACCATATCATCAACTTGGAATTCAAGTGGTCTTCTCTTTAAATCATAGAACTTCTTTTGTCTTTTCTAAGATTTTCTTATATGTTTCTTAATTTCTCCAGGTTCTTCATCCATCTTATCAATCATTTCTTTGGATACTTCTACTTTATTTGGAAAACCCAAAAATGAAGGTGGAGTCGAACAATTATAACCATACATAGCTTCAAACGGAGTCATTTTTAAAGATGCATGCCATGCACTACTGTATGCAAACTCAACCAAGGGTAAATATTCACTCCAATTATCCTGCTTTTCATTCACATACATACGCAACATATCTTCAACTACCCTGTTAACTCTCTCGGTTTCCCCATCAGTTTGTGGATGGAAAGTTGTACTCATACGAAGTTGAGTTCCAATGGATTCAAATGTTGCTTTCCACAAGTTTGACGTAAATCTAGAATCTCTATCAGAAATTATGCTTTTAGGCATTCCATGCAATCAAAATACTTCTTTTACAAAGATTCTTGCAACATTCAATGCAGTATCAGTCTTTCTCATAGGAAAGAATTGTGCCATCTTGGTAAGCCGATCGACTACAACAAATATAGTATCATTCTTACTTTTGGTCATAGGTAGCTTAGTGATAAAGTCCATAGAAATAGACTCCCACTTCTGATTTGGAACATCCAAAGGTTGAAGCATTCCTGGCATCCTCTTAAACTCAGATTTCACTTGTTGGCACTTCAAACATTCACTTACATATTTTCTAATATCCCGCTTCATCCATGGCCAAAAGTAAGAATACTTTGTTTTAACATAAGTCTTTGAATAACCTGGATGTGCAAAAAATGGTGCATCATAAAAATCATGCAATATTTTTACTTTTAATGGAGATTCAGACGATATGCATAGCCGATTGTTACAGTACAATGTTCCATTCTGCAAATCAAATTTTTCCTCATACATCGATCCCCTGTTTGCATTCAAAGAACTCAAAATAGGTGCATAAAAAGGATCCTGTTTTATCTCTTCTTGAATTTGATTGAGAAAATCAGAATTTATTAGAGAAACAAGATTACACAAAGGTCTCCAACTCAATGCATCAGCAACCTTATTTTCCTTACCAACGAGATACTTAATGTCAAAATCATACTAACTTAATAATTCAATCCAATGCTTCTGCCTGTTGTTAAGCAATGGTTGTGTGAAGATGTATTTTAGACTCTGATGATCTGTTTTCAATTCAAACTTACCTCCTAACAATAGATGTCTCCAATGCTTAAGTGCATGCACAACACCAAGCATTTCTAAATCATGAGTGGGATAGTTAAGTTCGTGTTTTCTTAGTTTTCTGGAATCATATGCGACCACCCTGCCATCCTGTGAAAGAACACATCCTATCTAACTACCACTTGCATCACATGCAACCACAAAAGGCTTTCCCATTTCTGGTATTTTCAAAACACAATTCTCAACTACTTTTTGTTTCAATGTTTCAAATGATTTTTGACAGGCATCACTCCACGCAAATCTTACATTCTTTTTAGTTAATTCGGTGAGGGGAGTAGCTATCTTAGAGAAATCCTTAATATGTGCTCTTTCGTATTGTGCCAACCCAAGAAAACTTCTAACATCCCTTACAGTCTTAGGAATCGGCCAAACAACTATTGTTTTTACTTTATCTTCATCTATAAGGATTCCTTCTTTTGATATTGCTCTTCCTAGATACAACAGTTTATCCTTAGCAAAGAAACACTTACTCTTTTTTCCATACAATTTGTGTTCTCTAAGAGTTTGCAAAGTCTTCTTGAGATGTACCGCATGCTCAGAATCATCTTTAGAGTATATAAATATATCATCAAGGAATACTAAGATGAATTCATCTAGGTAATCATGAAAAATATTATTCATCAAGCACATAAATGTGGCACGAATGTTTGTTAATCCAAAGGGTAGAACCGTAAACTCATAGTGACCATATTGTGTTCGAAAAGCCGTCTTAGGAATATCCTCTGTTTTGATCCTAATTTGGTGATATCCAGATCTTAAGTCAATCTGTGTGGATACAGTCGCTCCGCTTAATTGACCTAATAATTCATCTATGTGAGGGAGTGGATACTTATTCTCAATTGTTCTTTTATTCAACCCCCTATAGTCAATGCATAACCTATAAGAGCCGTCTTTCTTCTTTTGAAATAAAACAGGTGCACCCCAAGGTGAGACACTCGGTCTTATTAAGCCTTTCTTCAAAAGATCATCTAATTGAATCTTAATCTCCTTTAATTCATCAATGTTAAATCTATAGGGTGCTCTAGAATATGGTTCACTCCCTGGATATAGGTCAATGGCATGGTCAATCTGCCTAGATGGGGGTATACCAGGCAAGTCTTCTGGAAATACATCGGCATATCTTTCAAGAGATTTCCTACGTAATCTGGAATATCTTCGTCATTACCTTCCTCATGCAGATTGTTCACATACACTACAAATGTTTTACAACCATCACGTATACCTCTAATAATCTGCATAGCAGAAATAAGAGTAGGTTTAGGATTAAAGACATCACCTAGAATATTAATAGATTCGTCATCTAGATTTAAAGTGATCGTTCTTTGTTCACAATTAATTGTTGTAGAATTTTTGACTAACCAATCCATGCCTATGATTACATCACTCTGTTTCATCTCAATTACATGGAAACTTCAAAAAAAGCGCCTATTAGAAAGAGTAAATTCAAGGTTTTCAACATATCTTTTTGTGTAGTGTAATCGTCCATTGGCCATCTCTACAGGTTTGGTTATCTGCATATTTAGGGCTATCCCTAGATTCTATACCAATTTGAAAGATAGAAAACAATGGGTACTACGTGAATCGATCAAAAATTTGGTTTTATGCGTAGAAATCATACCCAAAATCATGATTACAGAAGCCTTTGTGAAAGAACTAACCACCATGCAAAATGTAGAGTAAGGGCACTTACCGCCATCATCTGCTTCCTCAATAATTGTACCCTCCTCGATGATGTTTATCGCTTTTGATTGTGCGGGTCGAAAGAGTGCCTTGTTCGGGCACTCATATGTCCGATGCCCTTGCTCCCCGCAACGAAAACACAGACCAAGTCTTTTTGCCCTCTGTGTTGACCTAAGTATCAACTTAAGGACTTGCGGAGAAAGAGATTATACCTCAATCCCCTCACAAGTGTGTATAGTGGGGATACACGCTTTTAATTATCAATCCAAAGAGTATACAAACCTAGCCGAGTGTATGAGGACATGCACTCATGTAATGATCAATGCAAATGAATTACTAAAAGAATGTAAGTGAGGCAAAGACTTATCCAAACAAGCTCCAACTGTTGGTCAAGGCGAAACGATACTTGGTGCAGTAGCCATCAGTATTTTGGACTTTTCTCCCAGTTCCGAACTCCAAATATAACAAATAGCATATGCGTTTCGAAGCTCTCGAGAAGACGCATCCAATGGCAGTGGTTTCACTCAATTCCGACGCTCCTACTTCAAGTTATGAGCGAAATACTGAGTCGCGGGAATACTTTCCTACACTTCAGCACTTCCTACACTTCGCACACACCTTATCTACAGCAAAGAAACACTTTCATGGATAGACAACACTCACAAGCATTCTTTCCAAGCAATGCACATGCATACAAGCTCACGAAGAAGAAGATACAGAGTGAAGAAGACACAAATTCGAATTTCTATGCTCTCTATTCTCACAATGGCAAAAAGTTCTTTACAAAGAGTCACATTTGACTTATATACTAGTGCCCTAAAAATGGTCCTTTCACACAAGAGACCGGCACTTTATTCACTAAAAGACTAATTTTCTACTATTTTACATGGGTAAGCTTCTAATCTTCTGTGGGGATGCATCTAGAGGACTCCTCTAGTGCCTTTACAATGGAAAATATATTACAAGAATGATTATGATACAAAAATATGCTGTCCAAATCGGAAAAATTTTGGGGCCCGTCTTTTTCTCTGCTTTGTGCGCTCTTTAGCTCTGCAACACTCTCCCCCTCTTCGTCTCTATCGTCCCTTGACAGACTTTGCTCCTTGTCACCCGTTTACTTCTTTTCTCCGCACGCTTCCCTTGGTCAGTGTTGTCTGTAGTTAAACAGACATGCAGATTTGATGGCCTTCTTGATTCAAGCTCTACTACTGGAGAGCCTGCTGCATTTGTCTTGCCTGTTGACTTGGGTTGCCACGCACGCCACCAGTGACTAGGAATGTGCTGTTCTTAGTCACCCTCTTAAACTTTTCAGCCTCTACCCCTTTATAACTTTTGGTCCTCTGATTTGTCCTGGTTGCACACATCTGACCCTGTTGTATTGCTTTGAGGCTGTTTGCTTCTTTCCACCGTGCATGACCTGGATGCTTTGCCTTTTTGCCTGATGCGTGCCCTTGCGGGGCTCTGTGCAGAGATGGGTAATGCGCCCCTGCGGGGCTTCTTGCAGAGATATGTCTTCAGATATTGCTTTTTAGTGAAGCTGCTTCTTTCGTTGTCTTCTTCTTTTCTTCTTCTTACTTGATTCTCCCTCAACACTGCCCCCCCTCCTGGACTCTGTCGTCCCTGACAGGCTTTGATAAGCGACGGGCATATGTTTGATAAACTCTTTGCTCTGTATCATTTAGCTGATTTGCTTCACGTATCATGAGTTGTTTCCATTGTTCTGCCTTCACACCGTCATTGGGTGGCTGTCTGTGATCTACGAAGAAGCTGAGTTCATATGCCACTAATCTGGCATTTAAATTAGATGACATCTTCAAAAAAATTTCTGAATCCGTCTCAAAAAATCCTGTAAAGAAAGCTTCTTCGAAAGTCTGCATATATACACTTGGCAAGAACATAATTCTAGAATAATAAGCCATTATTGTTGGGCAGCTAGGCATAACTGAGAGATCAAAAATGAGGATCTCCGTGCCTTGATTAATACCGATGAAGTTCAAAAAAGTGTAAGCCGCGTGCTTGAATAGTTTCAAAACGGTGAGGATCATGCTAAGTATTTTGTTTGTCATTTTTACAGCTAAATCGGGTACTGTAGCCAAAATTCTATAGTTTTGACCATATAATCCTCCATTGGCAAATAGTTATGTGGCGGGCTCGGAAGCATAGGATAATTGAGCCACTGCTTATTGATAGTGCCGCTTCTTTGCAAATCCAAAAATTCCCTGGTATCCCTTCTGCGTGGTAGTGGACAAAATGAAGGGTTTACCTGGAATGCATATGGCGCTGCTTGCCAATGCACTCGTAGTGTGGGATGTTTCTCCAAAAATTTTCGCCGCCACACTGGTTGCGCAGCTTCAAACTCTGTTTGCGTATATTCGAATGTGTCATGTTTGAAGTTCAGCTGCTCATCTGGACTCTTGTGTGTAATCTTCATTATATAACGTCTTGTCTTTTCTTTCAAGAGTCCATATGGAATATTGAAGGGCTTCATGATCTTGTCCAGGTCTTTACCTTTGATCTTGGCCTCTTTCATGACTTTTACCACTTCATTTTCAAAATTTTCTGTTAATCGGGACACCACTAGTGCCCGTTCCTTCTGACTTATTTCTACAGTATATGGCATAGGATGATCATCATGTATATCCGCCATCTGCTCACGTATTGGAGAATTATAGATCGGGTGAGATAGAGGACTTACCTCTACCTCGTCAGTAGGATTTTCCTTATCTGGCACTACTGGTGTCCCGATCGGTGCTTTCTCTCTGATTTGAGTCTTCAATTGTTCTATGCATTCATCTTTCTCTTTTACCTTTTGCATGGCTTCTCTGAGTGTTTCTTTTGTGGCCAGCAATTCTTTACCAATGTCAGCTACCTGATCCATATTTTCGTTGTAGCTTTGTACCAATTTGGCATTCACCTTTTGGACTTGACTCTTCAGTTCACTGGTTTCATTGGCATATCTGCTCTTCCATTCCTCTATCTGGGTTTGTTCTTGCTTTAGCAGCTCATCATATTTTGAGATCTGGTCTCTTAATTCTTTGTCTTTGGTTTCTGTGGATTCCTGTGGCACGATTGGTTGATCATATAATAAAGACTTCATCAACTCTTTATTTCTGTTGTGGAGGCTGTCGTTCTCTTCCATATACAACTTGAGCTGTTGTTCTAATAACATACTTCTCATTTTCATTTTCTCTTTCTCAGCCTCGCTTGCATCGTGTAATCTTTGCAACTCGGTTAGTTATGTATGCAGCTGTTGATTCTGAGTGATGGATGCATCATGTTGTAGCTTGATTGCTCGTACCTCTGTATCTTTGATTGCTAATTCTTTTTGTGCTGCAATCAATTGTGCCGATAGCTGCTCACTCATGAGTTGAAACTGATTCTTTTCTCTTCTTGCCTGATCATAGTCGGCATCTATATCCATCATCTATTGTTGAGTGTCCATGGTTGTTTGAATCATCTGCTTGACTACAGGCTTCAGCTGAGTAACATCCACATTTAGCCATGTTTTTGGTATACTCGGTTCTTCTCCGGTATTGATGTCTTTGCCCTGAGCCACATGTAATGGAACGTCATGGGGCTGCCTAATTTGAAGCTGGATCCTTGGCTCAGCACCAATGTCTTCTTTGTTTCCTTGAGGTGTGTCATCGGGCACCTCGATCACAGTCTGTTCTTGGTTTTGTAGCCCTTCCGTTTCCTTACTTACTGGAGTTTGTTCTTCCTCTTTAATAGGTTGTTGTACGTGTGTAGCACTGGTTGTATCTTCCTTGATGCTTATTTTTGTAGTGTCATTCAATTGAATGACGTGCTCCGGTTCCATAGATTCTTCGACTCTCTTTTCCTTTTCTTCCTGATTTTGTGGCGTGACTTCCACTTGATCAATCTCATTCCATTCATCCTCTTGTGTTTCTATCCGTATATCAGTATCCAATGTATCTTTTTCAGGGCTGGAATCCGTATTTGTACTGGAATCTTCGATCCCTAGTTCTTTGTATCTTCCAGCTTGTTTTGGTGTTTGTTCTGGATTCCGTTGTGTCTCCTCTTGACTAGCCTGTCTATAATGATGACCTTGAATGTTTAAATTTACCTGCCCTTGCATATATTGATGTGTTTCTTCGAGGGCAGCGGACAGATCTCTCTTTGTAATCGGCACTTGTGCCGTCGTGATTTTCAGTAAGAGATGAGTTCTCTTTGATTGTGGTGTAGCTTGGGCTTCCTCTTCCCATAAACGCTTCGTACCCCTCATGGGTTTCTGTGTGCTGGTTCCAGCTTCTTCCACCATAACTACCGATTTCTTCTTCTTAGGGACCGTAGCTGATTTTGCATACTTGGCTAGCCCTTCTGAGGTTGGCATCTCCCGTAAGCAACTTTTCATATCCAAAGCTTCATATATCATTAATGTGAGAGCTGAACTACCATTCAAAAATTTCTTTTGTCCCCACTTCTTCTTAGCCTCGAATAATCTTTCTTGGACATAGCTGGTTAAGTTGACTTTGTTCCCAATTTGTCTCATGGCATGCGATAATAGTTGTACAATTATCTTCTGAGGCGCTGTGTATCTGTGCATGCTGGGGAAACAAAAGTGCTGATGCACCAATCGTACAGCATCTTCTATATCAATTCTGTTTATCTCCAAGAATGATCTCTTCTTAGGATCATGGCATTCGTCTTTGACACTAGTAATTCCTGTTTGATTCCATCCAAAAGCTTTATTGATTAACTCATGTGTGAATTGGATGGTCTTCCATGTCCCTACTTTATGCAATACTCGTGCTTCTGGGACTGAGATCTTCGTCGCGGCAGGCTGCATGGTGTTCATTACTTGTGCACATCTTTGAAAATCTGGAACATAGATAGGCAATTTGAGAAATGCCTCTATGCCGGCTTGTGTCCATACATCTTCAATATGAGATAGCCCTTGTATGATCGTTTTGAAGTCCTGTGACATGATAGGGAAATAATGATCTGTATCCATTATCTTGATAGTTGCCATGAAGATGAGCTCTGCCACTGGTTGATCATCCCGAAACCAGTGACCTCTTGCTTTTGTTATTGATTCTAATGGAAGAAGTTGCACCTCTTCCTGCTGCGTAGATTCGGAATCAGTTGATGCCATCTGCACTCAATGTAGAACATGAATTATTTGCCATATATTATCATAAATCCTCCTTTATTTGTTTGTCACAAGCTCGATATTGCTCCGAGTGAATGGTGTCGTCCCTTTCCCGTGTGTGTGAGAAAGGTAATACCTGGATTTTTCTCATTTTTATGTATTTTTATATTTTCATCTGAAAAGGAAAACAGAAAAGTTAGTCTATAGCCAAAGCAGTTATTAAATCTTTGGGAGTATTTCCTTAGTATATATACAAGTGCTCTCCTATTTCCCCCTTAGGAAAATGTGCTTGACTATCCTGAAATAGAAGAAGGATGTGCCGAATGCTTGGCCTTGTAATGTGGCCCTATCATGCATACTTGGGGTCTCGAAAACTCCATATGTGTGCAATTGGAAGTAGTTGGCGTATGCATGTCGTTCATTTTGTCTTTTGGTATCCAAATTTGCTTCATTGTGTTGGGCTTCGTTGTATGTTGCCCATTTCCACTGAATGTGGCTCTTTTCTTCTTGTTGTGGGTCTGCTTTATCTGATTTGTGAATCTCGGAGTGGGTCGGGTTGCCCTTACAGACTCCTTCGTTCTCTAGTAACTCCTTTTCTGTGGTTGTTTTGCTTGTGGACCATATTGGCTCTTCTTGTTTTGGGGATCATCCCTTTGGTTTGGTTTCTTTGGAACGCAAAAATTAGGAACCCAAATTTGCGAACAATCCTGTTGAGCAGCTACTACTTTCTTTGGAATCCATATTGTAGCAACTTGTCGATGATTTCGTTGTTCAGACTGAGTTGGTTTTTGCTTTGATCGTTTGTTCTGATGTCGGTTGTGCTTCTGTCGTCGAAGATACTCCTCCACTTGATCTTTCTTTATCCACGCTTGGTTAGAGTATGGAATAGGGTATATTTTAATGGGTACAGATTTTGAATTACTCAGAGGACTAGTATCCCTTATGCATGGTGTTTCGGTGAGGTGTGTTTCAGATAAATTGACACTCTCAAGACTGGCTAGACTAGAACATGGTGTGCAAGCAGAATTCAATGTGTCCGCACATATAGTACTCGATGAAGGTGTTTCTATAGTGCTGGTAATCATACATTCAGGACTTTGTTCATTAGAGTGAACTGTTTGCTCCATGCTCACAGATGTGAGTGGTCGTTCATCTAGCAGACTGAATACTTCACGATGTCCTATCCTGGCTGAGATATATCCTAACGCCAATTGAATGGTCACCTCGTATTCGTAAATCCAGTCTTGGCCTAACACTACCTCTTCAAGTAAATCTTGGTCATGACACACTAACAGCTTTTGTTCCATAGTGTTGTTGCCAAGATGCAACGGTAAGGTGATCTCACCTATGCATTTAGTAATTGTTCCTCCTATTTCTATCAAGTGTGCCATCGATGGCCGTACTTCCTCCTTGAGTTTTTGGGTCAAAGAAAACTTGATGCAGCTCACAGCTGCTCCTGTGTCAATAAGAGCATTCACCAAGTGGTACTCCGTTTTTCCTGCTCCCAAATTTAGATATGGTTGTGTTCTTTGCGATCCTAGGTTTTGAGTGGCTCTAAAATTAGCCATCGGGATGAGTTCTTCTCCCAGACGATATCTCTCATCTCGCTCCCTCATCCACTCTTTCCGTTTCTTTATTCTTTCCAATGCTTCCTGTCTCGCTTCCTCTCGTATTCTTTCCTCTTCTATGCGTCTATTCTTACCTTTGATTAATCGAGACATAGTTTCTTCAGTTAATGGTTCTAGGTATTTTTTCACTCTACACCCACTGATGTAGTTTGGTAACACGTCTCCATCTAAGGTTGCTAAGCTAATGGCTCCACTTGTAGATATGCGATTAATGATTAATGGACCATATCCTCTCTTCTGCAATTTCTTAGCATGTTGTTTCAAGGTGTATACCAAAACTAAATCTCCTTCCTTCAAATTTTTGTCCTTAATATGAGCATCAAAATAGGCTTTCTGTCGTCTTTTAGCAGCATAGATACCTGAAGCTTTTCTATTTGGTCCAATTGGGCTGATAGTTCATGTCCCGTCCACTCGTAAGTAGTTGCTACTCTAAGAGTGGGAATCAAGAAATCAATTGGCAAAATAGCATTTTGTCCGTACACTAAGTTAAAAGGAGTAGTGCCTATTGCGGTTTTATAGGCTACTCGAAATGCCCATAACGCATGATGTAACTGCTTATCCCAATCTGATCTACCGTTGTTAACGATTTTGGTGAGAACTGTACACAAGATTTTATTTGAACTTTCTGCTTGTCCATTTGCTTATGGGTGATAAGGGGCTGATTTCTTATGAATTACTAAGAATTCATTCAATAAGGCTTCTATCACTTCATTAACAAAGTGCGTACCTCTATCACTCACAATCTCTATAGGTAGTCCAAATCTAGTGAAAACGTTCTCGAAGAGAAACTTAGTTGTGGTTCTGGCGTCATTTTTCTTTGTTGCTTTTGCTTCTACCCATTTGGTCAGGTAATCTGTGGCTACAATTATGTATTCATCATGAGATCCTTTTGCTGGTGGGCTAATAGGTCCTATAAAGTCTATTCCCCATTTCGTGAAAGCTCTAGCACTCATCATGGGTCTAAGTGGCATCTCATCTCTTCTAATAGGATATTTCGTTCGTTGACAGGTATCACACCGCTGCACATATGTTATGGTGTCTTGGTGTAGAGTCGGCCACCACATTCCCGCAAAGAGGATCATTTTTGCTGTTTTGTCGGCAGAGAAGTGTCCTCCTGCAGCTCCTGTATGAGCCATCTCTAAGACAGAAAGATATTCATTTTCATGAATGCACATTCTGAATTGGTTATCTTTCCCGCGTTTAAAGAGTTGTTTTCCTATGATGGCATAATCCTTACTCTGTTCTTCAAGCGCACGTTTCCTTGCTAAAGTAGCTCCGTCAGGGTATTCTTGAGTTTTCAAGAACTTTACCAGAGGCATGCTCCATCTGGGTGCTATCGTAGAATAGCATAAGGTAGAGTTCTCATCTGGGATTTGTTCTTGACAGGTCAGACAGGTTGATACATAGTTATGTGCATCTTTTTGCATGGTTGGCCAATATATGCCAAATCTCTTGAGTGTTTGCCACGTTCCATTTGCATTCAAATGAGTGTTCCATTGGTTTATGTGTGCTTTCTGAAGCCACATTTCTTGTTCCTCTTCTTCCACGCATCTCATCAATAATCTGCTTGAATCCTGGTGGTACAAACTTCCCGCAATGATGTGAAGGTTTTTAGTCCTCCAGAGGTCTTGCGTTTGGTTTGGTGTGATCCCATCTTTAGGTCCATGTGTAAGTATAGGGATCAATTTTTCTGCCCACTGAGGACATACTTCCAGGTTAAAAAGATAAGTATCTGGCAGGTCATCGGGTACTCCTATGGGTGGTTCTCCATGAGTCATTCGAGATAAGTGGTCTGCTCTTATGTGGGTGTTTCCTTTTTTGACTATTACCTCAAAATCAAATTCCATTAGCAATAAAAACCATCGTACTAGTCGTCCTGTATTACAAGGCTTGTTGACTAGGTACAATAGGGCTTGATGATCAATGAAGAATTTGAATTTGTTTGCCAGTAGGTAGTGTCTGAATTTTTTGACTGCATATACCATCCCTAGGCCTTCTCTCTCCGTGGTGGTATAATTTCGTTCCGCTTGATTCAACTGTCTACTAGCATAGGCTATTGGGTGGTCTAATTTTCCTGTGTCAGCAGGTTGAGCTAAGATGCAACCAATGGCAAAGTTGGAAGCATCCACATGAATGTGAAACAGTTTATTCCAGTTGGGGACTCGAAGGATGGGTGCTGAACTCAATCGATTCTTTAACTCATTAAAAGCTTTTTCGCATTCTTCGGTCCATTTAAACAGAGTCAATAATGCATAAAGAGGTCTAGCAATTATGGCGTACATATGTATGAATCTTCGATAGTATCCACAATGTCCCATAAATGCTTGAACTTCTTTAGCAGTTCTTGGTCTTGGTAAATTTAAGATGACTTTAATTTTGTCTTCATCTGTTGAGATTCTATTCTTAGAGACAATATGTCCTAAGATTTTCCCTTGTCGAACCATGAAGACACATTTTTCAGGGTTGAGGCATACTCGATATTGTCGACATTTAGCAAAAATCTTTTCTAATTCAGGGATGTGCTCTGATCGTATAGCTGAATATGTACAAAGATCGTCCACGTATACCTCCATACTTTTTCTCAGAAATTCCTTGAACACATGACACATCAATCTTTGGAAGGTAGCTGGGGCATTCGTTAAACCAAAAGGCATGACTCTAAAGGCGTATACCCCCCATTCAGTTGCAAATGCTGTCTTATGTTGGTCCTCAGGAGCAATGGCTACCTGATTATACCCTGAAAAGCCATCCAGAAAACTATAAACTTCCTTCCCTGCTACCCTTTCCAAGAGATGGTCCGTAATTGGTAAGGGATAACTATCCCTTATGGTTGCTGCGTTCACTTTCTTCAAATTGATGCACACTCTTAACTTTCCATTCTTTTTTGGTACAACCACCAGAGGTGACACCCATTCCGTGTGCTCAATTTCATAGATGAATCCAGCATCTAGTAACTTGTCTATTTCCTCTCTTATCTTGGCTGAATACACATCATTATAAGTGTATGGTCTTTGTTTGGAAGGTTTGGCTTCGGATGTCATGGGGATTCTGTGCGCGCATATAGATGGATCTACTCCTTTCAAGTCCTTATACGTCCAAGCAAAGACATCCCGATATTCTCTTATGAGACGAATTAACTCTTGTTCTTCTTCTAATGAGACATCCTGTCCTATGAAGGTGCATCGTTCCTCTCCTCCTTCCATAGTTACAACTATTTTTTTTGTTTGTTCCTTATTATCATATGCTATTCCAGGCTGTGCTTCTCTTTTCGGCATTTGAATAGCAATTTTCCTCTCCTCCACTTCATATTTTTTAAAATGAGCTGGTACCTCAAATTGGTCTTGGGGTCTGTTTTCTTCATCTTCTGATTCCTTCTCAATTTCTAATTCCCCTTTCTGTGTAAGTTCTTGGTGTTTCTCATTGGCAGTGATATTTATGTTGGTGGTACTATTCCCTAGATCCATGGGTTTGGGCTCCATTTCAATGCTCTCGTAGTCCTCCTTCCAGTCTTTCTCGATCACTTCTCCTTCTTCAGCCTCCTGAAGGACTACCATATACAGGCTAACATCATAACCCTCCTCATCGATACATTCGTTCATGGTCACTACTTCTTCGTTTACACAGACATCGAGGGTAGCTAAGATTTCCATCCAACCGTGAGGTTCAAATTCTTCATCCGGAAATACTTGTGGCATATAAGATGGATCTTGTACCGATCTCGCTATTCCTTGTTTTTGCTGCCACCCTTTTCTTCTCTCCTCTTCCTTTTTTGCAGCTTGACATGTCCACAGATGAGTGTCCTCGTTCATCCAGGACTGATCACTAGAACCTGCACTATGAATCGATTGATCGTCTTCCTCTTTATGGATTTGATTCCATTGTAGAGGTGGCACATCTTGATACGTGTACGTATGTAGGTTTATCCTAGTGGTGGTTCCTGCGTGTTGTAGGTAAACTGCGTCTTTTCCCCAATCTTGTACGACCTTTAGCTATCTCATGAAAGGCCTTCCCAGGATCATTTCATAATTGCTTGGCCTTTCAAAGTGACAAATTGCTAAAGTATGTTCGAACTCCACTCCACACGTAGTGAAGACTACTCGTTCCAACAATCCTAAGGGTCTTTCCGTATGTCCATCTGCCATTTGTATTTTCATGCGTGTTGGTCTTAGTGCTGGTTTTCCCCATTTCTCCCAAATTTCTTTGGTAGCAATGCCAACACCAGCTCCTGAATCTAGTATGGCTTTGGTAGTGTAACCCCTATAAGTAATTGGAAGGCAGGTATTTCCTTCATCCCCTTCACTAAAGTCTCCTACTTTATCCACTGGAATCCTCACTGTGTTTATTTCATCTGCTGTCTCCTTCTTTTCCTCCTTGACTTCCCATTGATTGATTAATTTCTCTTTTAAATGTGGTTTTACCTTTAACAGTTCTTCAAACGTTAGGGTACATGGGATTTTTACCTCTCTAAGGCGTTGTATGATCTCAGATGTTTGGACTGACGGGTTCGTTTCTCGTTTCCTCATTGAGGGAATGCGATACAATTCTGAATTGTGCTCGTACTCCCCTGTGTAGTTGGGCAGTTCCTTTACATCTTCCTCTTCTTTGTCACTTGCATCCATTGGAAAAATTTCTTCGTAATTCAGTTCAGGTATTGAACCCTCTATTTCATTTTCTGCTTCTAATTCTTCAAAGGGCGGTTCGATTCCCTCCACTTTCTTCCATTTGTCCTCTTGAACTCGTGCCCATAGATCCTTAGTCCATTCTCCTTCTATTTCAGGAACTATGGATCCTTCCTTTCTCTCAACACCACGTTCTTCATTTTGTGGTCTATTTACTTCGGTTTTTTCACGAGTGTTCACACACTCTTGGAATTCTCCTTCAGAAATTCGGGTATTGGGTAAAGGCGATGCAGGTGTTTCTAAGGTTCGTTGTGCAACTTCTATTAATTTCTTGCAGATTTCCAGTCTTTCTCTTTCTAAGTCGCCTCTTGGATATTCTCTCTCGTGTTGTTCTATGGTAGGTCCTGCTCTTATTCGTGCCTCATATGCCTGAATCCACATGGCTAATTCTTCAGGCATAGGATCTGCTAAGACTGATCCTACCTCCTCTTTCTTACGCTTCTCATTTTTGTTTCCTTCGTCCTTCTTCGGTTCTTCTTTTGGTTGTTGTTCGTTTTCCTCCTTTTCCTTCTTCTGTAATAATTTCTTTTCTTTTAATCTCTCTCTTCGGTGCTTCCATTTTTGGGACCTTCTACTGGCAATACTTTTCTCTGGTTCTTCGAAGTCTTCAACTCTTTGAGGGATGGGTATGTCCCTCTCCTTGTCACTTTGATTGTTCTCATCCGTTTTATCAGGGTTCTCTCTGGCTTTGGCTCTTGTTATGGCCTTCAAGGGTACGGTGTACTCTTTATTGCTCCCTGATGATTCAATCACTTCTATCACATTAATCTGCACGTTAGATGTAACTTTGTTGGGGTTCTTAGGACAATCTCTGAAAAGGTGTTCCTTACCACAATCGCTACAGTAGCCTTCCCAAATTCGTTGTGGTGGTGGTGGGTTTGGTAATGTACATTCTCTGATATAGTGGTCACCTCCACATCTGTAACATGCCTCTGGGTACAGGCGGTCTATTCATTGGTCGAGGTGGCATGGTTGCTCTAGGAGCTGTATACATCAATGACACATAGTCCTGCTCATAACCGTATGAACTATCTGGTGCTTCCATGCCATAGGCGTATGGTTCATACAATTGTCCATATTCCGTCATTGAGCTTTCATAATTAGAGTATGTTCCTTGACTAGGATCATAAAATGAGTCATAGGGTTCACTACTAGTCAAAGGTGTGGCTGGCACAATAGCTCTCTCTAGGTTTTCTTCAAGTTGGGCAATCTTTACTGGGACAACGTTCTGAGGATGGGGCGGTTGTTGTCCTAGTACTGGCTGTGGTTGTGTGTATCCCTAATAAGCATATGGTCGCGGTACTGGGGCCTGTGGCTGATAAGAGGGATACCTAAAAGCTTCACCTCCCTGATGATTCTGAGGGTATCCGTACGGTCTCATGTATTGCTGTGCTGGTCTAGCTTGCCTATTGTAGGGACAATTTTCTGTGCTATGATTTGTGTATTTTTGTTCCACACTGCAATATTGTAGAGGTCCTGGGACAGTGGGTCTATTATAACCATAAGCTGGTGGTGGAACTACTCCCCTAGTACACAGATGAGAAGGATGATCACCTCCGCACTGCATACACCTTCTAAGTATGGGTACTCTCAATGGATTATTGGGGTAGTTCCTCTGTCCTTGAACATTCAACTTTTTCGCTAACAAGTCGGCTATTTCCTCTACGTTGTTTTTAGGTATGGATGCGTTGCTGGTCGAATCTTCGGTTTTAGAGCTTCCTTGAGGTATTTTCAGATCTTCTGCAAGGTTATCTTCTAAATCTATGCATTCCTTCATGCATTCTTGCAAGGTTTGAACCCTCTTTACATACACTAATGATCTCAAGGATCCGTTCAATAGCCCTTCCAAAAATAATGAAGCCATTTTATTTTGTGTCGGCCTCTCTTCTACTGGGCATCTGTCTACATATTGCTTGAACCTTCTGGCTGCCAATCTCACTGACTCGGTAGGGACTTGCTTGAAGCTGTGGATTAATGATGAAGAATTGTTTTTAATTCCTGATTTGGTAAATTCTTCAATCATTTCTTGATATACTTGCTCCATGTTCTGAAAAGTATTAGGGTCCAATGGCTGAAACCATGCCAATGCTGTGTCTGACAAGGTAAGACCAAAAGACTCATATTGAATCAAAAAGTCTTCTACCTGTTCGGCTCTGATTACTTGTCTAAATTCTGCTATATGATTATAAGGTTCACTAGAGCCATCATAGTGATTTCTCATACATTTGGCAACTTGGATTGGCCTTAGTCGTCTTCCTGCTTCGGGTGGTCTAGGCATCACTGGGAAAATAGGTCTTCCTATTGGTATGCCTGGTCCTCTTACTACCGGCGGTCTGACTTGGGCATGAACTCCATGTCTGGGGTCAATGGTTGGTTGAGGTCGGTAGTTAGGGTTATTTACAGGTATTGCGAACTGTACAGGAGGTCTAACTGGGATTTGAGTTTGTTGGGTCTGTTGTGTTTGTTGAGTTTGGCCTGACTGTTGGTATGAATCATTATGGGAAGTTCCCAGTGGGTTTCTTGATGTAGTGGCTTGGTCTCTAGGTGAGAACACTGGGATGTTTTGATATTTCGATTCCGCTCTTTCCGCTTCTGTTATGGGCCAATATCTTCTCTGATTTTTATCCATATAAGTGATAATGGTGGAAAAATCAGGGTCTTGCAACTCATAAATGGTGACGGGATTAGGAGCAGCTTCCCAAATTGAGGAATGTGCTCTAAGGAGATGTTCCATCCCATTTATCAAATGTACATCCATTAAGGTGTCATCTTGGGGGATTAGATCTCCTCTCCATATCCTTGCAACTGTAGATCTTCCTCTAGGCGTGGTTACTTGTTCTTCATTCCCTCCTCCATTTATGTTTGAAGCATTATTTTCTTCACCAATTTCATTAATGTTCTCTGGGTGTTCTGTGACAACGTATTGTATATCCCTTTTGTCCATGTAAAGTCCTCCTATGTATTTGACTGCGGGTCTAGGCACTATGTAAGCCTCTGATGCTTTCTTTAACCTGGCCACAGATCTATTTAGACCATCCAGATAAATGGGGACCTCATTGTGGTTGGTGTTCACATACTCCAAAGAGGTTTTGTACTCTCCCTCAATGATTGACATCATGCCAATCATGGGTATTGTGTTCTGCATATTCTCTGAAGCCATGGGAATTTCTTCCTCTGACTCACTGGAGGTCTCAGAGTAGTGTGAACGGTTACTTGGCTCTGCTACACTACCTACAGAAGAAATTACACTTCTTCGGCTTCCTAGGGTTCTTCCGGATCTCAGGTTCATCCACTTCTAAACTCTGATCAGACTTTGATACCCTTGGGCCTTTGGCACTCTTCTCTACAGGTCCAAAATTTCTAGAAAACTTGGCTGAAAAAATGACTGACAAAGAAATTTTTTTCTGGATCGCGATACTTGACCTCCAATTTCTGCGATACACGATCTCTGGGTTCAGACAATACCCGATACTTGGGTCGAAACGATACACGATATTCAAAGGAAACGATACTTGTTACTTGGGGGGAAACGATACACGATATTTCAGTCCCGACGATATTCGACACTTGGAACAGGCGATACTTGATCTGTGGGAAGTATCGCGATCTTTGATCCAAGCGATCTCTGGGGTCAAACGATACTTGGCTGGAAACGATATACGATACTTGGGATCCTACGATACACGATCTCTGAACTGGAACGATCGACGATACACGATAGCTGGTAAGTATCGCGATCTCTGAGAAGCGATACACGATACTTGGACTAGCAAGTGATACACGATACCTCAGCTCAAACGATACTTGATCTCTCGCAAACAATCACTGGTAAAACGATACACGATACTTGCTAGGTATCGCGATCTTTGACCAAACGATACTTCTCAAGTATCGTGACCGGCATGAAATGATACACGATCTACGATACACGATCTACGATACACGATCAACGATCGCTGGGAAAACAATCTCTGACCAAGTATCGCGATCGGTATGAAACGATACACGATCGATGGGAAATATCGCGATACTCGACCACAGGAGCAAAGCGATACTTGCTAAGTATCGCGATACTCGACCGCGGGAGCAAAACGATACTTGACCCTTAGACAATTTTTGAGAAAGATTTTTTAAGTTTTGTTTTGATTCCCTTGTTTCCCTAGTTCCTCTCTCCTCTCCTCACTCTCTGTATCAATCAACTCACTCTTTTTACCCCCTGTAGATCTCAGACGATACCTGACGCAGATCGTTTTTCTTTCCTAACTTGATTTGCTGAGAAATTTTGATTAAAATGGTGGGCTAGCTCACCTTGGTGGCACCTATGATTTCTTTGTCACTTCCCCTTGCTCTGTGCAACCCCAAATTGCTTGGTTCCTCGCCCACGATATCTGCCACAGCTCACGCGATACTCGACAGTCTCTCTCACGATACTTGCTCAGAAACACAAGTAACTTGCAAAATGAATTTTTTTGGCTTTTATAGTTGGGATTTTCTTGCTTACAAAAAGGAAACTTTTCTGAACAAAACTAAACTCTACCCTAATGACTTGGTCTACTCTCTAACTACTCCTACTCTACTCCTTCTACTCACTTCCCTAAACTAACAACTCACTACACACACTCCAAGAATGAGAAGTAGCAAGTGCGGATGAAAATGACTTACCAAAGAAGAGAAGATTTCCACTCCTCCACTTACTTCAATGCAAAAAGCTACTTACCATCACACGAATGCCTCGGTTTGATTCGTCACTCCCCGGCAACGGCGCCAAAAAGTGTGTTGACCTAAGTATCAACTTAGGGACTTGCGGAGAAAGAGATTATACCTCAATCCCCTCACAAGTGCATATAGTGGGAATACACGCTTTTAATTATCAATCCAAAGAGTATACAAACCTAGCCGAGTGTATGAGGACATGCACTCATGTAATGATCAATGCAAATGAATTACTCAAAGAATGTAACTGAGGCAAAGACTTATCCAAACAAGCTCCAACTGTTGGTCAAGGCGAAACGATACTTGGTGCAGCAGCCGTCAATATTTTGGACTTTTCTCCCAGCTCCAAACTCCAAATATAGCAAATAGCATATGCGTTTCGAAGCTCTCGAGAAGACGCATCCAATGGCAGTGGTTTAAGTCAATTCCAACGCTCCTACTTCAAGTTATGAGCGAAATACTGAGTCGCGGGAATACTTTCCTACACTTCAGCACTTCCTACACTTCGCACACACCTTATCTACAGCAAAGAAACACTTTCATGGATAGACAACACTCACAAGCACTCTTTCCAAGCAATGCACATGCATACAAGCTCACGAAGAAGAAGATACAGAGTGAAGAAGACACAAATTCGAATTTCTGTGCTCTCTATTCTCACAATGGCAAAAAGTTCTTTACAAAGAGTCACATTTGACTTATATACTAGTGCCCTAAAAATGGTCCTTTCACACAAGAGACCGGCACTTTATTCACTAAAAGACTAATTTTCTACTATTTTACATGGGTAAGCTTCTAATCTTATGTGGGGATGCATCTAGAGGACTCCTCTAGTGCCTTTACAACGGAAAATATATTACAAGAATGATTATGATACAAAAATATGCTGTCCAAATCGGAAAAATTTTGGGGCCCGTCTTTTTCTCTGCTTTGTGCGCTCTTTAGCTCTGCAACATCCTCTCAATAAAATTAGGGTCTTGTTGCCACTCAATTGGTTGACGCCTCCTTTGATTTTCCATCGGCCGAGCAGGGTTCTTACCTTGGTTATTAGAAGATGGAGTTTTCTTTGAATTGTTCATGTTCATTGCAACAGGTCTTTGTGGCCTATGTCCCGTTGCAATGAATCTGCTTCTATTTGCCTTCTGCAAGTTGAACTTCTCCATCTTCTCAAAGTTCTCAGCCATCGCAACAGCATCAAGAAAATCAATGCATCTAGATCCCTTCACTTGATAGCGAAGTTCCTCACGAAGCCCTTCAATAAATTTACTCTTTAGAGCGCTACCACAACCTCTAATGCATATTTATGAAGACGTAGGAACTTCTCTATGTACTCATCAACAGATAAGCTATGCTTATCACTTTCGTGTTGTCAAAAATTGTAGAACTCCATCTTCTTCTCCATATGGTAGTGTGGAGAACAATAGCGTTTTCAGCTTGTTCTCTAAATTCCTTCCATAGAACTGGACCAAAACGTGTCCGATTCTGCATATATGACTTCCACCATAGCTTCACAATCCCACGCAGGTGCAGGATCCCAAATTTTGCCTTGGACTCTTCACTAAATTGTCAAAGATCAAAGAAATCCTCCAGTTCTTCAATCCATGCCTCAAGATCTTCGCCACTCTTCTTCTCGCCATCAAAATCATTCAACTTTGCCTTCTTGAAGACTTGGGTAAGGGCAAACTCACCTCGTTCCATATCTTCATAATTACGTTTTTGTTTTTCGTGAGGTACACTAGAATTAGATAAGCCCTCGTTTTTTTTATGTTGGCAAAAATGGCACTTTTGAATGCCGTGTAACTCAAAAATGGTGAGCTTAAGCTTGAGAGAGATACTTTTATTCAATTTCTCGATCTGCACGATAGTGATAGAGACGTCCGATGTCCAAATCCATTTCATATAGGATGCACATTTAGATATTTAGGTAATTCCAGCAAATAAGCAAGAGATCCAGTCTTTTTCAAAACTTTAAAAGGACCTGCATATCGAGGAGAAAGTCTATGATCCTTCCCTAGCAACAAGTTAGATCGGTGAGGATTAACTTTAAGAAATACCATATCATCGACTTGGAATTCAAGTGGTCTTCTCTTTAAATCATAGAACTTCTTTTGTCTTTTCTAAGCTTCTCTTATATGTTTTATAATTTTTCCAAGTTCTTCATCCATCTTATCAAGCATTTCTTTGGATACTTCTACTTTATTTGGAAAACCCAAAAATGAACGTGGAGTCAAACAATTATATACTTAATGTCAAAATCATACTCACTTAATAATTCAATCCAACGCTTTTGCCTGTTGTTAAGCAATGGTTGTGTGAAGATGTATTTTAGACTCTCATGATCTATTTTCAATTCAAACTTAACTCCTAACAATAGATGTCTCCAATGCTTAAGTGCATGCACAACAGCAAGCATTTCTAAATCATGAGTGGGATAGTTAAGTTCGTGTTTTCTTAGTTTTTTGGACTCATATGCAACCACCCTGCCATCCTTACAAAGAACACATCCTGTCTGACTACCACTTGCATCACATGCAACCACAAAAGGCTTTCCCATTTTTGGTATTTTCGAAACAAAATTCTCAACAACTTTTTGTTTCAATGTTTCAAATGATTTTTGACAGGCATCACTCCACACAAATCCTACATTCTTTTTAGTTAATTCGGTGAGGGGAGCAGCTATCTTAGAGAAATCCTTAATATGTGCTCTTTCATATTGTGCCAACCCAAGAAAACTTCTAACATCCCTTACAGTCTTAGGAATCGGCCAATCAACTATTGTTTTTACTTTATCTTCATCTATAAGAATTCCTTCTTTTGATATTACTCTTCCTAGATATACAAGTTTATCCTTAGCAAAGAAACACTTACTCTTTTTTCCATACAATTTGTGTTCTCTAAGAGTTTGCAAAGTCTTCTTGAGATGTACCGCATGCTCAGAATCATCTTTAGAGTATACAAATATATCATCAAGGAATACTAAGATGAATTCATCTAGGTAATCGTGAAAAATATTATTCATCAAGCACATGAATGTGGCAGGAGCGTTTGTTAATTCAAAGGGTAGAACCGTAAACTCATAGTGACCATATAGTGTTCGAAAAGCCGTCTTAGGAATATCCTCTATTTTGATCCTAATTTGGTGATATCTAGATCTTAAGTCAATCTTTGTGAATACAGTCGCTCCACTTAATTGACCTAATAATTCATCTATGTGAGGGAGTGGATACTTATTCTTAATCGTTCTTTTATTCAACCCCCTATAGTCAATGCATAATCTATAAGAGCCGTCTTTCTTCTTCTGAAATAAAACACGTGCACCCCAAGGTGAGACACGCGGTCTTATTAAGCCTTTCTTCAAAAGATCATCTAATTGAATCTTAAGCTCCTTTAATTCATCAATGTTAAATCTATAGGGTGCTCTAGAATATGGTTCACTCCCTGGATATAGGTCAATGGCATGGTCAATCTGCCTAGGTGGGGGTATACCAGGCAAGTCTTGTGGAAATACATCGGCATATTGTTTCAAGAGATTTCCTACGTAATCTAGAATATCTTCGTCATTACCTTCCTCATGCAGATTGTTCACATACACTACAAATGTTTTACAGCCATCACGTATACCTCTAATAATCTGCATAGCAAAAATAAGAGTAGGTTTAGGATTAAAGACATCACCTAGAATATGAATAGATTCATCATCTAGATTTAAAGTGATCGTTCTTTGTTCACAATTAATTGTCGTAGAATTTTTGACTAACCAATCCATGCCTATGATTACATCACTCTGTTTCATCTCAATTACATGGAAACTTCCAGAGAAGCGCCTATTAGAAATAGTAAATTCAAGGTTTTCAACATATCCTTTTTTGTAGTGTAATCGTCCATTGGCCATCTCTACAGGTCTGGTTATCTACATATTTAGGGCTATCCCTAGATTCTGTACCAATTTGAAAGATAGAAAACAATGGGTACTACCTGAATCGATCAAAAATCTGGTTTTATGCGCAGAAATCATACCCGGAATCGTGATTACAGAAGCCTTTGGGAAAGAACTAACCACCATGCAAGGTACAGTAGAGTCAGGGCACTTACCGCCATCATCTGCTTCCTCAATAATTGTACCCTCCTCGATGATGTTTATCGCTTTTGATTGTGCGGGTCGAAAGACTACCTTGTTCGGGCACTCATATGTCTGATGCCCTTGTTCCCCGCAACGAAAACACAGACCAAGTCTTTTTGCCCTCTCAATAAAATTAGGGTCTTGTTGCCACTCAATTGGTTGACGCCTCCTTTGATTTTCCACTGGCCGAGCAGGGTTCTTACCTTGGTTAGTAGAAGATGGAGTTTTCTTTGAATTGTTCATATTCATTGCAATAGGTCTTTGTAGCCTATGTCCCATTGCAATGAATCTGCTTCTATTTGCCTTCTGCAAGTTGAACTTCTCCATCTTCTCAAAGTTCTCAGCCATCGCAACATCATCAAGAAAATTAATGCATCCAGATCCCTTGACTTGATAGCGAAGTTCCTCACGAAGCCCTTCAATAAATTTACTCTTAAGAGCGTTACCACTGACCTCTAATGCATATTTATGAAGATGTAGGAACTTCTCTTTGTACTCATCAACAGATAAGTTATGCTTATCACTTTCGTGTTGTCGGAAATTGTAGAACTCCATCTTCTTCTCCATATGGTAGTGTGGAGAACAATAGCGTTTTTCAACTTGTTCTCTAAATTCCTTCCATAGAACTGGACTAGAACGCGTTCGAGTCTGCATATATGACTTCCACCATAGCTTCACAATCCCACGCAGGTGCAGGATCCCAACTTTTGCCTTGGACTCTTCACTAAATTGTCAAGATCAAAGAAATCCTCCAGTTCTTCAATCCATGCCTCAAGATCTTCGCCACTCTTCTTCTCGCCATCAAAATCATTCAACTTTGCGTTCTTGAAGACTTGGTTAAGGGCAAACTCACCTGGTTCCATATCTTCATAATTACGTTTTTGTTTTTCGTGAGGTACACTAGATGTTCCCGCACCTTCATCTACTTCATCGTTCAGCTCCACAAACAAATTTGTTGCTTGTTTTGGTTGCTTTTGGGCTCGTTCTTTGTGCAATTCACCAAGAAGCTTCTGAATAAGCTCCTCTTGTTCACGAATCTTTTGTGTTAGACCTTCCATCGTTCCCGAGGATTGATTCTGCTCTGATACCACTTGTAGCGTTTCCTTAGTCACAATCTATCCCCAATCACAATCTTTCTATCACTAAAAAATAACAGTGGAGAGAAGAATGCAGAGATTGCACAAGGTAAAACAAAATCTGATGTGGAAGAGTAGAAACAAATATGACGCAGAGAAGGAAGAATTCTGATATTATAGATGTGAATCAATGGTTACAATAGCTTTGGACAATAGCTTCTTGACGAAGCCTCTACCTCCCGACCACCCCCGAGCTATCACAATCGCATTCACACTCGCACTCTCAATCACACTCTCACTCTCACTCTCACTCTCACTCTCAATCACACTCTCAATCACAAGGTAATTCTCCGATTTCTGTGTGTACTCTGTGTTGATGTGCAGGTCTCCCTATATCCGAGTTTGATCGCTGCCTTTTTTCCAAAGAAGTGTGCGATCCACCAAATTTATAAAAACTCCTGTTTGTCCAAAACTTTTGCAAAAAGCCATGCGATCCTAGTGTGCTTTCTTTCTTTAGCATACCTATCAAAAATAGCAGAAAAACACCAAGCAGACATATCCAAAAACATCCATAATTAGACATGGTGACACGTGAGCATCAGAATCACAGATTCAAATAGAATTAGATAAGCCCTTGTTTTTTTTTTCAAGTGTTGGAGAAAACAACACTTTTGAAAGCCCTGTAACTAAAAAACGGTGAGGAATTAGCTTAAGCTTAGAGAGACACTTTTATTCAATTTCTCAATCTGCACGATAGTGATAGAGACGTCCGAGGTCCAAATCCACCTCCAAATGCCACTTTTGAGCCCTGCAAGTTTTAAAATTCTAGTGAGAGAGTAAAATCAAGGCATTTTCTTACAATGAACTAAATGTAGGACCCTGCACGAGGTACTTAAAACATGATTCACAAAAATTTCACACAGGCACTTTTATTCTCTTATACTTGCTCTACCTTTCCCTCATACAGAGTTTTCCTTAATTCTTTCATCTTCACCTTCAAAATTCCACTAGAAAACATGATGCGAATAAGGTCTAGAGAGAGAATATAAAACTTGTCAACCAAAAATTTTTCCTACATGCATAAAATGACCTAATTATTCATTCTAAGCATTGTCCCCACAATGAAATTCAGAAGCTCAAAATGAATTATTTCACTAGAAAAGAGGCCTATTACACCATATGAGGAAAAGGAATTCATTAGTTTGCTGTTGGTAGTCTCATATATGTTGCTAATTCCCTATTAGTTTGCTGTTGGTAGTCTCATATATGCTATGGTAGCAGTAAGACCAAACATTGCATTTGCAGTGGGAGTTGTGAGCAGATATATGTCTAAGACTGGAAATAAACATTGGGAAGCAGTCAAGATGATTTTGAGATATCTGAGTGACACTAAGGACAAGTGTTTATGCTTAGGTAGAGGGAAAGCATCCATTATTGGTTATACAGATTCTGACTATGCTAGTTGTGTAGACAATCGTAAGTCTACATCAGGGTACATTTTTCATTTTGCTGGAGGTGCTATCACTTGGAGATCTCATCTTCAAGAATGTACAACTGCTTCCACCATAGAAATAGAGTATGTTGTAGAAAGTGAGGCATGTAAGGAAGCATTGTGGCTTTCTCCTCTTGCTTGTGATATGTGTTACCTCAGCATGTATCTCGTTTGCTCAGTGATAGTCAGAGTGCCATTGGTTTGGCTAAGAATCCGGTCTATCATGCAAAGACCAAACACATTGAGGTGAGGTATCACTTCATTAGAGATTTCTTAGCCACTAAGCACATTATTCTTGAGAAGGTTCACACTCGAGATAATGCTACCGATGCTTTGACTAAAGCTCTACCGCAAGGTAGCTTTTGACACTGTTGTCACATGATGGGGGTTACTTGATTCATGATCTTACACAATCACTTGTATACTATGTAACATGCCCATCAGGTGGGAGGTATAGTTTGTATATTTACATGCAAGTATTCTTTATCATTCTTTCTTTTTCTCTCATAGTTACTTTGGCCATGTTGGACTTAAGTGGGGGATTGTTATCATTAGTGTCCATGTGAAAGGCCAAATGGCCACCTGACACTTCTTTGTATATGTTCTTTAATTAAACATATAGTGGCCTGGTCAACCATAGACTGTAAGTTCGATCGCATTTGTAACACCTAACAAGTCTGTGTTTGTGCTCCTTGTGTACTATGTTTTTGCGTATTCTGCACCCTCTGTGTAGAGTACCGTACATGATGCTTAGAGATTGGTTTTTTACTCCAAAGATATCATCGTGGAGCTCTCGAGAAAGAGAGAGAACCGTGGTGCATCGCCATAAAAATACTTCAATGCATAATAATTTCCCCTCAACAGATACAAATTGGATACCAAGATAGTAGGTCAAAAGAACAAGATAAGTGACATCAAAAGTATGCTCCAAATCAACCATAAGGATGTCAAGTTTTGCATCACATGACTTAGTCAAGAGTATGTCATGAACATAAAGAACATGCACTCTAAGCCTAGCTCCATCTTTGTGTACATAGAGTGAGATTTCAATGGGACTACATGTGAAGCCAATAACAATGAAGTGATTATGGATTTTGTCATACCATGCACATGGTGCTTGCTTGAGACCATACAAGGATTTATGCAAGCGATATACCATATGCTCTTTTTGTTTCATGGAAAATCCAAGAGGTTGCTTCACATAAACCTCTTCTTGAAAATCTACAGTTACAAAAGCTATTTTTATGTCCAATTGATGTATTTTCCAACCTTGTTGGGAATCTAATACAAATGGGGTATGAATGGTAGTCATGCATGAAGTAGGTGCAAACGTTTCCTCATAGTCAATGCCATATTGTTGCACATATCCTGGCAAACAATCTAGCTTTTTAGAGACGAATGCTATCGGTTGACTTTATCATAATCTTGTAAACCCACTTTGTATCAATGGTATTTTGTCCTTTTGGCAATTCACATAACTCCCAAGTACCATTCCTATGTATGGAATCCATGCATTTTTTATTACATAGCACTCATCCATTGAGGATCGTCACATGCATCTTCAAAAGTAAGTGGCTCTTCATTACATGTTGTTGCAATAAGAGAATAATCCACAAAATACTTGACGCATGGAGAGAGCTTGATCTAGTTCTACTGTTGGGAATTGAACTCACAACTGCCTAGCTATGATGGGATAATCACTAGCCCCAAAAGGCATGGATGAGGATTACTTCCTAATCGTCTCTCTTAAGGTATGGTTCAACCATCCCTTGCTAGGATTATGTGACATTCATTTCCCCTTAGACTTAGCATTGCCCTCAATGCTCACTTATGGACCTGCCTCACTCTCTTGGATGCACTTTCCATGCATAAGTGCTTCCACCAACCTCAAAGTCTAGCGCTTGGACCAAATTTGGACCTATCCCACCCTTTGTGGGTGCCCAAATGCCCATGTGCCTTCATCTAAAGCCAGTTTCACACTCACCAAGAATAAGCGTGTTTTCCAAGTGCCCACCAAATGAGGCGCATTACCTCCATCTAGCTCAAGTTCCTCAACTAGGCTCTGGTACCAATGTTGGGAATTGAAGTCAGAACCCCCTAACTAGGAGTAGGATGGACTAACCACTAGCCCCAAAAGCCATGGATGAGGATTACTTCCTAATCCTCTCTCTTAAGCTATGGTTCAACTATCCCCTGTTAGGATTATGTCAAATCTACTGAGTAAAGGTGCACTCAGTTTGTTGTTTTGCAAAGTTCATTTTGGCCACTTTGGCATAGTTTGTGCACTCTTGATAGACATGCATTCATTATGTAATACATCATCAACATGTATATCATGCATGGGCTGAATTTTATGCTCATTTTTAGCCATATTTTGATGCAAATGTTCAGCCATGTGGCTAGAGATTTTTGATAGTTCCAATCATGATTGGTTGGAAACTTTTATCCATGTTTGGCTAGAAATTCTATGCATTTTTCGCTCTATTTTGCTGGAATTTTCCAGCCCTTTGAATCTGAGTTGGCTGCTCTACATGTACATATTCAAGCACACCATTATAGAATGAAGGCATGAGTGTATCAAACACATCTTGTTAGCTAACTATTGGTGGGATTTTGCATTGTAGAGGGAAAGCTGAATTTTCAACAAATACCACATATCTACTCATAATAATTGTGTTTGCCAATGGATGGTACAAACAATATCCCTTACTTTCAACACTATAACAAAAAAATATATACATTTCTTTCCATGTTATCAAGTTTGTGATGTTGTTGTGGTGGCACAAGAGTATATGCCAAACATCCAAACACGCACATATGACTAACCATAGGTTTATGCCCATTCCAAGCCTCATAAGGAGTGATGCCTCTCAATGCTTTTGTAGGGTAGTGACTCAACACTATGAGTGTGTGCTTAGTAAACTTGGCATTAGAAAGAAGCGTGCATCTGATGACGACATAGGCTTCCGACATCTATGGCTTTCGACGACAGCACAGGCATTCGACAATGACAATAGATTAGGCAACACGGAATTCCATTGACACCTTCCTTGTGTGGCAAGTATCTCACAATAGGTGCATAATGTTTCTTAGTGCGTTACAATAGGGCATCAAGCAGGTAGTGAGTAGAGCTATGAAGAAGACAAGCTCACGTCAATTCATCATTGCGGCTGAAGATTAAGTCCACAAGGTTATCTCCAAAAGAAGATTATTTGATGCTCTAGATGCGGAAGCGTAGTGTGATTAGCGTCTTTTGAAAGCCGAAGATCTTTGTCACGTGGATTGATGTGGCCACGTGGATTCATTGCTCGCCACGTGGATTGATCATGTGGAGGGAGTACGATTGACGTGAGCTATGGGACGGATTGATCGGAAGGGGCAGTGCTGAGCTACTGGCCATGGGAGGGGCGATTGATTATGAGCTACGCTGCGATTGATCGGGGCCACATGGACTGATCACGTGAAAAAGTCTGATCAACTTTTCTTTATGCAACCATAGTATTTTGAAGCATTCTTTAGGCTGATAGCTTGCTCTTAAAGTAAAGCTGTGCTTCTCCTTTTACTTTGCTTGCCGAGAATTTTTCAAGGATGGGAAGGGTGGTCTTTTCGTTATGAGCGTGGTTGTTGAGTGTAAGGAAAAGAAAGAAGAATAAAGAGAAAAGTAAAATCGAGATAACGGAATATCCAAAACAAGGAAGGAGCAAAATTAATCTTTTTTGAGTAGGGAAAGTTTGTCCACCAAGGGATTTCTTTGTTTGTCATCCGCTTCATTTTTGATAGCGAGATTCTTCCACTCGTTGGTGGTGAGTAATGTGGGCCCACCTTTGGAGGATTGGTGCCTCTCTAGAGCTTTTTGGAGTTAAGCCCCCAGTTCTCTCCCTTTGAATTTTGTCCACGTCCCGTAGGGCAGTTGGTTGAGCTTTGGCCCCTTGAGGTGGAGGTCCAGGGTTCAAGTCCCGAGCTGGACATGTTAAGGCTTAGGCGAGTTAAACCTAGTTGTAACCATGTCTCCTTCAGTTGTAACCATGTCTCCTTGTCTAACCCCTGCTTTGTGGAATACGGGGGGTCCCGCGGGTGCTATGCCCATTCACTTGTACAATTGCAATTTCAAAGTTAAAGTCCGGGAGAGTAGGCTTCGGCTGAACCTCCATATTGAAAAAAAAGAGAGGATATTTTGGCAAAGAAATAAGAGCTAAAAAGAACCTATCTTATCGGTCAGTCGATTGGTGTTAAGCCGCCTTTTGAGTCCTTGTAGCAATGGTTCTATAAGGAGTGGTCCCCTCGCGGCTTGATTGATAGTAAGTGTCAGTTCTTGCCAGCTAATCACATGCTCTTGATTTTCAAAAATGACGATATGGCCTTCCAACCTTTGCAAATTAGCACCTCGCAGGTTTAGAAAACAACCTTCTGCCTTTTAAATGGTTTTTTGAAGTCATTTCAAATGGGTCAAAGCCTATGCTATCCACTTTGGATAGAGCTCCCAAACTTGCTCTTTTTTGTTGGAAACAAATCATAATCAGTACAGAGGCTAGCAATATGTGTTGTTTTTTCTAATAATCTATACAAAAATTGGTGTGGGTGACATGGTTAGGTAAAACTTCGATCAAGTTATCCACGTGATTTCGATCCATGGCATCGGCACAAACCGTGAAAACAGCCATGGATTTTTTTGCGAAAAGCTAGAGCAGTGAAATTAAATCCATTGCAATTTCAGGAAAAATGTTCACGTGCTTTTTTATTTTGTTTTTTTTGAGTTTGCATTGTTGCTTTTGGAGGATCTTATCATGGGTACTTAAAAGCTATAAAACAAGGCCGTGAGATCACTTGTAAAACATCTTCTCATGCTCAAGCTAGAGCACTAGCTCAATGCAAGGAGGAGGTCATCTTAGAGGAGGTGTTCTTACACACTTGGAGGAGGTGTGCTCTACATTTGGAGACATCTAGAGGAGTTCAACATACTTTCAATAACAAGTCTACAACTATCTTCACTTGTTCATTAGTTTGTGACTTAGATAGTCAAAATTCGGGTTTGCTATAAAATGGTTTTAAACTATTCATATTCTCGATCTTCACACACACACACACACTCTTGATACCTCTTATGCACACAATCTCTTGTATCTAGTTCCTATTTTTACCTAGATTTAGATATTGTTAGTTTGTGCCACATACACACATTGTAATTCGACATTTGAATATAAGTTAGTGTAGTTGAGCATCCTAGCTTATCATACACTTTGTAAATCTTGTTTATTCTCTCTCTATCTCTCACTCATCTTCTTTTTTAGTATTAAGGTGTGTATGCTAAGGTTCATGTGTTGGAAGATCGTGTAAACCTATGATTATTGTTATTGAGGCCCACCCCACTTCCAACATTTGGCATCATAGCATAGTTGACATACACCCTTAACAAGATGAGTGAATATAGCCTTGAGAATGAAGCCAAGCTTGAGGGAATGTCTAATTATCCAATGTGGAGTTTTATGATGATGAATGTGTTAGTATTAAAGGACTTATGGAATATTGTCAATGGCACTTATCCAAGGCCAAGAGAAGTCGGAGAAGATGTTGCTTCATCTTTTAGAAGACCTATTCTTCATATTTCTACTCAGTGGTGGGTTAGTGAAGAAGAAGAAGGAACTACTTCATCATTACGAGTCCATACTACTACCAGATTTCTTCTTATAGAAGAACAATCCAAATGGGATTCAAGGGATGCACAAGCACTTGTCATACAGAACCTCTCATCTCTTTTGGAGTTAGAGAATCTCTATCAGAGCAGAAACCTTGCTAGGAAAAGCTCATCTAAGGAGACAACTAGCCAACACAAGGATGAAATTTGGTGAATCAGTTCAATCACATATTTTGAATCTAGAGATTTACGAGATCAGTTACTCAATGTTGGAGTCAACATTTCAGATGAAGAGATGATAAAAGTTCTTCTAAACTCACTTCCATCTTCATATCGTGCTTTTGTTACTTCTTTACCTCTCTCTACAAGAGATGAGAACTTTCATTTGAAGAGCTATAGTTCCTATTACTTCAAGATGAAGATAAGAAACATAGTATGGAAGAGAATGATGAAGCCACATTATCATCGTCAAAGGGAAAGAAAAAGAAGGAGACAAAGAGGGAGAAGAAGAGTCAACAATCCAAGAAGGAAAGTAATTCTTATAATCCTAAGTTTTCCAGCCCTACATCTTGTGCTTCCTCTACACCCAAAGAACAGTCTTCGACTACATTTGATTCAAAAAAAGGAGTATGCCATTACTGTAAGAAACTAGGTCATTTTATAGCAGAAAGCAAAGCAAGGATTTTTAATGAGAAGAAGAAAGAATCAAGTAATAGTGCTGAAGATGAACCAGAACCTAAATCTTCAAACGCGATTCATATGCGTGTGTTACTATTGAAGAAGTAACTTTTGATCAGCCAGCATTAAATGCAACCTCAGATAATCCTTAGATTTGTTTATTTTAGATCTACTAAGCATATGATAGGTTGTAGAAAGGTATTTTCTACCATTTCTAACTCTTCATGTAGAAGAGTAACCATTGCAGATGGTCGTGATTTGGATGTTCTTGGTGTTGGAGAAGTGAACCTTATATGTTCCAAACATGAAGAATATTTTTCTCTCTATCTCTAGTTTCTTGTCAGATGGTTATAAATTTGTTTTTAAGAAAGATTCATGTAAGATCCTCTGACCTTATGAGGAGCATTATCTACTCCAAGGTGAAAATAGAAGTGGCATGTTTGTGTTATCCAAAATTAGTCATGCTAATGTTGCTAGGTCTACTACACCTATGGAGAACATGAAGCTGTGACATGCTAGATTTGGTCATATAAGTTATATATCTCTCAAGCATATCAAAGATGAAGGTATGGTGGAGAGTTTGCCTACTTTTGCTTTACCAAATGATGCAGATTCATGTGAAAGATGTCTTGAAGGAGAGCTTCACAAACTACATTTCAAGAAGCATGGATACATAAGAGCCACAAGAAAGTTGCAGATCATACATCCAGATGTGAATGGTCCAATGAGAATAGATTTTATTCAAGGTTTCAAGGACTTTTTTACTTTCACTGATGATTTCTCAAGATATTCATAGATTTACAATCTTAAAGCCATACAAGGGGTGTGATGAACCTTCTCAAACCCTAAGATATGCACTTGATAAAGTTGAAGAGAGAACTTCATTACCTACACCAACACCTATTCCATCATTAGTACCTCTTGAAGTTTTGACTTATGAAGTTGGAGAAGGTTCCAACATTCTAGAAGAAAGAGATACTGAAGTACCAGAAAGGATTCCACGACTTTTCAAGGATACACCAAAGTGGTTATATCAAACCTAGAAGGACATTGGTATAAAGGAATACACTGGAAGAACCAAAAGTCAAACAAGAAAACAAGAAGTGGACTAGGTAAATTATATAGTACATTCTCAGAGTCATAATATTTTAGCTCTTATCTCATATGACAATGAACCAACTAGTGTTCAAGATGTACTACAAAGTGATATGATTATCTCAAGTCCCAGAGATTTAGATCTTCAATTGCTTAAAGGACAACTTAAGCATACATTTAATGTAAATGACTTAGCTATTTTAAATTATTATCTTGGGATTGAATTCATGTATACAGATGATTGTATCTACATGTGTAGCTCAGTGATGAGTAGCACCTCCTTTAATGTCAATCCGGGAAGACATGAGGATGGTATGAAGACCTCGAGCAAGTGATGGCACAAATGTGTGAGTGAGAAGCACACTAACATGCACACACATACACACACACACGCACACACACGGCAAGAACAAAGAGAGTAAGACAATGAAATCACTTCTATTACAACCAAGTTCTCATACAAGCTCAAAACTACAAGAAGCTACCCCAAAAATGAGCTCTCTAGCTCTATTTATAGTTTTTGACTAGCTTTGGCCCTGTCCAAACCTAGTGTCCGACCTAGTTAAAAATTAGGTTCCAAGGCTTATTTGAGGGTTCAAATGAGATCTAAAAAATATGAAAATTGGTAGGCAACTACTTCTAAGGCTCCTCAAGCTTGAGGACTCCTCCGCTTGTACAAAATGGAGCTACAAAAAAGGGAAATGGTATTTACAATGGTTTTTAGTGATGAGAATCACTTTTAAAATGTGTAAGGATTGGAAAAAATTGATGGGTTGCCTCAGTGCTAGATCTGCATACATGCTCGTACTTGGCGTCTTCCCATATGATGCCAACACTCTCCCCCCCAGTGTCTGTCGCCTCTGACAGACCTCTGCTCCACGGTTTGATCAATGTATTCCTGCAGTAGGTCGGTTGCCAATTCTTGTTCTTTGATGCGTAGTCCCCTGACCAAATCTCTCTGCAGGGTGTCCCAATTAACTGCGCCAGGCATATCAGGTTGTGGCGTGGTGTAGAGTTCTAAATGCATTGTTTGTTCGCAAGCGAATAACTGGAGCAGATGAGTTGGGCGGGGCGCGAATACTTCTGAGTGTGCTTCCCAGAACCCCGTGGTGAACATGTCATCAAAAGTTTGTTTGTAACACGTAGGGAGATATCTTATTCGTGGATGCCACACGTAAGCCACATGGATGCTCGGGGTCGTGCTCATATCATAAAGTAGATCATAGTTACCATTGATGAAGCCCGGAATTGGAGGCTGGATATTACGTATATTTTGGAAAGTCTTTAACACCACTTGCATCATGTCCAACATTTTGAGCATCATCTGCGCGGCGACATCTGGCATAGGGTGTAGGCGTGCCATCCAATGCCGGATGGTAGCTATCATGTATTGAACTATTGGTGTGCCTGTTGGGGGTGCAATGGCAGGGTAATTGAGCCATTCTTTGCAATTGGCATTGTTCTTAACCTTTATGGCAAATGCCTTCCATGATCTTCTTCGTTGCACTGGCCCGTAGCAATTGTTATACTTCAAGTGCATGGGCGCATGATCCCATGTTTGTAGCATCTCTGGATAGGTTTCCAATAACTTTTGCCTCCAGGTGGGTTGGTATATGTTCCCTTTGTGGGCGTCCTCTGGAATGTCCTCAGGTTCAAATTGGGTAGCGAAAGTAGGGTACTTGTTGGTTTTACGTTTGATCTCGGCGTTGTAGTCTGTCAACAGTACAAAGTATGGTTTATATTGTAATTCTGAGCTGGTTATCAGTCGCCTAGTAGCCAAGTGCTTAAAATATTCTGACTGAAGTATGATCTCCTCGATAGTCTTCATAGCCACCATCTGGGTTGAGATACGCTCTTCATGAGTCACCCCCATTTCTTCTACCTGTTTCATCCATGCCGGAGGGGATTCCTCGTATGTGTCTTGTCCTTCGTCAGTGATTGTGCCTCCTGGAAAAGGTTGAGGCTCATACGTATTATCAAATGTTGCCTCCACTGGGATAGCTATGGCCTCCTGCTCTGTTGGTTGCTCAGGTGGAGAGGGGGGTCGTTCATATTGTAGCAACTTAATCTTTAATTCTGCAATCTGTTGTCGTAGCTCCAGTACCTCATTGGCCGTTGAAGGTTCAGGTTCTGGTGAAGTAGCAGCATCGACCATCGCTGTAGGTTTTGGTGGGTGTGGTGTAGGCACTTAGGATCTTTGTAATTCCTTTACTTGGTCGGCCAGCTGATCATGTGCTTCTAAGAGGTTGACATAGGTTTCCAATATTTGTTGTATGCTTTCTGAAGGGATGGCTCGGAAGTTAACAGGGTCGATGGGTGCCCTTGGAGTATTTTCTATGGCGGCTTCTAGGTTGTCTTGATTTTGTTGCTGTAATCTCCTGTTTTCTTCTTGTGCAGCCGCTAGGTGGCGTCGAAGTAGAGCCATATTTTGTTGTAATCTAGCATTACGGGCTAGCTGATCTCTGAGTTGTTCTTCCCTTGCCCTCGTCATCTCTGTATGTTTGGCTTCGAGCTCCACATGGAATTGTTGGAGGGTGGTCACTTCCTGTTGTAGTGCTGTGTTACTTAGCTCCAAGGCATTGACACGTGCCTGGAGTTGAGACGAGAGATTGCACAGCGCTGTGTTATTCTCTTCCAGTAATCTATACTCTTGCTTAAGTTGTGTGGCCGCTTCAAACATGGTGTTTAGTGCATGACTAAATGATGTGGATGCAAGGGTAAAGGTGGGAAATGCAAAGGGTCGGGAAATGGGGGAGGGAGAAATGGATGAAGTGCCTATGAGTGAAGTGAAATGTGATGATGTTGGAACAGACGTGGTGGTGGGTGCTCCTGTGGGTGGTGAAATGTCCATGGGATCGGATGTGATAGTGTGTGAAGTGTGAATAGTGAACACAGGGATGGTGGGTGGTGTGTTAGTGGTTGTCGTGAATGTGGGGGAGGTGGGGTAGGAATGGGCCTTTCTCCTGTAATTCTCAATTTGCTCCACGAGGTTTGCCAAGAACGGAGGTAGGGTGACTTGTGTAGGCTCTGCGGAGGTCAAGAGGGGTTCAATGGTTCGGTGTTGGGAAAGAGGAATAGTAATGGTGAATGGAAATGGGTGAGTTAAGGTTTGGGTAGTGGCAAGTGGCTGTCCGAGGGCAGGGAAATATGAAGGGTTACCTATATGGGGTTCAGAAAGTTGGCTGGAACTGGTGGGTGGAGGTAAAGGGGCGGATGGAGAAATGGTGGTCTGTGTTATAGTTTCACTAATGGCTAATACTGGTTGTTCACAATGGCTAGTGGTGAGGGGTTCTGAGGGCTGGAGGGGAGGTGATGGTGGAGATGGTACCTGGATATGTACATCTGGTTCATCACTGTTGGATGGGCTGGCCATGTGAACATCTTCTTGAGTGGTGGTAGGAAGTGCGGTAGAGACTTCCATTTGAATCATTTTGCCCCTTCGCGGTCGCGTATCAATCCTTCGTTGGTCATATTGTGGGGTATTACGATATACCATGGTCCTCATGGCTTCCACTATCCCACAGGTATCTGCTAAAAGGCTCAATGATTCTACAAATTGAGGGTCTACATTTTCCGCTTGCAGCATCTGGTTTACCAGTGCTCTATTGGCCTCTTCTGACATCTTATGCCTCTTCTGCACTTGCATGATCGTTTTGTATAGTCGTTTAAGTTGTGTCGTGTAGGCAGGAGCTTCCTCCTCACTCTCCTCTAATTCCTTCCCTTGTGCTTCTTCCTGATTCTCTGTGCTTTCAGCGTGAGGATGTTGTGTCTCATCTTCCCAATGCACCCTTCTAGCCGCACTTTGTGTCCGTCCTCTCTGGGATGATGAGTCGGGGCCATCCGTGTCTGAGAAGAACTCACTCTCAGATAAGTGAGCTGTCTGCAAGAAGCTTTCAAAGTCAAAAGATGGGTCTTCTGGCAGTGGAGCCATGGATGCAAACTCCGCATCTGTGGGTAGTGGGGGGGCTGATGGAGTGGGTTGTACCATGCTTCCTGATTGGGGTCCTTGAAGATGGATTGTGAAAGGGGCTACTTGTCCTTCTTCTCTACTGGAGGCTTCTGTGGTTACTTCATAAGGAATTAGAACCTGTGAAAGCGATCCACGCATTCTTTTAGTGGGTTGGACCCCTGATTTTTGCCCCTGGAAGAATTCCAATTGTGAGTACTTGAGGGCTCGTGCAATTGGCACATCATAAGCAAGGCATCTGTAGATGATTCTTGTAATGGCGCAGCAGCCATTCAAAGTAGGCTTCCTCACTCCTCGCTTGCCTGCTTCATATAACTGATCAAGGATCCATACTGGCATTTTCATAGGTAAGCTCCCGGTCTCTGCTAGGTATAACCCATACCAGATCTTCTTATGAGGCCGAGTGAACCGGTCTTGCGCCGGAAAGGCGAAGTGTTGAAGGCACATCCGTAATGGTATGGCGATGTTGGGGGTGAGAGCACACATTTCTTTCAACTTCTTGATTTTATTGTTCTTCATAGACTCCGGTATCAAAGGATCTCGATCGGAAGGTACATGGGTGCCATACATCTGAAGGGCTTCCCTGATTAAAGTAATATTCAACTCAAACTTCTTCATTTCCTCCTGGTTTGATAGAGAGGGCACTAGGAATGTGCCTGAATGATCTTTATCTCCTGTCATCTTCAGTGTGGCAATCAAGTAGTAGCACCTCAAAAATCAGGTCTAGGCAAAGCTACACTAAAATAATCTTGCAACCCCGCTTTCATCCAAATATCTTGAAGAGGAGCTGCATTCTGTAAGGTTTCAAATTCTCTTGAGAAGAATTGAAATGTCCACCAGATTCCTTCGAATTCCAACTTGGACTCCCAGATGTGGTCCGCATCTCCCAAATCTCCTGGCATCTCATTGAACCACTGAGAATGCCCCTTTACTTTTTCTGTTAGGCCACTTGGTGGATCTGAGATAGGAATTCTTCTCACATTCAAAAGCTCTTCAGGTCTTGCTGTCAGTGGAGCTTCCACAGGCATGGTATCCCAATTGCTTTGAGTACTAGTGCCCGCCTGGGAGCTTGTTTCTGCTATTGCTGCCATGACACTTCTGATGCTTATCTGCTAGAAGAAGAAAGGCACATTAGTGTTGCATAGGAAACAATGTTACCGTTAGTGTCCATGTGAAAGGCCAAATGGCCACCGGACACTTCTTTGTATATGTTCTTTAATAAAACATATAGTGGCCTGGTCAGTCACAGACTGTAAGTTCGACCACATTTGTAAGACCTAAAAGGTCTGTCTTCGTGCTTCCTGTGTACTGTGTTTTCTGCGTATTCTACAGCCTCTGTGCGGAGTACAGTGTACGGCGAAGGTGCTCCGTTTTCTACTCCGAGCATATCGTTGTGGATCTCTCGAGAAGGAGAGCACACTGTGGTGCATCGCCATCGAATCACTTCACTGGTATCAGAGCAGTTCGAGGGGAAAAGCTTTGTTCCTTTTGTGCGAGCGAAGCGAGCACCCCCCCCCCCCCCCCCAGGCTTTCTCCAAGGCTTACGACCAAGGCGGCGACCAAGGCATAGACCTTGGCATACCTTGTCATCCGAGTCACCGAAGTCACCGTTGGCGCCGTTGGCTGCGCGCGAGGGAGGACCTCAACGATCAAGGAATATAGAGGTTCCCGGTACTTCTCGAGAGGTCACCCATCCCAATACTGTTCCCCCCAGAGCTCGGTTAACCATGGCAATCTCTTGCCACTAAGCTACACTCTTGTGGTGTTTGAAGAAGGGGAAAGACTAAGGTTGACATTACCTTGAACAAGTTTTGGTCCCTCACAGCTTCATTTTTGCTTTCAACGCCTATTTCTGAAGCAATTTTGGGGTGTTTTTGGAGCCATTTCGGAGTACTTTCGCACATAGTTCTCTTCGTACAGGTCAAGAACATCAAGAAGAGTGTTCCTTGCACTTCTCAGACAATAAATATCAACCTTTGGGGCTCTATTTTCAGCCACACTCATAAAACTACAGATTTCTCGAGGGGTTTTCAGTTTTGGTGGGAGCAGTCACTGCAAATTTATGCAGGTTTTTTAAAGCCTAAAAACATCAGAGTTGACAGACACTTGCAGGTGTTATTGGCTAGTTTTTGGGTTGTGCATTCAGCCTTTTAGTGTCATTTTACTGCATATATTGAGCACATACACACCATGTACGCTTCTGTGGATACCGCTTATGTACGTCCATGTGGTCATTGATATAGCGGTTACGTTCTTTGCATAAAGCCTTTTACGTTTGATAAAGAGGGTTGTGGTGAGGTTTTCTTAACTGGGAGACACCCAGATGTCGGGGTCTCTTCGGTGATGCAGGTGGAAGACTTACCCAACCTCGCCATAGGAGATGTATGATAGTTGTTCATAGGTGCTCGATAAGCCTAGTTGGCTTCTATTGGGTAACTGATTATATGCAGTGGAGTCAGTGATTCACTATGCAGGTAGACATGTCAGTACTTGCAGTTTTATGATACTTTGACACTGGTCATATGCTAATTTTGCAGAGGATACTCTGGCAAATTTTTTCCAGATTTCTGGTTTAGTCAACTATATAGTGGTCGATTTACTCCTTGATACACTTATTTGTTGGTGTTTGGACTCTTCTAGCTCCATTATCATCCTATTCAGTTCTCTACGATCATGGCATCAAAGGTCTTAGGCACATCCGATGGATCAGGGTCTAGTGCTAGCGTTCCAAGGAGGAGCTATAACTTGCAGGGCAAAGACCATTTTGAGATCTGAAAATTTGATGGCACAAACTTTGCTCTATGGAAGAATCAGATTAAAGATGTGCTGATTCAAAGAGGGCAATGGAAGCCAATAAATGGGATTTCAAAGAAGCCTGCTGACATGGATGAAGATGATTGGGATGAGCTAGATGAAATGTCCAGGTCTACCATTCGCTTGCACCTCGCAGATAATGTTTACTTTACAGTATTAGACTGTGAAAGTGCAGAGGAGCTTTGGAAGAAGTTATGCAATACATATGAAAAAGAGACGGCATCAAATAAAGTATATCTGATGAGAAAATTATACGACCTTCGTATGAAGGACACAGATAATGTTGCTGCTCATCTAAATGAGTTTGATGCCATATTCTCCGAGTTACAGGCTCAGAAAATGGATATGGACAATGAAATGAAAGCAGTATTGTTGTTATGCACCCTGCCATCATCATGGGATACATTTTGCACAGCTATTAGCAATAGTGCACCAGGTGGTAAACTCATCTATGATGACATCTATGGAGCACTCTTGAGTGAGGAGATTCGTAGAAAATCTATGGTTGGCACTCAGAGTGGAGATGCATATAATGTTCGTGATTCTTACCAAGGAAAGAATCAACAACATGGCAGGAGCAAGAACAAGGAAAAGAATGGTCAAAGGAATAAGAGCAGAAGTAAATCAAGGAAGAGGGATATTGAATGCCATTATTGTCATAAGAAAGGACACATGAAGAAAGACTGTTATGCATTAAAGAATGCTAAAGGTAAAGGACAGAATGTTGATGGGCATGTTAAACAGTTACCTGCACCATCTACTTCGAGTGTGAAGATTGAAGAAATTAATGCTATTTCCGATGATGCTGATGTGTTGACACTTGATAGTACTGTGCCATCTGAGGCACTTATGACTGATTCTCTTTCCCACACCTAGCTGCTAGATTCTGGTGCTTCTTTCCATGTGACACCACATAGAGAATGGTTCTCTAATTATGCAGCAAAGTCTCTTGGTACCATGAGACTTGGTGACTCTTACCAGTGTGATGTTGTGGGGATTGGAGATGTGGTTGTGCAGTTCATTGACGGTTCAAAATTTACTATGCTTAATGTACGCCATGTACCTCAGTTATCACGCAGTTTGATGTCAGTTGGTCAACTTGATGACCTTGGTTACAAGGTGGTCTTCTATGCTCAATCCTTTCGTATATCAAAGGGCAATATGGTTATTGCAAAAGGAAGCAAAGTTGGCTCACTTTATCCTTTATTTGTATCACAGAAAGAACACTTGTTAGCTGTTACTGAACAGCCTATGGCTTGTATTTGGCATGGTCGTTTGGGCCATATATCTTGTAGTGGAATGGAAAATCTTTCTCGTTCTGGCTACTTACCTGTGTTATCTTTCTCTGATTTTTCATTTTGTGAGCATTTTCAATATGGAAAGCAAACCAGAAATGTGCATAGAACGCACATTGACTCTTCAATTCAACCTTTAGATCTCGTTCATATAGATGTGTGTGGTCCTATGCCCACTAGGTCCTTAGGTGGTTCTCTTTACTTTGTCACTTTCATAGATGATGCTACTAGAAAAGTCTGGGTATATCCTATCAAATCAAAGGATGATGTATTCCCTACTTTCAGAAAATGGCTTGCTTCAGTTGAGACTGAAAAAGGAACTAAGCTTAAGGCTTTACGTTCAGATAATGGGGGTGAGTATACCTCACATGAATTCAGCCTTTTTTGTCAGTCTAGAGGGATTCGTAGAGAGTTTACAACTCCTTATACCCCAGTACAGAATGGTGTAGCTGAGAGGATGAATAGAACTATTCAAGATAGAGTAGTCTCTATGTTGCATCATGCAAACCTCTCACAAGGTTTTTGGGCAGAAGCAGTATTGACTGCAGTTCATGTGATTAACCTTTCACCTAGTACTGCCAAAGGTCTGAAAGTGGCACAAGAGTTATGGACAGGGAAACCACCATATTATGATCATCTTCGAGTTTTTGGGTGTGAAGCATATGTTCATATACCCAAGAATCTTAGACAGAAGTTGGACCATAAGTCAAAGAAATGCATTTTTCTTGGATATGGTCGAGAAGGACAATTTGGATATCGCTTATGGGATCCTGAAACACGGTCAGTGATCAGAAGTAGTGATGTCATTTTTAATGAGTCTAAGATGCATAAACAGCCGATTAAGGAGGATGAAGTGAGAAGAGTGGTGTTTGAGGATACTAGTCCTCCAGTTAGCATGCATAAAAATGTTGCACATAGGGATGTTCAAGAGAATGTCCATTCAGATCAGTCTACACATGTTCCTGTTCAGCAACCATTGAGACGTTCTGCACGTGTCTCATATCCACCTGATAGATATGTCCAAGGTTTAGATTTTGTTATGCTAACAGATGCCGGTGAGCCTTCTTGCTACAAAGAGGCTATGCAGACAGAGGATCATGTCAAGTGGGAGCGTGCCATGAAGAGTGAGTTGGATTCTATTCACAAGAATGGTACTTGGGACTTAGTACCTTTGCCAAAGGGCAGGAAAGCTTTACCATGTAAATGGGTATATAAGTTGAAATTCACATCAGATAGTGCTTCTCCAAAATATAAAGCACGACTTGTTGCAAAGGGTTTTAAGCAACAACATGGTGTTGATTTTGAGGAAATCTTCTCTCCAGTGGTCAAGATGACTACTTTGCGCATGTTGCTTGGATTTGTTGCAATGGAGGACTTAGAGCTAGTCCAAATGGATGTGAAAACAACTTTCTTGCATGGAGATCTTACAGATGAGATCTATATGGAACAACCAGAGGGTTATGTAGTTCGTGGCAAGGAAAGTCTAGTTTGTAAGCTCAAAAAGAGCTTGTATGGACTTAAACAGTCTCCTAGACAATGGTACCAAAAGTTTGATGCTTTTATGAAGTCCCAAGGCTATTCTCGGAGCAATGAGGATCATTGTCTCTACACAAAGAGATGTTTTGATGGCAGCTTGATATACTTGATACTTTATGTCGATGATATGTTGATTGCTGGGAAGTCCTCTTATGATTTGTCACTTCTCAAAAGGAAGTTGAGTCAGACATTTGATATGAAGGATTTGGGGGATGCTAAACATATTCTTGGCATGCGCATTACTCGTGATAGGAGTAAAAGATGCATATACTTGTCTCAAAGTGAGTACATATCCAAAGTACTTCACCGATTCAATATGCAGGGTGGAAAGGCATTGAGTACACCTTTACCCCAATATGTGAAATTGAGCAAGGATGACTACCCCAAATCAGATGAGGAAAAGGAATTCATGACCAAAATTCCCTATCAGTCTGTTGTTGGTAGTCTCATGTATGCTATGATAGCTACAAGACCAGACATTGCATTTGCAGTGGGAGTTGTGAGCAGATATATGTCTAATCTTGGCAAGAAACATTGGGAAGCGGTCAAAATGATTTTGAGATATCTGAGTGGCACTAGGGACAAGTGTCTATGCTTAGGCAGAGGGAAAGCATCCATTATTGGTTACACAGATTCTGACTATGCTGGTTGTGTAGACAATCGTAAGTCTACATCAGGGTACATTTTTCATTTTGCTAGAGGTGCTATCTCTTGGAGATCTCGTCTTCAAGAATGTACAACTGTTTCCACCACAGAAGCAGAGTATGTTGCAGCAAGTGAGGCATGTAAGGAAGCATTGTGGCTTTCTCGTCTTGCTTGTGATATGGGTTTACCTCATCATGTACCTCACTTGCTCAGTGATAATTAGAGTGCCATTGCTTTGGCTAAGAATCCGGTCTATCATGCAAAGACCAAGCACATTGAGGTGAGGTATCACTTCATTAGAGATTGCTTAGCCACTGAGAGCATTATTCTTGAGAAGGTTCACACTCGAGATAATGCTGCAGATGCTTTGACTAAAGCTCTACCACAGGATAGCTTTCGACACTGTTGTCACTTGATGGGGGTTACTTGATTCTTGATCTTACGCAGTCACTTGTATACTGTGTAACATGCCCATCAGGTGGGAGGTATAGTTTGTATACTTACACTCAGGTATTCTTTATCATTCTTTCTTTTTTCTCCCATAGTTACTCTGGCCATATTGGCCTTTAGTGGGAGATTGTTACCGTTAGTGTCCATGTGAGGCCAAATGGCCACCAGACACTTCTTTGTATATGTTCTTTAATAAAACATATAGTGGCCTGGTCAGTCACAGACTGTAAGTTTGACCACATTTGTAAGACCTAAAAGGTCTGTCTTCGTGCTTCCTGTGTACTGTGTTTTCTGCGTATTCTACAGCCTCTGTGCAGAGTACAGTGTATGGCAAAGGTGCTCCATTTTCTACTCCGAGCATATCGTTGTGGAGCTCTCGAGAAGGAGAGCGCACTGTGGTGCATCGCCATCGAATCACTTCAAACAGGATGTAATGGTGTTCCCTCCACAAGACTAACATGACAATCCAGATGGTTAGTGGTTAGAGGTGAAGTGTTTGTGATAGATGTGAGTGATGACTAGAGGTTAGTGTCATCCTAGATGCATACTTTGGTTATGCAATGGACTCAGAATGCACCTATATCAGAGTGGATGGATTTAAAAAATTGGGTCAGGGGGTTTGATACAGGGTTTAGTTTGCCAAACTTTAATCGAGGATTCGTAGTTCTTAGAGCTAAGGACAGGTAAAGATTTATGATCGAGATTGTGTTGGATTTGGGACCTTTTGGGTACCCATTTCCAGACAGTCCTAGGTTTGACTGTGTGTGTTAGTGTGGGATTTAGGTAGAGTTCCTGAGTTGTTTGTCAAGAGGACTTGTGAGTGTTGAATTATGCCCGTGACTAGAGTTGGAGCTATTTGGGCTAGAAAACAGGCCTTGGGCACCCATATCTGTCTAGCATTGGGGCTAGCCTTCATTGATAGCTTAGGGACCCAAATAGATGTGGTATGCCTAGGAGGTTGCCTAGGGTACTCCTTCACTTGTGTCCTTGATGGTGTGGCTTGTTTTGTGCCTCCTCGAGAACCTGATACTAGAGCTGTGGGTTTTCCATCCTTGCGTATCCAGATCTGCTTCATGCCACGAGGTACTCCGTGTTGCACTGGTTGGTGCTCTTGCTTTTTTATCATCAGCCTCCTTCGTGTCGTGTGATGTTTAGTCTGCTTGTTTCGAACCTTCTTTGGAACAGTTGGGAACTCCTCATTGACTTATGTACCTTCGGTAAGATTGACAATCCTCTGCACCATAGAACTTTGGACAAGTACAACATTGTTATGTTCATGTGGGTTTCTAGAGGGACTAAGGGTTGGTGCCTTTTCTAATGGTTTGAGTGCTGGATTTTCTAATTCAATCATAAGGCGGCTTTGGCCTGCCCAAGCCTGAAGAAGTCCACTTCTTAGGTTGAGGTTGACTGCATGATCATAAATCCAGTCTTGGCCCAAGACAAGAGGCTCGGTAAGATCCTCGTCTTCACATACTAGCACTTTTGCGGGCATTAGTACCTCCTGGATGTAGAGGGGAAGCTCCACCTCTCCCATGCAAGGGGTTTCGACACCTCCTAATCCTATTAGATATGCTTCTAGGGGTTTTACCTCCAATTGCAATTGTTGGCAGTAAGAAAGTCGAACTGCACTAGTGGCGGCTCCTGAATCAATTAAAGCTCTCACGCTTCTTGTACTGTTCCCTTGTCCTACTTCTAGGGTCACAAAAGGTCGTCGATCAACTATCGTATGGGTCCGCTTACCTGAAGTCTCACACATGGCAATGTGATAACCATGAGCTTCAAGATTGTCAGTCATGGCCTGATCTCTACCTTGTCTTCGTAGTTTCATTCATCGAATGCGTTCTAAAGCTTCGGCCTGTGCTTCTTCTCGAATTCGCTTTTCCTCTTCCTTATGTTTTTTTGCAGTAGTGAGTCGATTAAGCATTTCTTCGGTTAGTGGTTCTTGATATAGCTTGACTTGGCATCCGCTTATGTAACTTGGTAGTATGTCACCTTCTAGAGTGGCTAGTTGTACTGCTCCACTTGTGGAGATCCTATTGATTATCATAGGTCCATAGCCTCTTTTCTCCAATTTTCGTGCATGTTGCTTCAATGTGTAGACTAGGACTAGGTCTCCTGCCTTCAAGCCTTTATCCTTCACATGTGTATCAAAATACGCCTTTTGCCTCTTCTTGGCTGCATAGATTCCTGTTGCAGCTCTCAATCGTGTCTCACCTAAACGTTCAAGATCAAAGATTCTAGAGGATAGTTCATGGCCGATCCAGTCATGCTCTTGTGCTACTTTCAAGGTAGGTATCAAAAAATCCAATGGTAGCACTGCATTCTGGCCAAATACCATCTGAAAGGGCGTGGCTTGGAGTACCGTTTTATAGGCAACTCGATATGCCCAAACAGCGTGGTGTAGCTATTTGTCCCAATCAGAGCGTTTGTTATTCACCAATTTAGTCAGCACATTGCATAAGATCTTATTTGTGCTCTCAGCCTGACCATTAGCTTGTGGATGATAGGGAGTAGACTTCTTATGTATCACCAAGAATTCTTGGAGAAGGTTTTCTATGACTTCATTCAAGAAGTGTGTGCCTCTATCACTCACCAACTCTATTGGCAATCCGTACCTCGTGAACACATTTTCAAATAAGAACTTTGCTGTTGTTTGAGCATCATTTTTTGTAGTGGCTTTCACTTCTACCCACTTGTTTAGATAGTCTGTGGCCACGATGATATACTCCGCATGTGAACCCTTAGCTGGGGGATTAATAGGACCCACAAAGTCTATTCCCCACTTAGAGAATGCACGTCCACCCATCATAGGCTTCAATGGCATCTCATCCTTGCGTATGGGATACTGGGTTTGCTGACAAACCTCACACCTCTTCACATAGGTATGTGCATCCATGTGAAGGGTTGGCCACCAAAATCCTGCAAATAGTATTGCCTTGATCACCCTATCTGGACCAAAGTGTCCTCCTGCTACACCTTGGTGAGTAGTCTCTAATATCTTGAGGTATTTGCTCTCATGAACACACAGTCTTAGGTAACCATCTTTACCACGTTTGTATAAATTATCACCAATGATTGTGTAATCCAAGGCTTCTTGTTCCAAACTTCTTTGTCTGGCCAAAGTCATATCTTGAGGGAATGTTTTCATCCTCAAGAAGGCTACTAATGGTTCACTCCAATCTGGCACTAAAGACACTCAATAAAGAGTGGCATGTTCCATTGGTGGTTTAGTGCAATAGATTGGGCATTCTTTGCACATTCTATGGACATCAACTTCCATGGTTGGCCAATGCACTCCTAGTCTCCTCAGGGTCTGTAGGGTTCGTTGTTTTGAGTAGTGTTGCTCTAATGCACCTACATGTGCTAATTGCAACCACTTAGCGTACTTGTCCTCTTCCACACAACAGGCCAATACTCCTTGCTCCGTATGTTTGTACATACTTCCTACCAAGATATGATACTTTTGAGCTCTTACTATCTCTCTATCTTCTGTGTGCATTACCGGGCGATTAGGACCGTATGTCAATACTGGTACTAATGGCTTAGCCCACTGCGGTACCACTTCCAAATTAAACAAGTAAGCATCAGGTAGGTCATCTAGCACTCCTTGTGGGGCCTCTCTAGATGTGAGCCTAGAGAGATGGTCTGCCCTCAAATGAGTCCTGCCTTTCCTCACTACTACCTCAAAGTCATATTCCATTAGTAAGAGAAACCATCTTACTAATCTGCCTGTATTACATGGCTTGTTTACCAGGTACAGTAGAGCTTGGTGATCAGTAAAAAATTTGAACTTATTTGCAAGAAAATAGTGTCTAAACTTTTTAACCGCATACACCATGCCTAATCCTTCTCGTTCGGTGTTTGTATAGTTCCGTTCAGCAGCATTCAACTGTCTACTGGCATAGGCAATAGGAAGATCCATATTACCTTCACCCGTAGGTTGTGCAAGTACACATCCAATAGCATAATTGGAGGCATCCACATGAACATGGAATGGCTTGTTCCAATCTGGTGTGGTCAAGATTGGTGGTGAACATAATCTTGGTTTAAGCTCGTTGAAGAAATTCTCACATTCATCAGTCCACTCAAAGTTAGTCAGAAGTCCGTACATGGGCTTTGCAATGAGAGCATACATGTGAATGAACCAGCGGTAGTAACCACAATGCCCCATGAAAGCCTGTACTTCCTTGACGTTCTTTGGCCTAGGTAGTTCTGCGATGGCTCTCACTTTCTCTTCGTCAGTGGATATGCCGTTCTTAGACACTATGTGTCCTAGAATTTTGCCTTGCCTGACCATGAAAACACACTTTTCTGGGTTCAGGCAGACTTGATATTCTCTGCATTTATCAAAGATTTGTCTGAGTTCAGGTATATGGGTCTGTCTAATGTTGGAATGAGCGCAAAGATCATCAACATAGACTTCCAAATTCTTCCTCAAGAACTCTTTAAACACGTGACACATTAATCTTTGAAAGGTAGCAGGTGCATTGGTAAGCCCGAATGGCATTACCCGAAAGGCAAATATGCCCCACTCTGTGGCGAAAGCCGTCTTATGCTGATCTTCTGGTGCAATGGCTACCTGATTGTAGCCAGAGAATCCATCCAGGAAGTTGTAGACTTCCTTGCCTGCTACCCTTTCTAATAGATGCTCAATAATAGGAAGCGGATAACTGTCTCTAATCGTGGCGGCATTAACTTTTTTCAGGTTAATACACACACGCAACTTTCCATTCTTCTTGGGCACAACCACAATGGGGGATACCCATTCAGTGTGCTCAATCTCATAGATAAACCTAACTTCTACCAATCTATCTATCTGCTCCTTGATCTTAGCAGCGTAGTTATCATTGTATGTATAGGGCTTCTGCTTAGATGGTCTGGCATCTGAGGTCATGGGAATCGTGTGTGAGCATAAGTCTGGGTCGACACCTTTCAGGTCCTTGTAGCTCCAAGCGAATACATCTCTGTACTCTCTTAGCAAAGCTACCAACTCTTGCTCTTCTTCTTTCGTCAGGTCATGCCCTATGTAGGTGCATCTTTCTTCTCCCTCTTCTATGGTGACAACTATTTTCTTGGTAGTTTCCTTGCTATCATAGGCCTCTCCTGCTTGTGCCTCACGTTTAGGCATTCTTATCATGACTCTCCTATCCTCTATCTCATATTTTTTAAAGTTTTCAGGGACCTCAAACAAGGATTCTTCTGCCTCCGGAGTGACTTCCTTCTTCTTTCTTTTCTTTCCTCCACTCTTAGTGGCTACTTGTGTGGCTAACCTCACATCATTCGTCATTTCTCCGTGTCTCTGGGGGTAAGCTTCAACTTCATAGAAGTATTCTTCATCTGATGCAAAAGGTGGGTCCATAATGATTGACTCTAAGTCGGAGTCACTTGCATCCTCAAATATATCAGGGCTAGGTTCGCATTCTTCTAAAACTGCATCTCCCATGATTGGCTCTATTGAGAAGACTGAAATGTCATAGCCATCCTCATCACAGTGGGGTGTCCACTGCTCTTCATTGATGGCTACATCCATTGTTGCTAAAATTTCTGCCCATCCGTGAGGTTCAAACTCTTCATTGGGAAATACTACAGGTGCATAGGCTGGGTCTTGAATTGATCTATGTGTCTCTTTCGCACCTACCTCTCTGGATTTTTCTCTTTTCTCTTCTTCTACTGCCACTTTGCACATCCATAAGTGGGTGTCTTCATGCATCCATGAGGATCCTGATCCTATGGAATGCACTGACTCCGTGTCATCCTTGGCTCTATGGATGGGATTCCATTGAATGGGCGGTACGTCTCTATGAGAGTAATCCTTGAGATTGACTTTGGTTGTAACACCTAAGTGTTGCAAGTATAAGGAATTGGTTCCCCAGTCATGTACTACTTGCAACTGCCGCATAAATGGCCTTCCCAAAATCATCTCGTAGGCTTGGTTTCTGCTAAAGTCGCATATAGCAAAAGTATGTTCGAACTCAACACCACATGTAGTGAGAGTTATGCCTTCTAGCAATCCCAAGGGCCTCTCAATATCGCCATCGGCCATCTGCAATTTCATTCTCGTCGGTCGGAGTGCTGGCTTGCCCCAACGCTTCCATAGGGAAGTTGTAGCAATTGTAACTCCTGCACCTGAGTCCAAAATTGCCTTGGTTGTGTATCCCTGATGGGTAACTGGGAGATAGGTATTTCCTTCTTCTCCTTCACTCATGTCTCCTATCTTATCCAATGGTATTTCAGGCACTGTTCTATGAGATCCTTCCTGGGAACGCGATTTCGCTATGTCTGGCACTTGTTTGGCTACGTGTTTCCACACTTCTGGCTTAACTTTGAGTAGCTCTTCTAAAGTGAGATTGCACTACACTTTAGTGTTCTTTACTACCTCTGTATTCCTAGGTATGATTGAATCTTCGTTTCTTATCATGAGTGTGGGTGCTCTCAGGCAAGTAGACTTGGTTTCCCATGGGCCTGTGAAATGTGGTAACTCTTGCAAGGAATTAGACTCAAAGTCTAACCTCTCATGAGAGTGGGCACTTTCCTGTTCTTCATAAATAGAAGGGATGTCGTATGGGAACTGATCATGTACGTCATCCACAAGTTCAATGGGAGGAGGGACTTCACTCTCCTTTGCCCACTTCTCTTCTTGAATCTCTCTCAGGAACTCTAGTGAATACCTATTCATAGAAGAAGAGGTGTCTGGTTCAGTGGAGTTAGGCACATAAGCTCCCTAGGGAGGAATGCTTATTCTATCACTTGCCCTCTCCTTAGCCTGGGAGGTGGCTCCTTTTCCACACTTTGCAAGTAACCTCTCCAATCTATCCAATAGACCATCAAAGTGCAATGGTGTTCTGATGGGGTTAGAGCCATTGAACAAGTGACTGGCTTCAAACATGGCTTGCGCCAATTCGACCATTTTAGCACAAAGCTTTGTTCGCTCTATCTCTAGATCGGCTCAACATTTCTCATGATCTGTTACATTGGGCCCTTCTTGGATTCTAGCCTGATATGCTTTAAGCATCATGTCTAGATCTTCAGGAGTGGGATCGGCTAGGACTGATCCTACTCTGGGTGGTGGGTGGGTTAAGGGTGGTGTATTGAAAGGTTGGGGAATGGAAGAAGATGGATTGGGGGGTAAAGGGAAAGGTGGTGGAGGGGTGGTGTGAGAGTGGTTTTGAGATGCAAATTCACTTATCTTTGCTTTGGTTTCTCTCAAGCTTTCTTCAAGTTCGCTCATTTTCTGTGACCATTGTCTTTTCATTCTCTCCCGGCTATCTCTCCATGCTCTTGTCCTTTTCTTGGTTATACTCTCTGTCTCACTAACCTCAGAACTCTTTTCCTGCCCTACTCCTTGAGTTTGCTGCAAGGCTTGGGCTCTAGTGACCACATGCATTGGGGTTGTGGAAGTTATACTTCCCGTAGAGTCTACCACTAACCCAATGACGTTGATAGGAGTGATTTTAGGCATGTTATTAGGGTTCTTTGGGCAATCTCGTAGGAGATGCTCTTTTCCGCAGTCTTGACAGAAACCCTGAATTGTCACTAGTTGGGGTTGTGTAGGGGAAAGCAGTGGACAATCACGTATAAGGTGCTCTCCCTAACATCTGAAGCATGGTCCTCTAGGAAATGGGGGTCGTACCTGCCTAGGTTGAGGTCTAGAGTTGGGGTTTGGTACATGACATTAGCATACTCAGGCTCCCCACTATTTTCCCTTAGGTCCTCATAATAGTATGACTCGTTATGCTCGCGTGACTGCATGTAGTAAGCCTATGGGCTATCAATATGTGTGGAGTCAAAACTATGGTCACTTGGATCACTGTCTGATAGCAATGGGGTGACTGGGACTATGGCTCTGTTCGGATTCTCTTCAGCAGATGCATATTTCACTGGGATCGCATTGGTTGGAGCAGGGGGTTGCTGCGCTAGGACTGGTTGAGGTCTCTGTTGCCCTTGATAAGGTGGCTAATAAGATTGTTGTGGTCTGCCGTATTGTTGTGGTGGGTACTGATTCTGGTATCTACCCTGTTGTGGATATGGCCGAGGGTAATTTTTCCTGACAGTCTCTTTGTTATAAGGGTAGTCTTGTGCGGTGTGGTTGGTGTACCTTCGCTCTATGGTGCAGTACTGGCTACTAGGATTCACTTGGGGTTGGGCCATAATAGGACAAACACTTGCCATATGGTCACCTCCACATGTATAGCACCTCTTGACTGGGGCAAATCTTGAAATTTGTTTGCTAGAGACACCTAATTTTTGAGCTACCTTCTCTGCAAGTTCCTCAATGGATGTGGATTGACCAGATGTGAGGCTACTAGAGCTATCCGAATCCTTATAGATTTTTGATAGTTCTAACTCCTCGCCTAGATTATCCTCAATGTCTATGCACATGCGCACGCACTCTTCTATAGTTCTGGGATCCTTCAGATACACATATGACACAACAAGCCATCTAAGAACAAAGCCACTTGCTTGGCTGGTGTGGGTAACTCAGGCATTGGGCACCTCTCTAGGTATTGCCTAAACCGTCTTCCTACTAGTCTGACGGTCTCTTGAAGTGTTTGCTTGAAGCTATGAATTAGTGAGGAAGTGTTGTGCCTTATGCCACTCTTAGAAAACTCAATGATAAATTCCTCTAGGAGCTGGTCTATGTTTGTGAAATGCCTCTCGTTCAGTGGTTGAAACCACGTAAGGGCAGTGTTCCTAAGGGTTAGACCAAAAGCATTATATTGTGTGAATAGGTCCTCTACCTGTTCAGCTTTCAAGGCTTGCCTAAATTCTGCCACATGGTCATAAGGGTCTCCAGTGCCATCAAAGTAATTCTTCATGGACTTCACTAGTTGAGTTGGCCTCAGGGTCCTAGTGTGTTCTCTCGGCCTTGGCAAAGGAAAATCATCAGCATTTCTTTGGTTCCTTGGGTCTCTAAATCTCTCGGTTTCTTCTCTATCCGTCCCTGTTCTCCTTCTTTCTCTTCCCTGGGGGTTGGCAAAGCTTACTTCAGGTCTATCTCTACTTCTATCTCCTTGAGCTCCATGAGCCTGGGAGGTTCCAGCTCCTTGGTGACTGTAGGACATATTGGACCGTGGTTGGGGAAAAACAAATTCACCCTTCCATGTGTAGGCATGTCTGCCATGCTCGGTGACCACGAAGATCCTCTCTGATGTATTGTCTAGGTAGGTTACTTTGCCTGGGCTATCAGGGTCTTTAAACTCATAGATTGTGAGAGCACTTACTTCCTGAGGCTGGGCAGATTTATAACTCCAAAAAGCCTTTCTCGGTTTAAAAGCAAATCTATGCTTTTATTATCCTGTGGAATCCACTCTGGAGTCATGATTCTGGTCAAGACGGATTTACCACGGGGAGTTCTTGGCTCTCTCTCTTAATTCCCTTGCTCTATATCACCCATGTCGGTCTCCGCAATCACATTTCCAAACTCATTTGTTCTATCAGGAAGAGTGGTGACTACATATATAGTCCCCTCTTTATCTAGGTATGCTCCATTCTCAAACTTGACTACCGGGTGTTCTAGTCCATGGGATTGATCGGGGTTCTTAATCTGGACCACAGATCTTCTCAGGCCGTCTTCGTAGATGCGAGCACCTAGACGATTAGTCCTGATGTATTCCAATTGAGTCTTGTAAGGTCCTTCTGGCTTTTCTAGATAAGCCACCCCTGAACTACCTACAGGTCTCTCCATGTTATAGGACATCTCAGAATCACTTGTTTCTGATCGGGGAGTGTATGGGTAATCACTCAACTGTTGGGCCCAAGACCTAGCAGTGTGATTGACACTAGCTTCAGAAGATCTGAGGCTTTGTCTATCTCGGCCTAAGTGTCTGCCTGACCTGAGGTTCATATGCCTGGTTTATCTACCCCCTTGGTCCCAAGTACACCCTCGTTGCAGGTGAATTTGTACCAATCACTTTGTTCTTTTTAGTTGATTAATATGTTAAGCACTTGTTCAAGATCACGTCGTCAGGAATATTTAAGTGAAGTTCGCACTTGATAAGTGATCAATTCGAGTTTACTTTTGTCCCTTAGGGTTTTTGCACTTAAGACTTACTTAATGCTTGCACTTAGTTGATTAGTTCTCTTGGACTTGATTCCTGCCTAACGTTTCCCTAATTAATTACCACACCTAAGTCGTACTTAGCCTAGCCTGGGAATTGACAAAGGAGGGTTGAGAGAACTTCCAACCTCAATCCTCTGGTTGCTCAGACAGCTGCACAAGCCTAGGAAGCCTTCTCCCAAGCTTGGTACACACCCTTGCTAGCTTGCCTTGGAATGCCTTGCTTGCACACAATGTTCCTGCAAAAGTTCTCAAGTTAATATAGCTCCTTTACCACAATGGATTGACTGACACACATCAGCAATTACAGGCCCCCCTTGGAGTAACTCACTGTACCCCCAAAATCTTATGACCACCTAATTCTATCGAATGGCCAACTTAAAAATACATGTTCTAAAACTCCACGTATGATTCTTACAAAAACCAGTTGAACTCCACGTAGGATTCTCAACAAGCTTTCCAACGAGACCAAAATCTCATCAATCGGAGTTCGTATGGTGAAGTTATGACCATTCAGGCACTTAGGGGTCAAAACAGGCTCTCAGGGTTCAGGAAATTCCTCCCTGGTCTCTAGGTCTTTTGCCCACTCCTAAGGATCTAATGTTATCCCAATGTGTCCAAAATTAAGCCCTAATATACCTCAATTCACTCAATTAATTCACTCTAAAATTTTATGCGTTAAGCCCATGTATCACGATAGGTCGGGTCGAGGTGTCGTGATAGGTCGAGGTGTCGCGATACTTGGGAGTGTCGCGATACCTGGGAGTGTCGCGATAGGTCGAGGTGTCGCGATACTTGGGAGTGTCATGATAGGTCGAGGTGTCGCGATACCTGGGAGTGTCGCGATACCTGGGAGTGTCACGATAGGTCGAGGTGTCGTGATACCTGGGAGTGTCGCGATAGGTCGAGGTGTCGTGATACTTGGGAGTGTCGCGATAGGTCGAGGTGTCCCGATACTTGGGAGTGTTGCGATACCTGGGAGTGTCGCGATAGGTCGAGGTGTCGCAATACCTGGGAGTGTCACGATAGGTCGAGGTGTCGCGATACTTGGGAGTGTCGCGATAGGTCGAGGTGTCGTGATACTTGGGAGTGTCGCGATAGGTCCAGGTGTCGCGATACTTGGGAGTGTCGCGATAGGTCGAGGTGTCGCGATACGTGGGAGTGTCACGATACCTGGGAGTGTCGCGATACCTGGGAGTGTCGCGATACCTGGGAGTGTCGCGATACTTTGAGGTGTCGCGATAGGTCGGGATATGGTGAATTTTTCTGTTGTGTCTAGTGATCCTAGGAGCTCTAGGGCTGCGCAGTGTCGTGGTGCACTCAGAATCGTGATTGGGGCAACTTTTTGATGTGTCGCGATAGCTCGATCTCGACGCCTCGGAGTTTGCGCAGACAGAATCCGTACCTGCTAAGCTTGCTGGAGATGATGATGAAGCTGAAACTTGCAAGAAATATGCAAAAACACACACAAACAAGAACACACACTCGCTCTCTCTCAAACTCGCACAAAGCAAATGAGGGAAATGATTTGGAAGTGGGAATATAAGGTGGAGAAGGAGATGAGGATGGAGATGAAGATGGAGAAAAATCAGAAATTTACCTACTACTTACCATTCCAACGCGTCCTCTCTACGTTTTACCATCACACGCTCGTCCTCAAAGCTCCAATACCCGGCAACGGCGCCAAAATTTGGTGTACCTCAGTGATGAGTAGCACCTCCTTTAATGTCAATCCGGGAAGACATGAGGATGGTATGAAGACCTCGAGCAAGTGATGGCACAAATGTGTGAGTGAGAAGCACACTAACATGCACACACATACACACACACGCACACACACGGCAAGAACAAAGAGAGTAAGACAATGAAATCACTTCTATTACAACCAAGTTCTCATACAAGCTCAAAACTACAAGAAGCTACCCCAAAAATGAGCTCTCTAGCTCTATTTATAGTTTTTGACTAGCTTTGGCCCTGTCCAGACCTAGTGTCCGGCCTAGTTAAAAATTAGGTTCCAGGGCTTATTTGAGGGTTCAAATGAGATCTAAAAAATATGAAAATTGGTAGGCAACTACTTCTAAGGCTCCTCAAGCTCGAGGACTCCTCGGCTTATACAAAATGGAGCTACAAAAAAGGGAAATGGTATTTACAATGGTTTTTAGTGATGAGAATCACTTTTAAAATGTGTAAGGATTGGAAAAAATTGATGGGTTGCCTCAGTGCTAGATCTGCATACATGCTTGTACTTGGCGTCTTCCCATATGATGCCAACAACATGACACAATAGAAATACATTGAGCTTCATACACAGTCAGCACATGACACAATAGAAATACATTGAGCTTCATACTTGAGCTGTATTCTCAAGTATACAACTTCATACACAATCAACAAAAGATTCAATGGAAATTAGTTAAGAGATATTTGCAGACATCAAAAGTTTTGCAGGTTATTAAACCTTATACTCTTATGACATTGAAGGGTGGATTTTTGGAAACAAGTCATAATTAGTCCACATGGTAGCAATAAATGTTGTTGTTTGTAGAAATCTATACACAAAATGGCATGGGGTGACATCATTAGGTATAATGCCTTCCAAGCTATCCACATGAGTTTGATCCCTACCATTGGTGCAAATCGTGAAAACATCCATGAGTTTCTTTGTGAAAAGCTAAAGCAGCAAAATTAAATCCATTGTAATTTTTGAAAAAAAAATTGCTTGCTTTTTGGTTGTGTTTTTTTGAGTTTGCATCGTTGCATTAGGAAGATCTTATCATGGGTACTTCAAAGCATAAAACAAGGCCTTGAGATCACTTGTAAAACATCTTCTCATGCTCAAGCTAGAGCACTAGCTCATGACAAGGGGGAGGTCATCTTAGAGGAGGTGTTCTTACACACTTGGAGGAGGTGTGCTCTACATTTGGAGCCGTCTGGTGGAGTTTGTGTCAGCCAATATATTATGAGTAACAAGTCTACATCTGTCCTCACTTGTTCATTCACTAGTTTTTGATTTACATAGTCAGAATTTGGGTTTGTTTTGAAACAATTCTAAACTTTTCATATTCTCCATATTCTCTCTCACACACACACACACACTCTTCATACCTCCTAGGCACACAATCTCTTGTATCTAGTTCCTATTGTTGCCTAGATTCAGATGTTCTCAGTTTGTATCATATATACACATTGTAATTTGACATTTTAATGTAATTTACTGTAGGTGAGCATCCTCGCTTACTATACACTTTGTAAATCTTTTTTATCCTCTCTCTATCTCTCACTCATCTTCTTTTTTAGTATTAAGGTGTGTATGCTAAGGTTAATGTGTTCGAAGATCTTATAAACCTGTGATTATTGTTATTGAGGCCCACCCCACTTCCAACATTTTTCATGTATGGTTTCATTTGGGAAATTCTGTTGCCCATTAATCTGCCTCTTACCCCTAGAGAAGATGTTGGGGTTTTCATCTATGAAGGTGCGAAACATTTGTTCAATGCAAGATGGCACCCGTAGATTTGTGTCAAAGTATATCTAAACAAAGATCTATCCTCAAAAATTTCCATAGACATTGGAGAAGAGAAAACCATTAAGGAGGAGATTTTATACAAGAACTTCCCAAGTGTGTGCTTTCACTATGATCTAAAGGGCCACCGAATTAAAGATTTTCCCGTCAGATAGAAATCCATTAAAGATTTTCTTGTGAGATAGAAATCCATTAAGAAATCTGGAAAAGTTTAATGTAACAAGGAACAAAGAAGTTGTAGTGCTGCAAAACGATGCCCCATGCATGTAGAAAGATCATCCTCTAAATGCTGAGAAAGCAAAGGAAACACCAGTCATGGAGATGAGCCCAGAAAGATTCATGGAAGTGAGACAAAGAAGAAGAAGAACTTCTAAGGGTAATATTCACAAGAACCCCTCTCGCATGGCTTAGAAAACTACTTTTTTTGGAGAAGGAGATCAATGATTTAGATTACCTAGGGAGAATGAATCTCTATGACTCTTGCAACGATGGGAAGACTCCAGAGGATTCCACTTGCAAGGAAAATGGCCAAGAAGTATACAACACTAGCATATAGGATGGATTCATGACCAACAATGATGATAACTAAGACAACAAAAGCTCGATCATTGGATCCACAATACCTGATAGGATACTAGATTCGTTTTCGAAGAAGACTTCTTAAAAAAGGAGAGAAATTGGCTGAGATACCATGGAAGAGCCCCCTTAAGGGTAAACTCCTTTGGGAGGACCCCTCCACCTGAAGGCAAAAATGAAGAGAAAAACAATAAAAAGAGGGACAAGGACCCTCCTCGCAAAGAATTTGACCTCCAATAAGGATCATCATTTCTCTCAATGTTAGAGGGTTGTCTAACCCCTTCAAAAGAGGCTGTTAATGGCCAATGGATCTATGATAAGAATTTTAACCCAAAGTTCATATATCTTTAAGAGATCAGAATTGACAGCAGGGACCATCAAAAGAGACTCAAATATATTTTGTTATCCCATGTCTAACTCTCCACCATGCACCTGAGGGGAAACGGTGGATCCGCTATCAACTTTAAAGACTTGTGGATACCCTTGTGGATCACAACCATTGGTGGATTGGTGCTTCCTTTGGGGGTCCTGTACAATTCACCATAGTCTATGTGCATGCTCCCAATATTGACTAAAAAAGAATCTCCATGCGACAATCGTTGGAGTCTCAACCCCTCATCATCATTCTTTGTAGGGACCTTAGTATGGTGGAGGTTCTTTCTGAAAGATAGGGGAATAGAGAGAGGGTTATTGATGGTCATGAGAAGGATGTCTGGGACCAATTCAAGCTCCACCTTGATCTGGTGGAGATCAAAGATAAGGTTGGTTTCCCGTGGTTGAACCTCCAATTTGGAGTTGACTTGAGGAAAGCTAGACTTGATAGGAGCTATATTACGTAGGATATCATCAATAAGTGGGGCCACCTTCCCTCTCCCAATGTGTGGATCTTGTTGTCTCTGATCACTACTCGATTGTGTTTACCTTCAAGCCCTTTGCCAATCTCAAGAAAGCCCCTTGGTTTCTTGCCAATACAACAATCTTCTCTTTCCCCTTGGTTCAACAAGAGATTGTTGCTACTTGGAACTAGGCCTTTGCCACCCCCTCCTCGTTGGCCAGGTGTTGGAGGATGGTGGTCATGAAGACACAATATATCTTGGTTAGGACTTAGAAGAATCTTCAAAACATTTGTCATGCTAGAAGGGAAAATTTTTAATGGAGGCTTAGGCATCTTGAGGAACAAGTCAACAAAGGCCACCCTCAATACTAGATAGGGATCAAGAAAATAGAAGCACGTTGAGATATGAAGAGGAAATTCAAATAAAGGATCTATAGATATACTTTAAAGATTGGTAGGTGGAAAAAGGAGAAAAATCTACAAAAGAGATATGCAACCTCCTTAAGAAGAAGTATTCAAAGTAAGTGATCCCTTTCATGATGGATATCGATGGTGCCGAGTGCAAGAAAGATGAAGAAAATAGTACATTGATTGTTAATCACTTGACCCAACTTCTAGGGGGCTTCATGCGACTTGAAAGTGCAAGTGATATATGGAGTCAAGGAAAGCATCACTATGGGTAGAGTTTACTACATTCAAGAAGAAGGCTTCACAATCAATATCTGATTATGTGACAAAGATGAAAGACATTGCTGATTCCTTAGGTGCAGTTGATGAAGATATTGAAGAAGATAAGTTGGTAAGACAAATTCTCACATGTCTAAGAGGAGATGAGAAGTGGAAACCTTTCATATTGTCAAGAGAACTTTCATTAGATCATTTCAATCCTGATTTGAATCAATTGTTAGGACATATGCTAACTTTTGAGAATGATATGAAAGGAGATGCTGATAAGAGTGCAAGTCATGCAATGTATTCTAAAGACAAGAAGAAAGCTATCAAAGGAAAGCACCAATCAATTGAAGATGAAGGTACTCCAAGTTAGCAAACTTCCTAAGAGGAAGAGGAAGTGGTAGAAGTAGAGGAAGAGGTAGAAATAACAAAGATAATGTTAGAGCTTACTAGATATGTGGTAAGACCAATCATCTATCTCATGAATGTTGGCATAATAATCAAAGAAATGGTAACTTTAATCAGAATTTTAACCAAAGAGGAAGAGTGGGACGAAATCAGAGAGGAAATTTCAGAGGTACAGGTGGTACAAGTTTCTTTGGAAGAAATGGAGGAAGAAACTTCCAAAACCAATCCTACAATAACACCTACTACAATTATGCATCAGATCAGAAAGAAGATTCAACTCTTATTATGAATGCAACACGTGAAGCTTCAAATGAAGACTTAAGAGTGTTCTATATTGACTCAGGGTGTAGCAATCACCTGAGTGGAAACATTGCTTTGATGAGTGATTTGGATCATAAGGCAATCAATCATACAGTTCAAATAGGTGACAAAACAAAGCACAAGGTGAAGTCAATTGGATCAGTTAAAGCCAAAGATGGAAGAACTCTCTTGAGTAAGGTTTTGTATGTTCCTACAATTCCAAAGAATTTGATTAGTCAATTGGATCAGTTAAAGCCAAAGATGGAAGAACTCTCTTGAGTAAGGTTTTGTATGTTCCTACAATTCCAAAGAATTTGATTAGTGTAGGACATATTGTGGAAAAAGGATATGAGGTAAGGTTCACTAATGATGGAGTTTATGTTGAAGACCCTAGCCAAGGGTATAAGCAAATTGTTAGAGGAAAGAAAGAAGGAAGGCTCTTCACATTGAGGGTACAAGGTAATGTTGGACATGCCATGTTTACATATGGAGAGCAAAAGGTGTCTGAGTTGGATCTTTGGCATAAGAGGCTTGGACACTTCAATGAAAGAGGTATCAAAGAGATGATTAATAATGGTTCAGTACTTGGATTACCTAATGTTGCAGGTCAACACATGACATACAAATGTGAAGCATGTCAATTAGGTGAGGCTCATAAGCAATCATATAAGCATGGTTTCATGTATTCTTAAAGACTTGAATTGGTACATATAAATGTGTGGGGACCTTCAAAGGACTTTAGTATAAATGGTTCAAGATATTATGTCATATATGTTGATAATGCTACCAGGTGGATCACTATTTATGTGATCAAAGACAAGTCAGAAGTGTTTAATACATTCAAACACTATCATGCATATGCAAAACGAATTATGAGACAAAAATTGAAGAGGTTAAGATCAGATGGAGGGGGAGAGTATTTCTCAAATGAATTCAATGATTATTTGTGGAATGAAGGTATAAAGAGAGCGGTTACTTGCAGGCACTCTCCTCCACAAAATGGTGTAGCAAATAGGAGAAATAGAACTCTTGTTGAGTTTGCAAGATTAATGATGAAAGAAAAGAATTGCCATAATTATTTGTGGACTGAGGCCATAAATATAGCTACATACTTGGTTAATAGGCTACCATGTAAAGATTTGTAGGGTATGACACCACATGAAGCTTGGTGGGGTAAGAGACCTACATTATATCATTGCAAAGTATTTGGTTTCTTAGCCTATGCTTATGTTCCTTCTCAATTAAGACATAAGTTGGAAACAAAGGCTGAAAAATATGTGTTCATTAGTTATGATGATAAACAGATGGGTTATAGGTTGTGGAGTCCATCCACAAAGCAATTCCTTGTGTCAAAGAATGTTACATTTGATGAGCAAGGTACTTGGTATGTAGCTACAATTAATATTCATGCAGGTGATGAAGAAACTTTGAATCAGAAGAAAGGTAAATAAAAGGTTCAAATATTTGATGATGAAGAGAACAATGAAGCACAAGTTGAAGTTGAAGAAATGCCAAGGTTTGATCCAGAATGTGATGAACCAGAAACTCCAAGAAGTGGAGAACTCAGAAGGTCATCAAGGCACAAATGGCAACCTACAAGGTATAGCTATGATACTTAATTTTTTACCAGTAAAGATTATGCTTATATGGTGAAAGCATAGGAAGACCCTTCCATATATGAAGAGGCAAAAGGAAAGAAAAATAGGGAGAAAACTATGCAGGAAGAATATGATGCATTGATGGAGAATGAGACATGGGATTTGGTTCCTAAACCAAATAGTCAAAAGATCATTGGATGCGAATGGGTCTACAAAACAAAAAGATTTGTAGATGGAAATGTGTCTAGGTACAAAGCCAGACTTGTTGTGAAAGGGTATGCACAAACATATGGTGTGGACTATGATGAAACTTATAGTCGTGTTGCAAAGATGACAACCATAAGGACTCTCATAGCTATTGCTACTTGCAAAGGTTGGAAATTATCTCAATTAGATGTGAGGAATGCATTTTTGAATGGTTACATTTCAGATGAAGTTTACATGGAACAACTAGATGGTTTTAAAGATCAATTTTATCCAGATCATGTGTGTAAGCTCAAGAGAGCTTTGTATGGCTTGAAGCACGCCCTAAGGGCATGTAATTACAGGCTTGTAAAGTTCTTGAAGGAACTTGGTTTTCAAGCATCAAAGGCAGATAGTAGCTTGTTATTCAAAGCAAGTGAAGAAGGATTTATCTATGTTTGTATTTATGTTGATGACATAATACTTATAGGAACAAATGACAAAGGCATACAAATGCTTAAGAAGTAGATGGAGAAAGAATTCAAGATCAGTGACTTGGGAAATTTGTCATATTTCTTGGGAATGGAGATTTCATATACTCAACATGGAGTATATGTGACTCAAGAAAGGTATTTGAAGAACTTGCTAATCAAGTTTAAAATGGAAGATTGCAGGGTAGCACCTACTCCAATGGAGGTGAATCACAAATTGAGCAAATATGGAGTAGAAGAATTCAAGGACATGAAGCTATATCAAAGTCTGGTTGGTAGTCTAATCTATGCTACATTAACAAAGGCCTAACCTATCATATGCAGTTGGAGATTTATCTCAATTCATGCATTGTCCTAGAAAGGAACATTGGATTATAGGTCAAATGGTGCTTAGGTATATCAAGGGCACACTTAAAGAAGGTCTGTATTATGGGTTTACTTCAGATACAAGGATCAAGATATACAATGATGCAGATTGGGCAGGTAACTCTGATGATAGAAGATCAACACATGGGTATTTGTGTTATGTGGGAGATAAATTAATTTCATGGTGTTCTAAGAAGCAACATATAGTTGCTTTATCATCTACAGAAGCAGATTACAAAGGTATGGTAGAAGCTGCAAAGGAAGTCATATGGCTAAAAAATCTTATGAAGAGTTTTGATATCATTCATAGTACTCCTATCATTTGTGGATACAACATGAGTTCTTTGTATTTGGTAGCTAACCCTCTGTTTCATGCTAGGAACAAACATATTGAGATCCAATATCATTTTTTGAGAGAGAAGGTTGTTGATAAAGAAATAGAAATCATGCATACTCCTACAAAAGATCAACTTGCAGATATGTTGACAAAGAGTTTGGATGGACCTAAGTTGCAGAGATTTAAAGATATGGTAGGGATAAAGAAAATGATGGTAATCACAATTGATGATTGAGGGGGAGCTGTTGGAGCAAGACAATCAACAATTGATGATTATATGAAGCTTAGGAGTGAAGACTTGAAGAAAAGATTGAAGTCTAAGAACATGGAGTGAAGTAGAGGTTCAGAAAGAGATGGTCTATATACACATGTATATTAGCTTTGTAAATACTTCAAAATACTTGAAGTAATGAGGAATCCATACTGATATGTATATATACACTTGTATATAGTCGTGATATATGTAAGAGATGAAGTATAGATGAGATAGAGAGGAGTAGATTATGAGTTATGTATGTATCATCCATCAGATGTAAGATGAGTTGAAAAGAAGAAGTTTTGTGAGAATTGCGCGTCGATTTTTCTCCATTTCTACTTCTGTGTTTGACCATTTTAGGAATCCTTTTGTAGATTTCTAAGTCCATAGTTTATGTATCTATGGTTAAGATTTGAGATCCTAATTGTAAACATGCTGAGAGAATTGTGTGTAGGAACATTTGTATGTAAAGAAGTGATGAGTGTCTTCTGAAACAGGTGCAATCTCGATGATCAAAGAATTGATCAGATCTCAGTGCATAGTGTAAAGTTTTACACAAATGAGGAGTCAAAATCTAATGGGTAAGCCATCTAGGGCTAGAAGCATTTGAATAAGCGGGTCCTAGTTTGGGAGAACCATGCATTAGAAGTTGCAGATGTCAAAATCAATTGTACATAAGTAGAATTTTAGACATAGGTACATTGTTTGAATCATATCTCAATATTTATTGAATCTTTTGAGAAGTTTTAACTTCGAGAACATGCAGAACCTTTACGCAACACGTTGTGCAAAGTTTCATCACAAACTTGACACATTTGATTAGTTAATGAATGAATTAAGTGCAACAAACTTTTCTGTGTAATGACGTTTTCCACAGTTAGCTAAAGTCTTGATAGTTTGGCATTGGTCTTCCAAAATTGGTTGAGGTTTCGAGTTATTCTTGATATAGAGGTGCTCTAACATTAAGGATAGCTTTTCTTTTGGAGATTAATCATCTCCATCAAAAAAACCACTCTAAAACAACTTTCAAGGTGTTATCAGGCATCCACCTCAGATTTTGATTGACCATGGCTATCACTTGATCCCCACGGGACAAATCTTCTGCATGTTAGGTATTCCAATGGGACTCAATGTTTTGATGGGTCATTGATGGAGCTAGGCTCTTTCTAAGCTTGATAAAAAGTTGATATACTATAAAGGTATCCAGATCAATCTTGTTTGGCAAGTTATGGTGGTTAACATGTTCCTTCTTTCTTTGATTATTTACTTTATATCCTGTTGGAGACCAAACGACCAAGAGATTGCCAAATCAAAAAGAATTTGCAAAAACTTTCTCTGTACGGAGACCCTAAGAGGAGGGGTGTGTCCAAAATTAAATGGGCTACTTGCATAAGAAAAAGGGACCAAGGTGGTTTCGACATTCTATATATTTATGGAATGATGGATACATTGGCAGTCAAATGGTTAATTAAAGCATGGAGTGATAGGGAAGCCTCTTGGGCCAAACTGATTTTTAGAAACAAGTGCTCCCTTAGATTGTTGGGCCTTACGGGGTGGAAGGGAATTCATCTTATCACTCTTTTTTTCTCCCTTATTAGGTAAATCCTCAAGGCTTGAACTTAGTTTTATCTCTCTAGAAGAGTTGGAACAAGATGAAATTGTATGTCAAGGTCAATGAAGATTGGAAATGTGCGATCGCTATGAGATAAAATGGTTTGATCTGGTTCCCTATCAAAAGCATCAGAGGTGTTGATTCAGGAAACCTCCAAAAATCTAGGAAGCTTTGGAACAAGGGTTCCGTTTGTGGAAGCACCTCTCAAGTCAAGACACATGCCAATGGATTTGATTCAAGGACATTGACTCGGGTAGGAGAGAGGACTGTGAAGATTTGTGTCCATTGCACAAAAGATTTATTGCTTGTGATTGCTCAAAGACTCGCCTCCTTATTCTGCAGAACCCCCCATGCCTTGAGGGTCTAAGATGGATCAATGGAAACAATCTTGATAATATTCTAAGATTCAAGAAGAATGTGGACTTTCATGTCACACTTAATAAGTGGTGGTGTTTGAATTAGTTGGGTTTTAGGTGGGAGTTTAAGTTCCAATCCCTTTGGCTTCCCCTCATCGAGATTAAAAAAAAAGCACTTCTTATGTGCCAAATCCTCCACTAGATAATTTGGACCAATGTAAAAGGCTAAAAAAATTTGTGGTACTCCACCTTCGTGGAAACATTGCCTACATGACAGAGAAGACTTCAAACACATCTTCTTTTCTTGCCCCAAGTTAGTTTCAATCTGGTAGACCCTTGGGAGAATCTTTTTGCTCCAAGGACAAACTAATTAGAAGCAAGTGTTATTGGGTGAAGTGATTGGCTGTTCTTCACCATTATGGAATGTTATAAGAGGTGAGGCCCTCTAGGAGATCTCGAAAGAGAGGTATGCTTCCAACTTTGACAACCCTCCTAATAAATGTTCGATAAAAAAGTTTCTTTCCCTTTTAGGCAAAATAATTTCCAATTGTAAGAAGTCCCTTCCTTTTAGATATCATAGAGTGTTCTTCCTCGAGAACAATGAGATTAAATGTAAGTGGGGCCCCCATGAGGGGATGAAAGGGTTATTAGACTTCTTTGTAATGTTCTCTAATTATAACAAGATCCTTGCTTTGTGGGATTTGGGGGTATCATGGGTGCTAGGAATCTACTTGTATAGTTTTCCTTTTTATTAATTAAAGCTTGGAAGAGTAGGTTGTAGCCAAACTTCCTTTTGAGAAAAAAACACATATTTTTCACACATGACCGCTTCCATCCAAAACATGTCAAGACAATGCTTTCCTTTAACCATACATCATGCCAGTTTAAGCAGTGTTCTATTCTTACGTGTTGCAACACCATTTTGATGATATATGGAAACGTACATGTTATGAAATTCCTCTTCCATGAAGAATATCGTTCAACTCATGTGACATGTATTCCTTGCCATGATCTTTGCATAGAGACAAAATCTTATTTCCAAAAAAAACAGCCATAGTTAAAAATGCTTTGAAGCATGAAAATACCTCATTCTTTGCTTTCATAGGATACACCCATGTATGATGAGTAGCATCATCAATGAAGGTAAAAAAATATACATGCTTCCCAGAAGATGGAGTCTTGAAGGGACCACATACATCACTATGAACAAGTTGCAATTTTCTTGTAGTGTGTGTATGACTATCATTTGGAAAATACGCACGATGCATTTCTCCAAGAATGCAACCTTCGCATGCATGATTTTCAATGGACTTAAGTGTTGGCAAACCAATAATCATGTCATTCTTTTGCATGTAAAGCAAACTATTAAAGTTTAAGTGACCAAAATGAGCATGCCAAAGTTCCATTTCAGCCATGGAGGAAGTATGAGCAACCAAGGAATTTGAGGCAACCCTCTTGTATGTATCCAAGAGATACAAAATATTGCATAATGTACCAAAAGTAACGATAATAACACCTTTTCTAAAATCATAAACCATACACTTATCATCAACAAAGTGTACATGAATTCCAACTTTGGTAATGAACAGAATTCAAATTAAGTTCTTCTTGATACCAGGTACATACAATGCATTTTTTAAGAGAATCACACCTCCATTTGCAACTATAAGCTCAATTTATCCTACTCCATAGATAGGATAAGAGGCATTTCTTGCACACACCACATGTCCTCCTTTGGGTGCACCTTTCACAGATGCAAAAAAACCTTTTTCATGAAGTTATGTGCTTTGAAGCACCACTATCAAAGAACCAATCCGAATCCACCTTAGTCACACTACAAGGAATACATGGGCATAGTGATAGCGAGGGTTAACACAATACATTTTTATTGCTACATGATCATGCATTTCATCAGATTGGACATCGAGCGCACATCATCATCTAAATGACGCTAATCTTGAAATTATTTTTGAAGTTGTTTTTGATGCTCATAGTGAGGTTTACAAGAGTGTCACTATGTCAATGTTGCTTATGCGACTTATAATAGAGCATCACATATGTGACGCTCGATTGCATCACTTATGCGATGCAGTTGAGCATCGCTGGTGCTATGCTTTTCATGATCACATACACAACGCTTTTACATCGTTCATGCGATGGTGTTTGATAAAAAATAAAAAAAACATTGGATCGCTCTTCAATCGTCATTTTACACACATCTGATTGAAGAGCTCTCCAATGTTCAGATCTATGTTATGCTTACGAGCTCCAACAATCTCAATTTGAATCTCTCTCTTTTCTAATCTCTCTGTTTTCTGATCTCTCTCTTATTATCTCTCTCTCTCCCCTTCTTTCTACCTCTTTCTCTTTCAATTTCTATCTCTCTCTCTCTTTTGCTTTTTTCTTCTCTGTTTTGATCTCTCTCTATCCCCCTCTCTCTCTATTTATTGCAAGTTATTCAAGAAGTTCAGCAAGCATAAAATATGGCTAATTATTTTAAGTACAATTTTCATTGTTTGTATATCATTTAAATTGTTTTATTTTTATCAATTAACATACTCACACTTACTCATTCATATGCACATATACACATATACATGAACATGCATGCTCACACATATACACATACATACACATGTACATATACACACATAGACACACACATACACATACACACACATATATGCACATACACTTACACATACACATACACATACACATACACATACACATACACATACACATACACATACACATACACATACACATACACATACACATACACATACACATACACATACACATACACATACACATACACATACACATACACATACACATACACATACACATACACATACACATACACATACACATACACATACACATACACATACACATACACATACACATACACATACACATACACATACACATACACATACACACACAAATGTGAAGAGAGATGGTGGATGTAATCCAAAGATGAGTTGGTGCTGTTACAACCGATTTCACACCAGCCAACTGAGACTTCAGAGTTGATTAGTAGACCCTTTGAGCTTCTTAAATCCACCAAAATATCAGCCAAGTACCTTGGAACATGTATCTCAAAAGTTTAAGTCAAGACAGACTAGTTGCGAAATGACTAGCTCCCAAAACTTTCTATTTTTGGACATTCACCTGCTACAACAAATGAAAAGTGCTCTCAACTTGGTAGGAATTAGATGAATTCCTTTTGGTCATAGCAAATGGACTTAGCAAGCTTGCTAATCCAGGTTAAAACACTTCAAATGATCAACTGAGGACTGAGAGCAACTTTTAACAAAATCTAGAACATGCCCGCCATTCTCAGGGCTCTGCAGAGATAGACTAGTGAGCAGTAAAATGGACCTTTCTCCGAGACTACAAATCCAATGACCATGAAAATTTATATGTAGAAACTAGAATTTGAGAGCTATCCAACGAATGGATGAGTATAACTCAAGTTATGAGTTTCTAAAGTTACTACTCTGAGTGAGTATAATAGAGAACAAAACAGAGGAGTAGAGAATGATGAATGTATAAATTCACATATAATTACCACATTGGCAATGAATATTTGCACAATGGGACTAGAATGATAGAGCTATGGAGTAAGCTCTTCAATCTCTACAAAATGACATGAAGTGGTCATGTACAAGGCTTGCTAATTGCCTCTTCCTTCTTGCTCTTTTTATAGCTATTCTTGGAGGGAGTTTTGAATTTGAATTCGAACGGTTCCACCTAAAAGAGATCCCCAAAGTTAGGAATTATTCCCTCAGCTCACTAATTCGTGGTTTTAGGTAGTTAGAGACACGAGTTTGCTTTCTACATCATGGATGAGGTAATCCATTCGTTTCCTTTTTCTTTTTCACAATTACAAGAGATAAAATGTACTCATTTGTAAACTCTTTTACAAGAGTTTACAAATGATCATAATATCAAGCATATAAAGCATGTAGGCTTGGGTAAAATGCACCAACAGCTCCCCCTCAAGCCTAACATGCTTGATCTCCAAATATATCTTCAATTTTCCTTGATTTCCTACAAGCCAATCATCAACTTGAATCTACTTAACTTTGTACCATCAAGAGCTTTAGTCAACATGTCTGCACATTGCATATCTGTGGAGACGTAGGATAGTTGAATATCCTTGCTCATTAGCTTCTCCCTTACATAATGGTAGTGGAATTCAATATGCTTGATTCTAGCATGGTATACTGGATTAGCTGCAAGATATAGTGAGCTTGTGTTGTCACAAAAAATGTGAGGTGTTGAAGAATGAAGTCCAAGGTCTGTGTACAAAGACTTTGACCACATGATTTCTTGAGTTGCATTAGCCAAACCTCTATATTCGGCTTCAATAGAAGATAATGTCACAGTTGGCTGCTTCTTGGATGACCAAGAAATGATCTTTGAACCTGCAAATGATACATACCTGGATGTGCTTCTTCTATCATCTCTAGATCCAGCCCAATCCGCATCTGAGTAGACTTTTAGCTCAATATCTGAAGTAAATGAATAAAAAAACCATCATTCATGGTCCCCTTTAGGTACTTGAGGAATCTCTTGGCCGCTTCCATATGTGGCCTTCTTGGCTTATGCATAAACTAACTCAATATGCTAACACTATAGCATATATCCACCCTTGTGAGTGTTGCATAGTTCAAACTTCCAATCAAGCTTTGATAGCTTGTGATGTCTTCAATTGGCTCTCCTTCATAAGCACTAAGCTTATGATTTTGCTCCATAGGTGTACCTGCACACTTGGTATTTTCCATCTTGAACTTCACGAGCATGTCACGCACATACTTCCTTTGTGTTATGTATATACCTGAATCTGTGTAGATCAATTCCAATCCAAGAAAATAAGTGAGTGGTACAAGGTCACTTATTTTGAACTCCTCCTTCATTTGAGTCTTTACCTATTTGATTCCTTCAAGATCATTGCCTGTGATAGTAATATTATCAACATACACACATAAATAGATCACTTCAGATCCATTCCTCTTTATGAACAAAGAGGTACCTACCTTGCTAGCTTTGAATCCTTGGTGGTGCAAATAAGTCACCAATATGAAATTCCAAGCTCTTGGAGCTTGCTTCAATCCATACAAAGCTTTCTTTAGTTGCATACATAGTTAGGATGATGTGCATCCTCATATCCACGAGGTTGTGCCATATACACTTCCTTAGAAATCCATCCATTCAAGAAAGCATTCTTTACATCAAGTTGATAGAGCTTCCAATTTCTAGATGCAGCAAGACTAATGAGAGCCCTAATTGTAGGCATTTTTGCAATAGGAGAGAAAGTCTCCTCATAATCAGTACCATGGGTTTGAGCAAACCCTTTAACAACTAACCTTGCTTTGTGTCTATTTATACTTCCATCTGGATTCCTCTTGATTTTGTATATCCATCAAGATCCAATTACCTTCATACATGGCTTGTTAGGTACAAGCTCCCAAGTGTCATTTTCCTTCAGGGCTTCCATTTCTTCATCCATTGCATCTCTCCAAGGTTTCTTGCTTCGTGCTTCTTCGAATGTGGTAGGTTCTTCATTGGTTGAATCCTTTGCAATGTAGATTGAGTGCTTGGTGACCAAAGAAGTATCATAACCAAACCTCTCTGGTTTCTTCTTCTCCCTTGAAGACCTTCTAAGTGGTTGATGTGAGCTCTTGGGTCCATATGTAGCATCTTGCATCTTTGCTTTACCTTTGTTCTTCCATAGCTTTAGTCTTTCCAAGTCTTCTAGGTCAATCTCCGAATCACTTTCTTCCATTTGCTTTCGCTCATTTGGTTGAAGTGGTGGAAAATCTTCATCCAAGTCATAAGGCACCTTCACTTTCCTATCATCATCAAACCATGATTTGTTCTCATAAAAAAATACATCTCTACTCATAGAAAATCCTTTATTAGTTGGATTGTACAATCTATATCCTTTTTGGTTTTGGTCATAACCAATGAATATGCACTTCTCTGCCTTGGGATCCAATTTCCCTCTTACTTGAGAAGGAATGTGAGCATAGGCTAAGCATCCAAAAATTTTACAATGCTCTAGACTAGGTCTTCTTCCATTCCACACTTCATATGGATTGGTTCCATCTAGTGACTTAGATGGAAGTCTATTTATGAGATATGTGGTTGTAGACATAGCCTCTACCCATAGGTAGTTTGGCAATCCCTTTTCGTTGAGCATGCACCTTGCAGCTTCGACAATAGCTCTATTTCTCCTCTTTGCTACACCATTGAGTTCCGGTGTATACCTTGTAGTGACTTCCCTTTTAATGCCTCTTTCATGCAAGAAGTCATCAAATTCAGAAGAGAAGAATTCTCCTCCACCATCTGATCTGAGTCTTTTCAAAGTCCTACCTGTTTGGTTTTCAACAAGAGCAATATACTTCTTAAAGCAATTAAACACTTCATACTTGTGCTTCATGAAAAACAGAATAGTCCACATGCTACAATCATCTATGAAAGACACATAATATCTTGAGCTTGATATAGATGGCTCCTTACTTGGACCCCACACATCCATGTGCACTAGATCCAAAGGATTTTGATACACATATCCCTTCTTATTGAAAGGTTTTCTATGAGCCTTGCCAAGTTGACAAGCTTCACACTTATAAATCATGTGTTGCCTTGTGATATTAGGCAAACCAACTACACTTTGGTCCCTGCAAATTTGTTTAAGTGTCTTCTCACCAATATGAGCAAGACTTTTGTGCCATATCTCCAACTTTGTGAGAGTTTGAGATCCATAGCTAAACAAAGCTATGTTCTTTGTATCTTCCACTTCAAAAGTGAAAAAGCTTCCTGTCTTTTCTCCTTTGGCAATCCTTCTAAAGCCTTGCCTTGGATCTTCAACGTATGCTCCAAATTGGTTGAATCTAACCTGCAATCCTTTTTCAACAATCTGTCCAACACTTATTAAATTTTTGGTAAATGTAGGGACATACAAGACTTTGCTTAAGAGGTTCATATTCCCATCTGATGTCTTCACATTACCTATCTTCTCCACTAAGTGCTTTGTGTCATCTCCTGTCTGCACTTCATGCTTGTTATGAGGATCTTCCAAATCAGAAAGTAAAGCCACACATTTCTTGCTACATGGTTTGAGCATCCCAAATCAATGTAAAATATGTGATCATCATCCCTACCTTCTTCACTGATAGATTCATAATCAATAATGAATCTTCTTGACTTTGGTCCTCTGCATAGATATTGTAGTGTCTTCTTCCTCTATTGCCACTTTGATAGTTGTTGTTGTTGTAATTGTATCTGCCTCTATTTGATCCATAGCCACCTCTGCTGAATCCTCTTCCTCTTGAGTTCCTCGGGTTCCTAAAACATTCTTCAGTAGTATGATTAGATAAGCCACATCTATTGCAAGGTTGAGATGATTGGAATCTCCCCTTGCCTTGCTTTCCACCTCTGCCTCTTCCTCTAGCTCTTCCCCTACCTACAAAGTTTCCTTGGAAAGAGCTACCTTCATCTTCATTCTTCCTATTCTTTGACTTTTCCTTGACCTTAGCTTTATCAGAATATAAGGCAGAAGTTTGATTACATCTTGAGGACTCACCACCTTTGCTAACCTTTCCTTCATGAGTGAAGAGTTGGTCCATGAGTGTGTTGAGGTCAGGTACATGCATATCCATGTATAAATCCATGGCTGTTGTGAATGACTCCCACTTGTTGTCTACTTTGATTCCATTTATGATTTGTCTAATGATTTGATCCTCTTCAATTACCTCTCCAATGCTTCCAAGTTGGTTAGAAATCTCCTTCATCTTTGTAACATAATCAGTCAAACTTTGCTTCGGGCTTTTCTTCATTGTTGTGAACTCCATCCACAATTGGTTCTTCCTTGCTCGAGTGTTGGAGGAGAAGAAAGAAGCAAGTGCATTCCTGGTCTCTGTTGATGTCTTGCATCCCTTTACATGAGGTAAAAGAAAATCAGAGATTGAGTTTAGAATATAGGACCTTCCAAGTGCATCCTTCGAACACCAATTTGAAAGTTCTTCCACTTCTTCATGTGATGGTTGCCCTTTGTTCCTCATGGTTGGCATTGTTTCATCTCCAGATATGAAATCCATATAGATTCCTACCTGAAGGTAAGCCTCCATCCTTAGAGACCATGCTGGGTAGTTGTTTTGATCCAATTGGTCAATTGTTGATGGAAATCCATCTCCCATGTTGCATGACTATGCTCTCATACCACTGTGAAGAGAGATGGTGGATGCAATCCAAAGATGAGTTGGTGCTGCTACAACCGGCTTCACATCAGCCAACTGAGACTTCAGAGTTGATTATTAGACTCTTTGAGCTTCCTAAATCCACCAAAATATCAATCAAGTACTTTGGAACATGTATCTCAAAAGTTTAAGAAAAGATGGACTAGTTGCGAAATGACTAGCTCCCAAAACTTGCTATTTTTCGACATACACCTACTGGAACAAATGAACAATGCTCTCAACCTGGTAGGAGTTAGATAAATTACTTTTGTTCATAGTAAATGGACTTAGCAAGCTTGCTAATCCAAGTTAAAACACTTCAAATGATCAACTGAGTACTGAGAAAAACTTTTAACAAAGTCTGGAACATGCCTGCCATTCTTAGGGCTCTGTAGAGATAGACCAATGAGCAGTAAAATGGAGATTACTCCCAGATTACAAATTCAATGACCATGAAAATTTATATGCAGAAACTAGACTTTGAGAGCTATCCAATGCACATTCAATTCATGGATGAGTATATCACAGGCATCTGAAGTTACTGCTCTGAGTGATTTTAACAAAGAACAAAACAGAGAAGTAGAGAATGATGAATGTATAAATTCACAGATGATTACAACCACATTGGCAATGAATATTTGCACAATGGGACTAGAATGATAGAGATATGGAGTAAGCTCTTCAATCTCTACAAAATGACATGAAGTGGTCACGTACAAGGCTTGCTAATCGCGTCTTCCTTCTTGCTCTTTTTATAGCTATTCTTGGAGGGAGTTTTGAATTTGAATTCGAATGGCTCCACCTAAAAGTGATCCCCAAAAATAGGAATTATTCCCTCAACTCAATAATTCGTGGTTTTAGGTAGTTAGAGCCACGAGTTTGCTTTCTACATCATGGATGAGGTAAGACATTCGTTTCCTTTTTCTTTTTCACAATTACAAGAGATAAAATGTACTCTTTTACAAGAGGTGTTCACATGACTACACATGTGACTTACAAATGATCATAATATCAAGCATATAAAGCATGTAGGCTTGGCTAAAATGCATCAACAACACATACACACACAAATACATATGCACAAGCATATCTAAAAACACATAAAAGGACATGCATGCATGCATTATTTCATATACACATACACATACACACATTAACACATACTTATACACATGCATATGCACATTCACATGCATGGACATGTATGCTCATACATATACACATGCATATATATACACACATATACACATACATATTCGAGCAAGACAATCATCAATTAATGATTACATGAAGCTTAGGAGTGAAGAAATAAAGAAAAGATTGAAGCTTGAAGTATGAAGTGAAGTGGAGGTTCAAGAAGAGATGATCTTTATACATATGTACATTAATCTTCTAAATACTTCACATATACTTTGAAATAGTGTTGATCCCACACTTATATGTATATATATACTTGTATATAGACATGATACATATGAGAGATCAAGACTAGATGATAAATAGATGATTAGATCGTAAGTTGAGTGTGTAATATCCATCATATGAACTTCTTATCAGAATAGAAGAAGTCTTCAAGAAGCTACACCTCGATGTTTTTCTTCTTTCTCCTTCTGTGTTTAATCAATTGAGAATTCCTTTTGTGTGTGTCTAAGTCTATAGTTGATGCATCTATGGTCACTTTTGAGAGTATAATTGTAATGTGACTGAGAGAATTTTGTGTAGAAACATTCATATGTGTAACAGGTGAGGAGTGACTCTTGAAACAGGTGCAATCTTGATGGTGAAAGATTTGATTAGATCTCAGTCTACAGTCTAGAGTTTTGCACAAATAGTCATTCAAAATTTAAGTTGGAAGGTAAGACACTTAGGTCTAAAAGCATTTTATCAAACAGGGTCTAGATTGTGAGAACCATGTCTTTAAAGTTGCATATGTGAAAACGCTTGCAAAGAAAGCCTGTTTCAGACATAGGTTTAGTTATTGAAGTAAATCTGAAGTTTTGCAAGTTCTTTTGGAGAACTTTCACATGGAATAGTTGCATAAACATTAGGAGAATGTTTTCTCACCTTGCCATCATCATGGGATATGTTTTGCACGGCTACTAGCAATAGTGCACCTGGTGGTAAACTCATCGATGATGACATATGTGGAGCACTCTTGAGTGAGGAGATTTGTAGAAAATCTATGGTTGGCACTCAGAGTGGAGATGCATATAATGTTCATGATTATTACCAAAGAAAGAATCAATAACGTGGCAAGAGCAAGAACAAGGAAAATAATGGTAAACAGAATAAGAGTAGAAGTAAATCTAGGAAGAGGGATATCGAATGCCATTATTGTGATAAGAAAAGACACATGAAGAAAGACTGTTATGCATTAAAGAATGCTAAAGGTAAAGGAGAGAATGTTGATGGGCATGTTAAACAGTTACTTGTACCATCTACTTCGACTATGAAGATTGAAGAAATTAATGTTATTTCTGATGATGCTGATGTGTTGACACTTGATAGTATTGTGCCAACTGAGGCTCTTATGGACGATTCTCTTTCCCACACCTGGCTGCTAGATTCTGGTGCTTCTTTCCATGTGACACCACATAGAGAATGGTTCTCTAATTATGCAGCAAAGTCTCTTGGTACTGTGAGACTTAGTGACTCTTACCAGTGTGATGTGGGGATCGGAGATGTGGTTGTGCAATCCATTGATGGTTCAAAATTTACTATGCATAATGTAGACCATGTCCTTTTGTATATCAAAGGGCAATATGGTTATTGTAAAAGGAAGCAACGTTGGCTCACTTTATCCTTTATTTGTATCATAGAAAGAACACTTGTTAGCTATTACTAAATAGCCTATGGCTTGTATTTGGCATGGTCATTTGGTCCGTATATCTCGTAGTGGAATGGAAAATCTTTCTCGTTCTGGTTACTTGATTGTGTTATCTTTCTCTGATTTTTCATTTTGTGAGCATTGTCAATATGGAAAGCAAACTAGAAATGTGCATAGAATGCACATTGATTCTTCAATTCAGCCTTTAGATATCGTTCATAGAGATGTGTGTGGTCCTATGCCGACTAGGTCCTTAGGTGGTTCTCTTTAATTTGTCACTTTCATAGATGATGCCACTAGACTCAAGTTTGGGTATATCTTATCAAATGGAAGGATGAGGTATTCCGTACTTTCAAAAAATGGCTTGCTTCAGTTGAGACTGAAAAAGGAACTAAGCTTAAGGCTTTATGTTTAGATAATAGGGGTGAGTGTACCTCACATGAATTTAGCCTTTTCTATCAGTGTAGAGGCATTCATAGAGAGTTTACAACTCCTTATACCCTAGTACAAAATGATGTAGCTAAGAGGATGAAGAGAACTATTGAAGATAAAGTAGTCTCTATGTTGCATCATGCAAACCTCTCACAAGGTTTTTGGGCAGAAACAGTATTGACTGCAGTTCATGTGATTAACCTTTCACCTAGTATTGCCAAAGGTGTGAAAGTGGCACAAGAGTTTTCGACAAGGAAGCCACCATATTATGATCATCTTTGAGTTTTTGGGTGTGAAGCATATGTTCATATACCCAAGAATCTTAGACAAAAGTTGGACCATAAGTCAAAGAAATGCATTTTTCTTGGATATGGTCGAGAAGGACAATTTTGAAATTGCTTATGGGGTCCTGAAACACGGTCAGTGATCAGAAGTAGTGATGTCATTTTCAATGAGTCTAAGATGCATAAACAACCCATTAAGGAGGATGAAGTGAGAAGAGTGGTGTTTGAGGATACTAGTCCTCCAATTAGTATGCATAAAAATGTTGCACATAGGGATGTTCAAGAGAATGTCCATTCAGATCAGTCTACACATATTTTTGTTCAACAACCATTGAGACGTTCTACGTGTGTCTCACATCCACCTGATAGATATGTTCTAGGTTTAAATATTGTTATGGTAACAAATGCTGGTGAGCCTTCTTGCTACAAAGAGGCTATGCACGTAGAGGATCATGTCAAGTGTGAGCGTTCCATGAAGAGTGAATTAAGGATTCTATTCACAAGAATGGTACTTGGGATTTAGTACCTTTGACAAAGGGTAGGAAAGCTTTACCATGTAAATGGGTATATAAGCTGGAATTCACATCAGATAGTGATTCTCCAAAGTATGAAGCATGACTTGTTGCAAAGGGTTTTAAGCAACAACATGGTGTTGATTTCGAGGAAATCTTCTCTCCAGTGGTCAAGATGACTACCACGCACATGTTGCTTGTATTCGTTCCAATGTAGGACTTAGAGCTAGTCCAAATGTATGTGAAAACTGCTTTCTTGCATGGAGATCTTACAGATGAGATCTATATGGAACAACCAAAGGGTTATGTGGTTCCTAGCAAAAAGGAAAGTCTGGTTTGTAAGCTTAAGAAGAGCTTGTATGGACTTAAACAGTCCCCTAGACAATGGTACCAAAAGTTTGATGCTTTTACGAAGTCTCAAGGCTATTCTCGAAGCAATGAGGATCATTGTCTCTACACAAAGAGATGCTCAGATGGTAGCTTAATATGTCTTTATGTCAATGATATGTTGATTATTGGGAAGTCCTCTTATGATTTGTAAATTATCAAAAAGAAGTTGAGTCAGACATTTGATATGAAGGATTTGGGGGATGCCAAACATATTCTTGGCATGCGCATTACTCGTGATAGGAGAAAAAGATGCATATACTTGTCTCAAAGTGAGTACATATCCAAAGTACTTCACATGTTCAATATGCAGGGTGGAAAGGCACTGAGTACACCTTTACCCACATATATGAAATTGAGCAAGGATGATTGCTCCAAATCAAATGAGGAAAAGGAATTCATGACCAAAATTCCGATAACAAGTCTATCTCAAGAATGCCTTAATCTAGAATTGTTTGCAAATAGGCATGTGATGCATGATTGTGTAATCACCTTTCCCATGAGAAATGAATCTAAGAGAGAGAGAGTGAGGACATTACTTCTCAACCTATCTACACTATAAGGAGAAAACCCACGTGCATGTCTACTATTTGAACACCACATCCATGCAATACTCGTCTACAATGGGTACGGAAGGATCGAATGACTCAACCAATCAATTTAAAACAGAAGCAGGACCGCCATCAGTGGAAGCACATAGGGACAACCACCATGCGCAATCTCAATTGGATCCACAAAGACTTCTTCGTGTATGGCTTCCAAAGTCATTAGTGGAAGCCGAGAGGACACAACAATGTATATGGATCCTGAAGAAAGTCGGACAAACTGTAAATCAAGAAATAGGAAAGCTTAATGAGATATCATGCCTAGAGCATGAAGTGAAGAAGCCTATAAGGAACTACCAAGGGTAACAAAAAAGACACAACACCTAAAACTCACACCACAAGCATTACAAGGCCATGCATTCGGCACACTCTCTTCAACAAAAATAGTGGTGCACATTTCTATCATTGGAATAGGTCTTAGCTTCTACTGTCATAGGAATAACCGTACATTGTAAATAAATAAGAGCTTCGGCTAGAATTACTTTTTTGTTTTCTTTCAAGATTAAAACTCAAAGAAAAGTGTGGTAAGAGATCTTACTTACTCTTGCAAGGGGGAAGGGAGCGACAAAAGAAATGATATATCAATGAACCACACATAAAACACATGAATAGGTTTCTCATGTAAGCTGGTTCTTTCCCTATTACAAGTATAGATGGCTTCCAAAGACTCTCAAGAAACCATTCAAGAAGAAGTGCTGGAGTTTCTAGTGCAAAGTGTAACCAAAGTCAAGGGCCATTGGTTCCGAGAAGACCAACAGGCAGGAGAGCACCTATTCTTGATCACCATAAACATCATGGACACCGACCATCAGTTCCTTGTAATGTCCCAAGATTTTTAAAGTCTTACATGAACTTCCAACCACCATGGATATCATGAGAAAGGCGGGAATTTATAAGTTCTTCGAGCTACCCATTTATAAGCCAGATTTTCAACAATGTACTCAGGTCATGAACACTCTTCAATCGGATCTGCATAACCCTTTAGTACTCGAAGCAAAAGTTCTCAATGTGGAAGGAGAATGGGTGATCATTCAATTCACTCACGAATTGATTAAAGAAGCCTTTGGATGGGAGAAAGATGGGAGCACCGACCTGAAAGATGAAAGCCATGGAGCAAAGAACTGCACATTCATGGACATTAATCATGTGGATATTGAAGAGGAGGTCAGACTCATCCATCAACGCTTCTGTTTTCCCAACATGCACCGTTACACAACACCTCAAAAGATCATAGTACAAATTTTATCTCATGCCACAAAACAAATTGGTAATCAAGTGAACCTAACACCTTACGTCCAAGAGCATTTATTTGAAGCTAAGAAGCAATGGGGCCACAAAGAAGTTCCTGAATGGAAGTGTGGCATTGACTATCCTGATCTATCATGCCTTAGGTATGAGGGATTATCTTAAATAAATGCCTTCATCAATGGAGATGGAAAAATATGCAAAGCTGGCCACTGTACCAAGAAAGAAGAAAGGAGTAAAAGTGATCGAAGAAGCAAGAACCAGCTCTCAACCCAGAATGAGAGGAGCGAAGAGATTAAGAGAAGTATTAAAAGCAGAAGAAGTGCTTCCTGCTTCAAAAAGAATACACATAATTTCAAGAACCACAATCGACAACACCAAGCCCATCACGAAAGAAGAGTTAAAGGATGCTATGGAAAACACTCATAGATATATGGAAGGACAAGTAAACCTGCCAGTACAAGGGCACGACTATCATCAATCTCATGAAGAAAATTTGCAGGGAAGGAGGTTGACAAAGTTCCACAGATATAGAGAACTAGGGTTGGTGAACCCTAGTTCATCTTCTGAAGTCTAGGAAGATCATGTACCATCTCCAATGAATGTGGATATCAAAAGTGAATCGAACTACGATGACAAATGGGATGAGTTAAATCAAGTAATGGAATCCTTTGAAGTGGAAGGTACAAAAATGAATAAGACACCGGACAACACAGTATCAGACATACCGAAGAAAGGATTGTCACAAGGAGAAATCCACACTATAAGGATGAATGAGGGAACCAAGATTCAAATTACGGAGACCCATTTGGAAGGAGAAGCTATGTTGAAGAAGACAAAGGAAGAAAAAGATCAAGAAGGTGTGGAAGAGCAAGAACATTTTACACCCATACAGATTGTAGCAGAGCCGTCCCCACTAGATGTGATGTTTCAAGGAAGTGCTACAAAGCCTCCGACACAGGAAGAAATAGAAAATCAGATTTGTCTTCAGATTAGACAACCACATAATGAAACAATACATGTAGATAAAGGAAAAGACATACACACGGGTGAAGCATGGAGTATTCCAAAGACATGGATAAACGTGGATGTAGCTCAACTCAAACCTGTAGTAAAGTAGATGATACAAACAACCATGGATACTCAGCAAGAACTTATGGAAGTGGATAGCAATGATGACAAAGCTTTGATGGAATGCAATCAATTCAAGGTATTGCGTGAGCAGCTATTTGCACAAGTGATCCAAGTCCAACAGGCACTTACCACCAAGGAGAAAGAAGCCAATGAAGCTATGGAAAAGTGCAATGTGCTCACGGCTAAAAATAAAAAACTCCAAGACCAACTCAAAGAGCTTCAAAGTAAGTATGAAGCCGGTGAAGCCGAGAAGACACAAATGACTACAAGAAGCAAACTCCTAGAATCACAAGTCAAGGTATACATGGAGGAAGCCGATAATATATGAGATAGGAATAAAGAACTTATGACCGCCATTCTGTGCAACCAACCGATAGAGGCACAAGAAATCATACCAAATAAAGCACAAGCATTGGAAGCACAAATAGCAAGGTATGAAGATCAGCTAAAACAAGAGCAAGCTATAAGAGAAGAATGGGAAAAGAAATATATTTATGACACAAATGAACTCAAGAAAAGATGGAAATCAGCCGAAAACAAACTTCTTGCACAATGTAATGAAGATGCCAATCAAATGGCTGCAATAGGAGAAGAGCTCCTAAAGAATAAGGAAGCAATAAAAAAAGTGACTAATGAAATCAAGGAAAAAGATGAAATCATTGAAAAAATTAAAGGCTCACATAGCACAACACGCTACAATGGGGGCACCAGTAGTTCCAAGCTCCCAAGTGGCTACTGTGGAGACTAAGATACGTCCTCTTTCTCCACCCATGCATCATTCACCTATAAGGGAGGAAGCAGAGGCAAGCACTGATAGAATTAAACGAGCTATTGTAGAACTAAGCCATCATGAGAGGGCACTAGTGGTGTCCAAGCTTACAGAGCAATTTGAAGATTAGGTAGTGAAGGTAATGAAAGAGGCAAAGATTGAAAGTAAAAGTTTAGAACAAATTTTGAAGCCATTCAATATACCGTATGGACTGTTAAAAGAGGAAACCAGGCAATATATCAAGAGAATTACAAACAAAGAGCTTGATCATGATCTACAATTTAGCATGAACACCTTTTCATATACACAAGAAGAATTTGACAAGGTAGATCGAGTGTGCAGAAGGAAGTTCTTAGAGAAGAATCCGATATTAAGGGTGCATTGGGAGTCAGCACCATATGTGCTACAAAACAATCCATCTTTTTGCACAGTCCCTCGAAGATGAACCTGGATGCAATTTTGGGAAGCACGGTGCCAGGGAACAATAAGTAATCAATGGCTAAATTATCCACTACTACCGAGTCCACCACATAATTATTTATTGACAGAAGAACACATGGTACGGACAATAGAATTTTGGTTATCAAGATATGCTATAGTGCCAGACTTAAACAATAAGATGACAAATGAAATATTAAGCATGATCCTTATAGTTCTGAAGGTATTCCAAAATGCACAATATACATTTTTGAACTTTATCGATATCAATGAAGGAGCAGATGCAATCATTTTTTATTTATCTACTACCCCAAGCAAACTCACGATAATGGCAATGTATTCTAGATTAATGTTCCTACCGAGTCCATACATGCAAACTTTTGAAGAGGCATTCTTTACAAGATTTTTTGAAATGGATTCGGAGATTTTTGTAAAAATAACTTCAAACTTAAATGCATGACTGGTGGCCTATGAGTTAAGCTTCTTTGTAGATCATAGGCAGGCACCAGATGATGGAGTGAAGTCAGAACAGTGGAAAGAGCTCATGGTATGTGAAGCCAATTTGCTAAATCATAGAGAGCAGAAGGTCATACAAACATACTCACGTCGCCACAAAAATCCTATTGGGGATGATAGAGTTTAGGAGGAGGGACGTGTGGAGGGAGAATCAAGCAAAAAAAAAAAAAGAAGAAGATCAAAGAACAAAACAACTCAATAAGAAAGAACCATCCTCTGCCCAAAGCCCCACAAGGGCACGCATTAGGCTATAATGCCAAAGGACCAGGTCCCAAAGAGTGGAAACAAAGAATCACAAACAAGACCTTTCAAGGGGAGACTGTGCACAAAGGACTTTAGATTGGATAAGATAACAAATTGTTTGAAGGTCTTAAGTATCTCCTCGTCCACCAGGTGCATGCGGTGGAAAGAAATGAACGAGCTAAAGAAAAGCATCAGGTCCTAGAGCATGTGAAGTCAGATTTAAAGACAAAACCTTTGAAGCATCAACCAAAAGATAGAAACTAATGCAAGGTTGACCAAATGATGTGTGTAGCAAAAGAAGTAAACATGCTCGAGAAATACAACAGGGTCACATGTGTGAGAACAAAGCAATATCCGAAGACCAAAAGTTAGAAAGTGGTGGAGGCTGAGAAGTTGAAGAGAGTTACTAAGAATATCGCTTCTTTGACCAGTAGATGCATGCATGGCAGCCCGAATTAACCTAGCAACCTAGATTTATGAATGTAAGGAATACCAAGGGGATTACAAAAGCAAAGGACTTAGATCGGATAAGGTAACAAATTCACTGAGAGTCCTTATCCCTTCTTTGACCACTAGGTGTGTGTACTAAAAAGCTATTAGCAAGCCGCGGACAAAGAAGCAAAGCCTATCAAGGGATGATAGAGACAACGAGGGGGATAGTGTTGTAGAGTTAAGAAGCACAAAAGAGGATCCCCCAAAAATTTTCAAATTATGGGCACCATTTTTCTTCTTTGAGTTCCTATGAAAATCCCTTGAAGCTATGTAAATGCACTAGAGGAGTCCTCTAGATGCATAAGCCCCAATCATTGTATCATAATCCTTGTAAAATATTAGGAAATTAGACTTAGTCAATAAAAGTGCCGGTCTCTTGTGTGAAAGGACCATTTTTAGGGCACATGTATATAAGTCACTTGGTGACTCTTGTAAAGAACTTTTTGCCATTCTGAGAATTGAAGAGAATTTTTGAATTTGCATCTTTCCTATTGATTTCCTTCTTCTCAAAGAGCTTTTGTGTGTGCATAATGCTTGAAATATGTGTGTAGGACTATTTCTACCCCTTCCCATCTCTTGTAAACTGCTATAGTGTGTGTGTGAGACATAATGAGTTGTGGAGTAGGTATTGGTGCTTCCTTCCATTCACTATTTTACTCATAACTTGCAGTACATTTCTTAGATTCAACTAAAAATTCCACCATTAGATGCGTCTCATCAAGAGCTTCAAAATAAACTACTATTCACCATATTCAAAGTTTGGAGCAGAGAGAAAAGTTTGAATTTGTGTTTACTACTGCAAATCGTATCGGGGCATGCATTTTCGGAGAGTTAGTGAGTTGGAGAGGTAGCTGAGACTAGTCACATGTATTGTAGCTTAGATACTTCACTTACCATCATGTGTGCACATGTCTTCATACACTTGGTATGTCTAATTCCACGGATTGATAATTAAACATGTATTAATCCACCATTATATGCACTTGTGGGACAATCAAGGTATAGACTCATCGACACAAGTCCCTAAGATTTCACAACTTAGGTACACATAAGTATATCAGACTTTAATTCTAATATTTGATAAATACATAAATGACTGATTGTTGAGCTCATAAAAGTCATGTTGGTCAAAGTCAAAAATGTCAAAGTCAAAGTCAACAGGTGCAAAGTCAAAAAGCTAAAGTGCAGATGTAAAAGTGCACAGGTAGTGCACAATTAATTGTCCACAAAGGGTAAATTGGAGAAAGTGGGGTGCAAGTTGTAGAGGTATTTTCTCTAATTTCCCTAAGGTACAAAGTGTTTTTTTTAAAGTATTTTGGAAGGTTCAGGTGAACCCCCTCTTATGTGCAAAAGTGAAGACTTAAAAGGAAAATGTGAAGGTATGTGAAGCGGCGTACGCACAAGTGAAATATGGCCCACCAATTAAAATTTTTGGGTTTTAGTCTAAAGTCACTACAGGACAAAACAAGGAGTTGTTGGCTTGCCACTTGTGAAGACAATCTTGGGACATCAAAGGGCGCACCAAGATACTCTTGCAGTTAGGAGCATATGTGAATTGACACACTAAAATCAAGGCAAGGACTATTCTTGGGGAATCCGAAGCATAAGCAAGGAGGCATAGTTTAGGTGAAGCAAGAGAGAGAAGTGCAAGAGTCACCAGAGTGCGACACAAAGAAGTGGAAGTGCAAGAGTGCATGGAGAGGAACTAAGGATTTGTGCAGATAGTGCTAAGCTAGCCCCCCAAGGATCTCAAGGTCTCACTGCAGCATGCCGACAAAAGGTATTCAGACCTCCCCCTTAGTGGAAGCTTGGTGCAAGATGTGCACAAGGGTAAGCTTGAAGCAGGTGGAGGTCTGGTGCAAAAGAGGCCGGCGGCAAGAAGACTTTGGGTATCTGGTATTTTATAATTGAGCACTCTGTGGGACTTTGCACAGAAGTATTGGCTTGTATTGTGCTTCAACATTGTATTTGTCTTATTGTAATCAATCGACAGAGGCTTCCAGGGTGTATTTTCTCTTCTTGTCTTTTCTTTTTCTCCTACACACCCTCAAACTCCTTCTTGTCCAAGAATCGTCCAACAAAATTTGGCACGCCCGGTGGGACTTCCAAGGAAATTTGAGCATAGGAGAAGATATATTGCAGTTGGAGAAGCAATATTCAAGTGTCGACAACACTACTTTAGTGGACTAAGAGGTACATATTCTTATCAATTACCTCATACTAAGAGGACTATGAACAGCCCATGACCGCAACCTGGTCCCAAACATTGAGGGTCACCTGCAAGCAAACAAGAAGGAAGGTTGTTAGAAGATCATCCAGTCCACTTTCATCAACTTCATCAGTAAGGAGCATGGCTGGTCAGGTAGACTTGGAAACCTTACTATCACGATTAAATATAAAATTTCCTTCTTTCAAAGGCATAGCTCAGGAAGATCCTGACGAGCATATTAGAAGGTTTTTGGCACTATGCAAAACTAGGGGCTTAATGGGCAGGGAGGACGCCTTTTTGATACTCTTCCCTGCCACCTTAGAAGGATTAGCAGATAAATGGTTCAACCAATTCGCTGAGAACCATTTTACAACTTGGGATTTGATGAAAGATGCATTTAAAAATCAATTCGAGAATGGGAATATGGCAAAGATCATCATAGAAGAACTGGAAAATTTGAGATTGGGTCCAGGTGAAAAGTTCCCGGAGTTTGTGACTAGGGCCAAGGCACTAATGGCTAAACTGCCAAATCCACCACATGTTTTTTTTGTTAAGAAATGGCTAGCTAAGCCCCTATCAGTGGCCACCCAATGCAAAATAAAGGAATTAGTGTTACCTACAGCCTCCATAGAGGAGTTCATCAACACAGCTACACGACTTGAGCAGATAAGGCAACATTATGGAGCTACTTCTTCTCAATTACCATATTCCACAAAAATGGAGGATCCAGTAATCCAGCTAAGGAAAGAGTTGGAGGGCTTAAAAAGAAATAAGCCCCACAAAGAGGAGGAGAATGCTGTAACTCAGTTGAGAAGGGAGATTGAAGCACTAAAACTCCAAAAGGAGGAGGAGGCCCAGGCAGAGGAATTGGTTGAGCTGCAACATGAGTTGTAGGAACTCAAAGGAGGTGGCATCAAGAGTGGACTCTGGTGTTCCATGTGCAGCAAGCAAGGGCATATAGTAAGTGAATGTCCTCTGTTAAGTGTGACTTGCCAATTATGGAGGAAAGCGGGTCATGAGGCCCAAGAATGCCAATCAAGGGGAATACCTGCAACAACATATTGGACACAAGGAGGACATCTACCACCAGCAAATGTAATGGCGGCTGCACCCAATCAAGGTAACACTTACAACCCTAGACAGAGGAATAACTTTGAAAATGGGCCTAGAAGGCCAATCATTTGTTTCAGATGTGGAGAATGTGGGCACTATCAAAGTAGGTGCACTCTCCCAAAAAGTGCCCCTCCTTGCAGGAACTGCCTAGAGGCCAGAGACCACTATACAAACTGTTGTCCTAAGAATCAAGCCTCTTCAACCGGGTCCCATATTCAAATGATTTCTGTGCATAAAGAAGAAATGTTAGATCAGGTCAATGAGCCATCACCCTCTACTAGGGTGGTGTAGTTAGAAGAAATCGAGTCTTTTACAATGCAGAAAAGAAACAAAGGAAAGGCTCAAGTAGATATAATTCAGGAATCAAGAATTCATGGATTGAACAAAGACAAAGAGACATATGAAGTAGATAAAGCCACTGCAGAAACAAGGCAAAAAAGGAGATATCATATGTACCAGTGATGCCATTGGGCATGCATTCAATAGAGCTCATGAGGAGTTTGATAAGTCAAGTGGAGCCCAGGCTCTTAAGGAATCAGAGGCTTCAAAACTTCTCAAGTCCATGAAGAAAGAGGTTAGTATTTTTGATTTAATAAAGATGGATGGGAAATTCAAGTCAGACTCTTGCAGATAATTGATGAGGCTTCCACTACAAGTTTGGTAGCAAAGACTGCTGTTTTACACAAAGGAAAAATTGTAGGGGAAGCATCCATTACAGATTATAAAAGTCCTCGGCTGACAGTATCTATCAAAGGTCATGAATTTCAAGGAGTTATTGTGGACGGTGGTTCTGGCATTAACTTGATGCCTGAACATACAATGGAAAAGATTGGACTCCACCCTTCAAGGCCTGCAAATTTCACTGTTACTTTGGTAGATCAAAGCAAAGTAAGGCCCTTGGCAGTGATCCCAAAAGTTCCACTTGAAGTACAAGGTAATCTATTCATTCTGGATTTTGTGGTTTTAAGATTGCCCCAGGTTGAAGGAGGATTTCCCCTCTTAATTGGAAAACCATGGCTTTTGGGGCAAGTGGTTAGCCCATCATACTCCTAACCGGGAGGTTGTGAGTTCGATTCCCAACGTTGGTATTCCGTGCTCCACCGTTCCTATATTCAGGCTTGTCACCCTCGGCCACCATTGATTTTTTCCGCGATCGTTTTGACCGCAGTGCCAGATTCTCCATACGCATGATGTCCATTCTTAAATCGTTCATTTTTTTCTTTTTGCTCCACAGCCCAACCTCTTCCATACCATGGTCCGATATTTGCATTGCTGACCCACTTTTTTGCTTCCTCAACAGCCATCCATACCCTTACGCCACACTACTCAATGCATCCTTGCAATTGCGGTCCCGCCGACTTCGTGAGGCCCTGACTCGGGGCTCTAAATCCTTCTCCATCTACTCTGCACCATTTCTCGTTTGGATATATCAATTACCATCACCTTTCACAGTCAACATTCATCAGTCCCATCCTTCTGCAGCTTCTCAACCTCTTCTTCAATCACCTCAGCATCCACAATGCCATGATAGAGCTGGGAGCAAGGAGTTCTGTCAACCATCCACCAACATCTCTCACTCCCCTCACATCTCCATTGACTCAGCTTTCGCTTCAACACCTATATCTAGCCCCAATAATATACCTTCAATTCCTTCGCGTTCATTCTCTCCAACTCTCCCCCATTCTCTTAATAATGTGAACCTTCCTAACCCCGTCCCTCCTCCTTCCGCCATCTCTTTTCGGCCGCTCATTCAAACAACACTCAATCCCACCAACCCAACCAGTACCCCCCCTCGTCCTCCCATTCCCCTTTCTTCCCCACCTCCCACTCATGCCACTCACACCCCACCCACTCCATCTACTATACCGGCTGACGTTCCCATTCCGCCTGCCGCTGACCTACCCACTACACCCTCATTTTTAAATTTACTACGCGATGCAAGTGCGATTGCCATTGGCAGTGCTAACGCTTCAAAGGTGTCCTTGGATTCCATCTCCGCAGGAGCTTCAATTCATCAAAAATATATTTCTACAATTGATCACATCAATAGGATGGCCACATCTCAATGGCAAGCTCTCCAAGAATCGGCCCGCATACTCAAAGATGAGCGAGATAAATATAGAGATATAGTTGATTCTGCAATCAAAGCATTAGCTGATCTTCAAAGTCATTATTCCTTAGGCTTATGTGACAATGCAGCTTGCCGTTGTATTAAACGCAAAAGAGACCAACTTCGACAATGCCTTAGTTCACTCCAACTTATGATTCAACAAGCTTCAGCTCCAATGCCTTCCTCTCCGCAACCATCCGATGCTGGACTCAATCCACCTTTTCCATAATTCATTACGCTACCATTCTTAAGCTTCGAGCTTCTTTTCCACAATAATTTTCCAATAAAGCATTCTTATGCATCTACTTATGTCTTTTTTATCACTTTTCTCATCAAATCAATACATCCCTTTTCTGTTTTTTATGGCTTCTTGCTTCTATTTTCTATTGCTCCAGTCTCCTTTTTCCAACATTCTCGTCAGCCTCTCCGGGATGGAGAGCACATTAGGTGGTGGGCAACTGTTGAGCCCATAAAAGTCATGTTGGTCAAAGTCAAAGTCAATAGGTGCAAAGTCAAAATGCTAAAGTGCAGACGTAAAAGTGCACAGGTAGTGCACAATTAATTGTCCACAAAGGGTAAATTGGAGAAAGTGGGGTGCAGGTTGCAGAGGTATTTTATCTAATTTCCCTAAGGAACAAAGTGTTTTTTTTTAAGTATTTTTGAAGGTTCAGGTGAACCCCCTCTTATGTGCAAAAGTGAAGACTTAAAAGGAAAATGTGAAGGTATGTGAAGCGGCATACGCACAAGTGAAATATGGCCCACCAATTAAATTTTTTGGGTTTTAGTCTAAAGTCACTATAGGACAAAACAAGGAGTCATTGGCTTGCCACTTGTGAAGACAATCTTGGGACATCATGTGAAGAGAGATGGTGGATGCAATCCAAAGATGAGTAGGTGCCGCTACAACCAGCTTCACACCAGCCAACTGAGACTTCAGAGTTGATTAGTAGACCCTTTGAGCTTCCTAAATCCACCAAAATATCAGCCAAGTACTTTGGAACATGTATCCCAAAAGTTTAAGTCAAGACAGGCTAGTTGCGAAATGACTAGCTCCCAAAACTTGCTATTTTTGGACATACACCTGCTGGAAAAAATGAACAGTGCTCTCAACCTGGAAGGAATTAGAAAAATTCCTTTTGGGCATAGCAAATAGACTTAGCAAGCTTCCTATTCCAAGTTAAAACACTTCAAACGATGGACTGAGCACTGAGAACAAGTTTCATCAAGTTCTGGAACATTCCCACAATTCTCGGGGCTCTGTAGAGATAGACCAGTAAGCAGTAAAATGCAGATATCTCCAAAAGTATAAATCCAATGACCTTGAAAATTTATAGGTAGAAACTAGACAGTGAGAGCTATCCAACGCACTTTAAAACTTTGAAAAAGGTTCAGTAAAACTCGAGATATGACCTTCTGAAGTTACTGCTCTGAGTGAGTATAGCAGAGAACAAAACAGAGAGGTAGATGATAATAAATGTATAGATTCACATATGATTACAACCACATTGGCAATGAATCTTTGCACAATGGGAGTAGAATGATAGAGCTATGGAGTAAGCTCTTCAATCTCTACAAAATGACATGAAGTGGTCACGTACAAGGCTTGCTAATCGCCTCTTCCTTCTTGCTCCTTTTATAGCAATTCTTGGAGGGAGTTTTGAATTCGAATTCGAATGGCTCCACCTAAAAGTGATCCCCAAAGTTAGGAGAGATTCCCTCAGCTCAAAAATTCGTGATTTTGGTAGTTGGAGCCACGAATTTGCTTTTACATCATGGATGAGGTAAGCCATCCTTTTACTTTTTTCTTTTTCCATTTTCAAGAGATAAAATGTACTCTTTTACAAGAGGTGTTCACATGACTACTCATGTGACTTACAAATGAGGATAATATCAAGCATATCAAGCATGTAGGCTTGGGCAAAATGCACCAACAGCTCCCCCTCAAGCCTAACATGCTTGGCCTCCAAATAAGTCTTCAATTGTCCTTGATTTCCTGCAAACCAATCATCAACTTGAATCTACTTAATTTCGTACCATCAAGAGCTTTCGTCAACATGTCTGCACATTGCATATCTGTAGAGACATAGGATAGTTGAATATCCTTGCTCATTAGCTTCTCCCTTACATAATGGTAGTGGACTTCAATATGCTTGGTTCTAGCATGGTATACCGGATTAGCTGCTAGATGTAGTGAGCTTGTGTTGTCACCAAAAATGTGAGGTGTTGAAGAATGAAGTCCAAGATCTGTGTACAAAGATTTTAACCACATGATTTCTTGAGTTGCATTAGCCAAACCTCTATATTCAGCTTCAGTAGAAGATAATGCCACGGTTGGTTGCTTCTTCGATGACCAAGAAATGATTTTTGAACCTGCAAATGATATATACCCTGATGTGCTTCTTCTATCATCTTTAGATCCGGCCCAATCTGCATCTGAGTAGACCTTTAGCTCAATATCTGAAGTATATGAATAGAACAAACCTTCATTCATGGTCCCCTTTAGGTACTTGAGGACTCGCTTGGCCGCTTCCATATGTGGTCTTCTCGGCTTATGCATAAACTGACTCAATATGCTAACACTATAGCATATATCCACCCTTGTGAGTGTTGCATAGTTCAAACTTCCAACCAAGCTTTGATAGCTTGTGATGTCTTCAATTGGCTCTCCTTCATAAGCACTAAGCTTATGATTTTGCTCCATAGGTGTACCTGCACACTTGATATTTTCCATCTTGAACTTGACGAGCATGTCATGGACATACTTCCTTTGTGTGATGTATATACCTGAATCTGTGTAGATCAACTCCAATCCAAGAAAATAAGTGAGTGGTCCGAGGTCACTTATTTTGAACTCCTCCTTCATTTGACTCTTTACCTGTTTGATTCCTTCAAGATCATTGCCTGTGATAATAATATCATCAACATACACACATAAATAGATCACTTCAGATCCGTTCCTCTTTATGAACAAAGAGGTATCCGCCTTGCTAGCTTTGAATCCTTGGTCCTGCAAATAAGTAACCAATCTGAAATTCCAAGCTCTTGGAGCTTGCTTCAATCCATACAAAGCTTTCTTTAGTTTGCATAGATAGTTAGGATGATGTGCATCCTCATATCCAGGAGGTTGTGCCATATACACTTCCTCAGAAATCCATCCATTCAAGAAAGCATTCTTTACATCAAGTTGATAAAGATTCCAATTTCTAGATGCAGCAAGACTAATGAGAACCCTAATTGTAGGCATTTTTGCAACAGGAGAGAAAGTCTCCTCATAATCAATACCATGGGTTTGAGCAAACCCTTTAGCAACTAACCTTGCTTTGTGTCTATTTATACTTCCATCTGGATTCTTCTTGATTTTGTATATCCATCGAGATCCGATTATCTTCATAGATGGCTTGTTAGGTACAAGCTCCCAAGTGTCATTCTCCTTCAAGGCTTCCATTTCTTCATCCATTGCATCTCTCCAAGCTTTCTTGCTTTGTGCTTCTTCAAATGTGGTAGGTTCTTCATTGGTTGAATCCTTTGCAATGTAGATTGAGTGCTTGGTGACCAAAGAAGTATCATAACCAAACCTCTCTGGTTTCTTCTTCTCCCTCGAAGACCTTCTAAGTGGTTGATGTGAGCTCTCGGGTCCATATGTAGCATCCTGCATCTTTGTTTTACCTTTGTTCTTCCATAGCTTTAGTCTTTCCAAGTCTTCTAGGTCAATCTCCGAATCACTTTCTTCAATCTGCTTTGGCTCCTTTGGTTGAAGTGATGGAAAATCTTCATCCAAGTCATATGGCAGCTTCACTTTCCTGTCATCATCAAACCATGATTTGTTTTCATCAAAAATTACATCTCTACTCACAGAAAATCCTTTATTGGTTGGATTGTACAATCTATATCCTTTTTGGTTTTGATCATAACCAATGAATACACACTTCTCTGCCTTGGGATCCAATTTCCCTCTTACTTGAGAAGGAATGTGAGCATAGGCTAAGCATCCAAAGATTTTACAATGCTCTAGACTAGGTCTTCTTCCATTCCACACTTCATATGGAGTGGTTCCATCTAGTGACTTAGATGGAAGTCTATTTATGAGATATGTGGCTGTCGACACAGCCTCTGCCCATAGGTAGTTCGGCAATCCCTTTTCATTGAGCATGGACCTTGCAACTTCGACAATAGCTCTGTTCCTCCTCTCTGCTACACCATTGAGTTCGGGTGTATACCTTGTAGTGACTTCCCTTTTAATGCCTCTTTCATGCAAGAAGGCATCAAATTCAAAAGAGAAGTATTCTCCTCCACCATCTGATCTGAGTCGTTTCAAAGTCCTACCTGTTTGGTTTTCAACAAGAGCAATATACTTCTTAAAGCAATTAAACACTTCATCCTTGTGCTTCATGAAAAACAGAATGGTCCACCTGCTACAATCATCTATGAAAGACACATAATATCTTGATCCTGATATAGATGGCTCCTTACTTGGACCCCACACATCCGTGTGCACTAGATCCAAAGGATTTTGATACATATATCCTTTCTTATTGAAAGGTTGTCTATGAGCCTTGCCGAGTTGACAAGCTTCACACTTATAAATCATGTGTTGCCTTGTGATATTAGGCAAACCAAGTACACTTTGGTCCCTGCAAATCTGTTTGAGTGTCCTCTCACCAATGTGAGCAAGCCTTTTGTGCCATATCTCCAACTCTGTTAGAGTTTGAGATCCATAGCTAAACAAAGCTATGTTCTTTGTATCTTCCACTTCAAAAGTGAAAAGCCTTCCTGTCTTTTCTCCTTTGGCAATCCTTCGAAAGCCTTGCCTTGGGTCTTCAACATATGCTCCAAATCGATTGAATCTAACCTGCAATCCTTTTTCAACAATCTGTCCAACACTTATTAAATTTTTGGTAATTGTAGGGACATACAAGACTTTGCTTAAGAGGTTCATATTCCCATCTGATGTCTTCACATTACCTATCTTCTCCACTGAGTGCTTTGTGTCATCTCCTGTCTGCACTTCATGCTTGTTATGAGGATCTTCCAAATCAGAAAGTAAAGCCACATTTCCTGCTACATGGTTCGAGCATCCCGAATCAATGTAAAATATGTGATCATCATCCTTACCCTTCTTCGTTGATAGATTCATAATCAATAATGAATCTTCTTGACTTTGGTCCTCTGCATAGTTATTGTAATCTCTTCTTCCTCTATGGCCACTTTGATAGTTGTTGTTGTTGTTGTAATTGTTGTTGTAGTAGTTGTTGTTGTAGCCTCCATTGTACCTGCCTCTATTTGATCCATAGCCACCTCTATTGAATCCTCTTCCTCTTGAGTTCCTCGGGTTCCTGAAACATTCTTCAGTAGTATGGTTAGATAAGCCACATATGTTGCAAGGTTGAGATGATTGGAATCTCCCCCTGCCTTGCTTTCCACTTCTGCCTCTTCCTCTAGCTCGTCCTCTACCTGCAAAGTTTGCTTGGAAATAGCTTCCTTCATCTTCATTCTTTCTATTCTTTGACTTGTCCTTGACCTTAGCTTTATCAGAATATAAGGCAGAAGTTTGATTACTTCTTGAGGACTCACCACCTTTGCTAATCTTTGCTTCATGAGTGAAGAGTTGGCCCATGAGTGTGTTGAGGTCGGGTACATGCATATCCATGTATAAATCCATGGCTGTTGTGAATGACTCCCACTTGTCGTCTGCTTTGATTCCATTCATGATTTGTCTTATGATTTGCTCCTCTTCAATTACCTCTCCAATGCTTCCAAGTTGGTAGGAAATCTCCTTCATCTTTGTGACATAATCAGTCACATTTTGCTTCGGGCTTTTCTTCATTGTTGTGAACTCCATCCACAATTGGTTCTTCCTTGCTCGAGTGTTGGAAGAGAATAAAGAAGCAAGTGCATTCCAGGTTTCTCTTGATGTCTTGCATCCCTTGACATGAGGTAAAAGAAAATCAGAGATTGAGTTTAGAATATAGGACCTTGCAAGTGCATCCTTCGAACACCAATTCGAAAGTCCTTCCACTTCTTCATGTGATGGTTGCCCTTTGTTCCTCATGGTTGGCATTGCTTCATCTCCGGATATGAATCCATATAGATTCCTCCCTTGAAGGTAAGCCTCCATCCTTAGAGACCATGCCGGATAGTTGTTTCGATCCAATTTGTCAATTGTTGATGGAAATCCATCTCCCATGTTGCTTGACTATGCTCTGATACCACTGTGAAGAGAGATGGTGGTTTGCAATCCAAAGATGAGTAGGTGCCGCTACAACCAGCTTCACACCAGCCAACTGAGACTTCAGAGTTGATTAGTAGACCCTTTGAGCTTCCTAAATCCACCAAAATATCAGCCAAGTACTTTGGAACATGTATCCCAAAAGTTTAAGTCAAGACAGGCTAGTTGCGAAATGACTAGCTCCCAAAACTTGCTATTTTTGGACATACACCTGCTGGAAAAAATGAACAGTGCTCTCATCTGGAAGGAATTAGAAAAACTCCTTTTGGGCATAGCAAATAGACTTAGAAAGCTTCCTATTCCAAGTTAAAACACTTCAAATGATGGACTGAGCACTGAGAACAAGTTTCATCAAGTTCTGGAACATTCCCACAATTCTCGGGGCTCTGCAGAGATAGACCAGTAAGCAGTAAAATGCAGATATCTCCAAAAATATAAATCCAATGACCTTGAAAATTTATAGGTAGAAACTAGACAGTGAGAGCTATCCAACGCACTTTAAAACACTGAAAAAGGCTCAGTAAAACTTGAGCTATGACCTTCTGAAGTTACTGCTCTGAGTGAGTATAGCAGAGAACAAAACTGAGAGGTAGATGATAATAAATGTATAGATTCACATATGATTACAACCACATTGGCAATGAATCTTTGCACAATGGGAGTAGAATGATAGAGCTATGGAGTAAGCTCTTCAATCTCTACAAAATGACATGAAGTGGTCACGTACAAGGCTTGCTAATCGCCTCTTCCTTCTTGCTCCTTTTATAGCAATTCTTGGAGGGAGTTTTGAATTCGAATTCGAATGGCTCCACCTAAAAGTGATCCCCAAAGTTAGGAGAGATTCCCTCAGCTCAAAAATTCGTGATTTTGGTAGTTGGAGCCACGAATTTGCTTTTACATCATGGATGAGGTAAGCCATCCTTTTACTTTTTTCTTTTTCCATTTTCAAGAGATAAAATGTACTCTTTTACAAGAGGTGTTCACATGACTACTCATGTGACTTACAAATGAGGATAATATCAAGCATATCAAGCATGTAGGCTTGGGCAAAATGCACCAACACATCAAAGGGTGCACCAAGATACTCTTGCAATTAGGAGCGTACGTGAATCGACACACTAAAATCAAGGCAAGGACTATACTTGGGGAATCCGAAGCATAAGCAAGGAGGCATAGTCTAGGTGAAGCAAGAGAGAGAAGTGCAAGAGTCATCAGAGTACGACACAGAGAAGTGGAAGTGCAAGAGTGCATGGAGAGGGACTAAGGATTTGTGTAGATAGTGATAAGCTAGTCCCCCAAGGATATCAAAGTCTCACTGCAGCGTGCCAACAGAAGGTATTCAATCCTCCCCCTTAGTGGAAGCTTGGTGCAAGGTGTGCACAAGGGTAAGCTTGAAGCAGGTGGAGGTCTGGTGTAGAAGAGGCCGACGGCAAGAAGACTTTGGGTATCTGGTATTTTGTAATTGAGCACTCTGTGGGACTTTGCACAGAAGTATTAGCTTGTATTGTGCTTCAACATTGTATTTGTCTTATTGTAATCAATTGGCAGAGGCTTCCAGGGTGTATTTTCTCTTCTTGTCTTTTCTTTTTCTCCTACACACCCTCAATCTCCTTCTTGTCCAAGAATCCCCCAACACTGATATATGTTTTTTCATTGTCATATTATAATCAAATTCTAATTAATTAGAGGGTACTCCACCACCTCATATCCATGCAACAACTTCACATGTGTCTTATTTATAGGAATTATGATGATTTTTACTATCAAGAGCATATTATATGTTGTTATAATTTTTGCTTTGGCACTTATCAAAGACCACAATTGGAATGTATTGAATTTGAGGTAGAGTATTGTAGTTTTAAACATGCACCACCACCTAATAGAGCTTGGGTATGTATTGATTCTATAAATTAATTTCATTATTCTATTTGAAAATCATATACAACATCAAATTATACTTAATATATAGGAATATTTTCTCGATGATGATGATTATTGTCCTACTTATAATGTTAATATACCTCATACATGTCATAGACTTTCGTTCATCAAACAAAGGATTCTTGAAATCCTCTACCTCGTGGTTTATAGATTGAAACATCTGAAGATTATCCATTGCCAACTCCTGATCATCCTCTAGTACAAACATATGATAGAAGAAGATATGGAGGATGGAATAGAGGACCACTTCCTTTAGACAGAGAGGTTTTTAACTTTTGGTGTAATTGGTATATGATTGCACCCTCCACTATTACTGGTGTTGGCCATTGTCTCTTTATTGTAGAGGACTTGTATGTGCCTCCAAATTGTGAAGTCACTCTTATGTCATTTTGTGGTATTATATATGGATGGGGAGATTGGCATCGACTTACACATCATGTTCAAAGCATGACTACTTAGGGATAATGTCTAAATGTAGCTTCTCTTGTTGGTAGAGGGATTATACATGCAAGAAATAAAAGATTATATGTTGGAGGAAGACCTTACATGCATAGAAATATAGCAGGTTTAATAAAGAGTAGTCGAGGATATAATAATTCAATGACTAATTGCACATTTAAGGAGCATGAAAATAGTCATGAATCACCATACATGAGTAGAAATGTAGCAATGCTATTACTTCATTACATGCTGGTGATGAATTATTAGTGAACTATGAATGGCGTAGACCTCCAAGAGAACCTTTTAGCTAGAGAGCAATGAAAACTTTCTATCCACCTATCCTATGTTGCATTGAAAACTTTAATTGATTGAAAATCTTTTCAAATTAGCTTGGATATTTAAATTTATATTTAAAGTTCACTTTTCATTCATTTATGGAATAGAAATGATTTTTATTCATGTGTGTAGATTCCAATGTGTGATATTGATGATCTTCCACCACACCATTTAGAGTTGTTAGTAGGACCTCATTCATCAGAAGCTTCCATGAGGAGGCTATGCAAAAGTGATCTTGTCGAATATGCAAGATTGAAAGAACTATATTCAAAAGAAAATAAAGTACAAGATTTTTGCGATAATGATGAAGATGATGGCATGGCAAATTTTATTGAGGATTGGTATCAAAATGACAATGAAAGCATTGATATTTCTAAAAATGAGAAATGTCTTTGAGAAGAATGTCTAAAGAATATATATATTGAAGGAAGTCACTTGACATGACTAAGTGCAATCTTACTTATTCTCAATCTTCAAAATCAATTTGGATGAAGTGATGTATCTCTTTTGGCACTATTAAGGTATAATTTTTTAATTTTCTATCTATTTATTTATTTATTTTCATTCATGTCACCTTTTTCATGAACTTACAGCTTACTATTTGAAATGTTTTTACCAAGAAGGAATATTCTTCCTACATCAGATGATGAAATGAAGAAGATAATCAACCATCTTGGTATAAATTATCAGTGTATATGTGCATGTCCTAATGATTGTCTTTCATATAGAGGTAAATATGAAGACTCTTTGACATGTCCAAAATATTAATCTCCTTGATATAAGAACAAAGAGGGTAAAATCCCAAAAAAGGCATTGAGACATTTTCATTGTCTCCATGAATTAAACATATGTTTCAAAACCATGAATTATCAAAGCTTTTGACATGGGGATTTGATCATAAAAGTACTCATGGAGTAATGAGAATTCCAATAGATAGTGCAGTTAGAACATGAAGCTAGGGGGTACGCCTAAAATTTTGTATTTAGCTTTTTTGAGGATGAAATTTATCTCATGTATGTATGCATATGTGTGCATATTCATGTGTGTTATATGTATACATGTGTTAGTATGCACATATGTGTGTTTCCTCTGTATGTATGTGTGTGCATGTGTGTGATATATGTATGCATATGTTAGTATGCACACGTGTATCTATGCATGTGCATTTGTGTGATATATGCAAGTGTGTTTATAATTGTGTATGCATGTATATGTATACATGTGTGCATGTAGGCATGTTTGTGTGATGTGTATGTATCTACACGTGTGTTTTATATATATGTATGTATCTTCATATGTATAATGGTCCTCGTTGATTCAAGTATCTATATATAGAGGCATAAGGTTGGGAGGAGAGACATCTGTCCAGTAGGTGGTGGGAGGACTATATGCAATCTGTATATATACTTCAACCATACTGCAAATGCATATGGGTACATAAGTATGAAAAAAGTATGGTTGAAAATCACATATTGCATTTGTGTGTATATATACGTGTGTGCAAGGTTGGTTCTTGACCCATAAGGAACCCCCTTTCCTGAATTTACTTACTTGTACCTAACTGCCATGTCAAATAAGATTTCTTGACTATGCTTTTTTTTCAAGGCTCATGTCAATTTATTGTATTATATGTGTTATCCATTATATATATGTGTGTGTGTGTGTTTATTTATATATGTGTACACACACACACACACACACACACACACACACACACACATATATATATATATATATATATATATATATATATATATATATATATATATATATATATATATATATATAGAGAGAGAGAGAGAGAGAGAGAGAGAGAGAGAGAGATAAATATAACGGAAAGAAGCAAAGCATGTGGTGCATGGTCACGACGATGTGCCATAAGTATGCACATCTCTTTGAAACACCACTTATGAGACCACCTAGTGTGAAATTCTGTCTCCAATGAACTAAGTACATACTTTTTGTTTGTCTCAGCAAACTCACTGGAAAAGGAGAAAAATCATATAAGTAAAACATAATATATGTATCTCAATTTATATTTAAAACTTTGATTTACTTCCATTTCAAGTGAACAAAACGTAGGTAGGAGTTACATAAATCTCTCATTCTTCTTTTAAGCTTCAGCCCATGCCTCATGTATACTATACTCCCCTAAGGGTCTATGTTGCACTTCAGCCCTAGGCTACCTATGCATGTACTCATAGGCACCTTTGTTGTGCTCTCACGAACGAGAGGTGGTATAGGTGTCCTAAAAGTAACTAGATAAACAAGTGTTATAATATCACTCAAAATATTAATTTATGAAAAGAAAACATACCTATGGGCAGATAAGTCTCTTCCTGCAAATGGAGCCACAAAGGAACCTTTCTCTAGCCACTTGGTAAGCATCTATATGGTAAATTCTAATTTATTAGCAGGCATGTCTGCATACTCATGCATGACAACCCCTAAGGAATCAAGCGGAACTTTCCCTCTCATAAGATTCGTTATGAGAGTAAATTTCACCTTTCTTTGTCTACTATGATCCACAATATCTCTACATATAAAACAAAATGGATTAGAACTTTATATATATATATATATATATATATATACATATATATATATATATATATATATATATATATATATATATGTATGTATGTATGTGTGTGTGTATGTATGTATGTATGTGTGTGTGTATATGTGTATGTATGTGTGTATCTGTGTGTTTATGCATGTATGGATATGTATGTATGTATATGTATGTATGTATGTATATGTGTGTATATGTATGTAGGTGTGTATGTGAGTGTATGTATGTGTGTATATGTGTATGTGCCTATGCATGTATGTATGAATGTATGTATGCATATGCATGTGCGAATTTGTGTATGCATATGTATGTATGTCTATGTGTGTGTCTCTATATGTGTGTGTATGTGTATGTGTGTGTCTCTATGTGTGGGTGTATGAATCTATGTGTGTGTGTGTATATGTGTCTATATGTGTGTGTATGCATATGTATCTATAGTGTGTGTATGTATATGTGTCTATATGTGTCTATGTGTGTGTATACTTGTATGTATAATGTATACGTGTGTATGTGTGTGTATGCATATGTATATATATTGTGCGTATGTGTGTTTTTCTATGTGTATATGTGTGTATGATTGTGTGTATGCATGTGTATGTGTGTGTCTCTATGTGTGTGTATGTGTATGTGTGTGTCTCTATGTGTGTGTAATGTGGGTGTATGTATATGTGTGTGTATGTATACATGTGTATGTGTGTGTATGCATATTTATGTATAGTGTGTGTATGTTGTTGGTACAAATAACAAGCCTAAGTGCTTAGCTATGATCTCAAAGACTACTCATTAGTTTATGAACCTCACATAGAGGATCACATATGAACTCCTACTTATTAACTTGATTGTACATACCTTGGATAAATGTAAAAGCAAAGGGATTAAGGAATCTCGTGAAATTAGGGATTTGAACCCATGAATTATTTGGTAGAAAGAATCATTTCAATCATGCCTAAAGTGTAGGAACACTTTTAGGTGAGGGAAATTCAAAATTCAAACTCAAGAAGTGAGTATAAATAGAGGTGATCTAGTCATGGGGCATGTGTGCCATTTCTTAGAGGGTTGAGGCTACACAATGAGCATACATTGGGATCAACATATGTAGTAGTAGTCCACTACTTTTTTCATGTATCATATGTGCATTATCATATACTCATTGATACATTTCTTCATGATCAGCTCTATCTATTGTTCTCTGGTTCATCTTCATCATTTCAGTGATCTTGTAAAAATAGTTTCTTTTTGTGTGCTTGATCATTTGATACACTTTAACTTGGTGTAGTAAGAGTGAATTGTCAACTATATAGCTATCGAGTTTCACTACTTTTTTCATGTATCATATGTGCATTATCATATACTCATTGATACATTTCTTCATGATCAGCTCTATCTATTGTTCTCTGGTTCATCTTCATCATTTCAGTGATCTTGTAAAAATAGTTTCTTTTTGTGTGCTTGATCATTTGATACACTTTAACTTGGTGTAGTAAGAGTGAATTGTCTACTATATAGCTATCGAGTTTCATTATTTTTGTTTCATCCAATCTTGAGATATGAAGTGAGGAAGTGGACTTCGTTTGCACATCTTCATGCTCTTCAAATGTCGGGATGACCCCCATGAGTTGCTAAACTTATTTCTCAGTGTATCGCGCCTCTAAATTCATACTAGGTTGTGAGATCTTAGCGAAACACTAAGCACTTCTATTCCCAAAATAGAAGGTTTCTTCACAATTCTAGTGAATGCAAATCATTTGTTTTGATGAAAACTTTTGGAAGTGATATTCCAAAGTAGCCAGGGGGTCTAAATGCATTATTGTAAAGCCAAAGGAGTCTACTAAGCATCCTTTGAACTAACTTGGCAAGTGTGGAGGAGGTTTTGTGCAACACTAGCTCACCTTTGGATCAACCCAAACCATCTCCTCATAGTGGTCTTAGAGCAACAACAAATCAACATGGGAGATGGATTTCCCTCATCCATAGAAATATTGGATCGAGGTAATTACTAAGATTGGTCACTTATAATGGAAGCATATCTTTAAGGGATGAACCTCTATTGTTACATTTTTGGAGATGAGCTGATGCCGATCCTCAGAAGCAAAGGACAACCAACTCAAGAAGAACAAGAGAGGTTAACCACATGGTGCTCAAAGGATGCTTTAGCAAGGTCATACATTCTTAACTCAATCTCTGATTTTTTATTTCCACACATCAAGAATTGCAAGGCTTCACAAGAGGGTTGGAATGCTCTTGAAGCATTCTTTTCCTCAAGTATTGAAGCTAGAAAGAATCAACTCTGGATGGATTTTACCACACTCAAGAAGATGCCCAAGTAGTGTCATTGATTTTTTCACCAAGATGAAGGACCTAGTAGATCAACTTGGGAGCATTAGAGAAGTCATTGATGAAGAGCAGATAGTAAGGCAAGTGATGAATGGAATAAAGGCAAATGAGAAATTGGAAGCTTTCACCATAGCCATGGGCCTCTACATGGATATGTAGGTTCCTGACTTCAACACTCTCATGGGACAATTGTTCACACGAGGCAAAGCTTATGAAGAATATGGAGACAAATCAAGAGGTAATCAATCCTCTGTCCTTTATACAGATAATAATAAGACTAAGGATGGTAAAGTCAAGACTAAAAAGTCTGATGATGAAGGTAGTACCTCTCAAGAAAACTTTGCAGGTAGAGGTAAAGGATCAAGAGGAAGAGGCAGAGGAGGAAGGCAAGGCTGGGGGAGATCTCAAATCTCTTCTCCATGTGCCATATGTGGGTAAACTAACCACATTACTGAGAATTTGTTCAAGAATCCTAGAAATCAAAGAGAAAGAGGATATAATAGAGGTTGGATATGGAAGCTTAAGAGGTAGTTTCAACAATAACAATGGCTACAACAACAACTCATACAACAACAATAATTATCAAGGAGGATACTGAGGAAGGAGAGACTACAACGACTATGCAAATGATCAAACTCAAGAGGACTCATTACTTCTAATGAATATGACCATGAAGCAAGGTAAAGCAAATGAACATGTATTCTATATAGACTCAAGTTGCTCAAATCATGTAGCAGGAAATGTAGCTCTACTCTTAGAATTAGAGGATCCAAGGAATAGACATGAAGTCCAAATAGGAGATGACACAAGGCATCTAGTGGAGAAGATAGGAAATGTGATGACTTCTTATGGTAATATGAACATATTGAGCAAGGTATTGTATGTGCCAACCATAACCAAAAACCTCATAAGTGTTGGTCAGATTGTTGGGAAAGGATTGCAGGTCAGATTCACAAAGAATGGAGCATTTGTTGAGGATCCATGTCACGGATTCAAGAGGATAGCAAGAGGAGAAAAGTCAGGTAGACTATTTATATTTGCGCTCCAAGATACTAGGAACATTGCCTTGTTCAATTATGGTAATCAAACATTATCACAACTAGAGATTTGACACAAAAGGTTGGCTCACATAGGTGAAAGGGCTCTGAAGCAAATCAGTAGGGATCAGAGTGTGCTTGGCTTACCAAATATCTCCAAGAAACACATGATTTACAAATGCAGTGCTTGTCAATTTGGCAAGTCTCACAGACAACCATTTACAAAGAAGGGATATATTCATGGAGACCTATTGAAGATGTATGGGGACCAAGCAAGGAGCCTTCAATCTTTGGATCCATGTATTATGTATCTTTTATTGATGGTTGTAGTATATGGACAATACTATACTTCATGAAACATAAGGATGAAGTGTTTTCATGATTTAAGAAATATCTTGCATTAGTAGAAAATAAAGAAGGGAAGACTTTGAGAAGGCTAAGATCAGATGGAGGGGGAGAATATTTCTCATATGATTTTGATGCTTATCTCCAAGAGAGAGGGATCAAAAGAGAGATTACAACTAGCTATACTCCATAGCAAAATGGAGAGGAAGAAAGGAGGAATAGAACCATAGTGGAGGTTGCAAGGTCAATGCTAAATGAGAAGAAATTGCCCAATTACCTATGGACAGAGGCTCTATCGACAACCACCTACCTGATAAATAGGCTTCCATCAAAAGCATTGGATATGATCATACCATATGAAGCATGGAATGGAAGAAGACCTAGCCTTTACCATTGCACGATCTTTGGGTGCATAGCATATGCACACATGCCTTCATAAATCAGAGGCAAATTGGATCCAAAGGTAGAGAAATATATATCCATTGGTTATGACCATAATCAGAAAGGTTATAGATTATATAATCCAAGCAATAAAGGTTTTATTATTAGTAGAAATATTTTTTTTGATGAAAACAAATCTTGGTTTGAAGATGATTGCAGGAAAATCGAAATTCCCTATGACCTAAAGGAAGACTTTCTAACATTATCAAAGATGAATGAGCATACACATGAAGATCAAGTGATTCTGATGATGATTAGAAGACTCCAAGAAGAGAAATAAATTCTTGAACTCCAAAGGCAAATCCAAAGTGCAAGAGATGAGAGATGTCTTAGAATCATCTAAACAAACTATAAGAAGGTCTATTATAGATAAAAGAAAGCTAGAAACCATCAACATATGAAGAGGCCAAGACAAAACCAAAATGGAGAGATGCCATTGAAGAAGAGATAGAAGCTCTTCAAGAGAATCAGAGTTGGGAATTGGTTCCCAAGAAACCATCCATGAAGTTCATCGGATCAAAGTGGATCTACAAGGTACATAGAATTTTTACCTATGATTAACATGCCTATAATTAGAGTACTTATGAGTGTAGCATCTTCTAAGAATTGGAATATCTATCAAATGAATATTAAAAATGCTTTTCTTAATGGTTGGATTTCAAAGGTATACATGGTTCAACCTCCTGGCTTTGAAGATAAATCATATCCAAAACATGTATGTAGGTTAAGGAAAGACTTTTATGGCTTGAAAAAAGCTTTTAGAGCTTGGAACCATAGATTGGTCACTTATTTGCAAGATAAAGGATTCATGATGAGCAAGGCAAATCCTTCCCTCTTCATAAAGAGGAATCATTTGGAGTTCATATACCTCTGTGTATATGTGGATGATATAATCATTACAGGTAATGATGCAGATGGAATCAAGAGCATCAAAGTTAAGATGAAAGAAGAGTTCAAGATCCTCGGACGAAGGAAGCGTTCAAGATCCTCGGATGAAAGAAGAGTTCAAGGTCAGTGATCTTGCTCTACTCACTTATTTCCTAGGTTTGGAAGTGGTATATACAGAGAGAGGTTTGTTCCTAATTCAAAGAAAGTACATTGGAAATATGTTCTCTAAATTCAAAATGGAAAATACAAAGGTTGCAGGTACACTAATGGAGGCAAATCATAAGATAAGTGCTCATGAAGGTGAGCTAATTGATGATGTGACTAGTTACCAAAGCTTAGTTGGAAGCTTGAATTATGCCTCTCTAACTAGAGTTGATATATGCTATAGAGTTAGTGTGCTAAGTCAATTTATGAACACTCCAAGGAAGTCTCACTTGGAAATAGCTAAAAGATTTATGAAGTATTTGAAGGGCACAATCAATGAAGGCTTATATTACCCTTATACCTCTGATTTGGAAATCAGGTTATTTTCTAATGTAGATTGGGCAGGTTCCAAATATGATAGGAGAAGCACATCACGCTATCTAACTTTTATAGGTACCAAATTAATTTCTTGGTCATCAAAGAAGCAACCTAAAGTTGCTCTCTCATCAACAAAAGGTGAATATATAGGACTTGCAAATGCAACTCAAGAAGTTATGTGGATCAAAACCCTATACTCTAATTTAGGGTTGAATACTTCCCCTCCACACATATTTGGTGACAACATTAGTTCATTGCATCTTGTTCCTGACCCAATCTATCATGCTAGGACCAAGCACATTGATGTTCACTAAATTATGTCAGGAAAACGATCATGATCAAGGAGATACAACTCTCATATGTATCCACACATAAAAAATGTGCAGATATGGTGATAAAGGCATTGGATGGAAGAAAATTGAATAAGTTTAAATCAATGATTGGTTTCCAAGAAATTATGAAGGACTGAAAACTCAAGCATCTTAGGCTTGAGGAGGAGCTGTTGTTACAAATAGCAAGCCTAAGTGCTTAGCTATTATCTCAAAGACTACTCATTAGTTTATGAACCTCACATAGATGATCACATATGAACTCCTACTTGTAAACTTGATTGTACTTACCTTGGATAAATGTAAAAGCAAAAAGAGTAAGGGATGTTGTGAGGTTAGGGAGTTGAACCATGATTAGTTCTATCTATTGTTCTTTGGTTCATCTTCATCATTTTAGTAATCTTGCAGAAATGGTTTCTCTATGTATACTTGACCATTTGATACACTTTAACTTCGTATAGTTAGAGTGAACTGTCTACTATATAGCTGTCAAGTTTCATTAGTTTTCTTTCAGCCAATCTTGAGATATGAAGTGAGGAAGTCGACTATGTCTACACATCTTCATGCTCTTGAAATGTCAAGATGATGCACCAGAGTTGATAAACTTATTTCTCAGTGTATGGTGCCTCTAAATTCATGAAATAACTTATGTTAGCTAGCTATACACTTGAATTAGATGTGTGGAGAAGCTCTCTAGTTAACTCATACAAGGTTGTGAGCTCTAAACAAAAAAACTAAGCACTTCTTCTATTCCAAAAATAGAAGGTTTCTTCACAGTTCTAGTACATAGAAATCATTTGTTTTGATGCAAACTTCTGGAAGTGATATTCCAAAGTACCTAGGGGTCTAAATGCATTATTTTGAATCCAACAGATTCTACTAAGCATCCCTGTAACTTACTTGGTAGGTATAGATTAGGTTTTGTGCAACATCAACTCATCTCTAGATCAACCCAAACCATCTCCTCACATATGTGTGTGTATGTGTGTGTATGCATGTGTTTGTATGTGTGTGTATGCATGTTTACGTTTTATAGTGTGTTTGTGTGTGTATATGTGCACATGTGTATATGTATGTGTGTGTATGCATATGTGTGTGTATGTGCATATGTGTATGCATGTGCCTATGTATGTATGCATATGCATGTGTGTGTATGTATGGATGTGAGTGTATGTGTGTGTGTGTATCTATGTGTGTGTATGTATATGTGAAAGTATCTATATGTGTATGTGTATGTGTGTGTATGCATATGTGTGTGTATATGCATGTATGTATATGTGTGTGAATGTTTTTATATGTATGTATATGTGTGTGTATGTGTATATAGGTGTGTATATGATTGTATGTATGTGTATATATGTGTATGTGGGTGTGTATGTGGGTGTATGCATGTATGTATGTATGTATGTATGCATATGCATGTGCATTGTGTATGCATATGCATGTGTATTGTGTATGCATATGCATGTATGTGTGTGTCTCTATGTGTGTGTGTATGTGTGTGTCTCTATGTGTGTGTATGTATATGTGGGTGTATGTATCTATGTATGTGTTTGTATACATGTGTGTATGTGTGTGTTTGCATATGTATGTATAGTGTGTGTGTATGTGTGCATGTATACGTGTGTATATGTGTGCATGTATATGTATGTATACATGTGTATATGTGTGTATGCATATGTATGTATAGTGTGTGTATGTGTGTTTTTATATGTGTATATGTGTGTAAATTTTTGTGTATGCATGTGTATGTGTGTGTATGTGTATCTCTATGTGTGTGTGTATGTGTGTGTCTCTATGTGTGTATGTATATGTGGGTGTATGTATATGTGTTTGTGTATGTATATATGTGTGTGTGTATATGCATATGTATGTATAGTGCGTGTATCGTGTATATGTGTGTGTATGCATGTGTTTGTATGTGTGTGTATGCATGTGTTTGTGTGTGTATATCTGCATATGTGTGTACGTATGTGTGTGTATGCATATGTGTGTATTTATGTGCATGTATGTGTATGAATGTGTTTGTATGTGAGTCTATGCATGTGTTCTATAGTGTGTTTGTGTGAGTAAGATACCTTTTGAAACAATTGAAGAATTCATCTTTATGCTTCATAAAGTATAGAATTTTCCATCTAGTACAACCATCAATAAAAGATACATAATATTTTGAACCTGAAATAGAAAGTTCTTTGCTTGGACCCCACACATCTGTTGGACAAGATCCAATAATTCCTTACGAATATAGCCTTTCCTATTGAAGAGTTGTCTATGAGCTTTGCCAAATCAACAAGCTTCACACTTATATCATATGTTTTTTTGTGATGTTGGGCAATCCAAGTACACTTTGATCCTTGCAAATTTGTTTCAAAGTTCTCTCACCAATATGAGCAAGCCTTTTGTGCCATACCTCCAATTCAAAGAGTGTTTGAGATCCATAGCTAAATAATGCTATGTTGTTGGTGTCCTCCACTTCAAAGATGAAGAGTCTTCCTATCTTTTCTCCCTTGGAAATTCTTCTAAATCCTTGCTTAGGGTCTTCCACATATGCTCCATGCCTTGTAAACCTAACCCGCAATCCTTTCTCCACAATTTGTCCAACACTTACCAAATTTTTGGTTATGGTAGGTACATTCAAAGCCTTGCTTAGAAGATTCATCTTGCCATCTGATGTACTAACATTACCTATGTTCTCCACTAAATGTCTTTTATCATCACTTGTCTACACTTCATGTTTATTTTTGGGATCTTCTAAATCAAAGAGTAATGCTACATTTAATGATACATGATTTGACCACCCTGAGTCAATATAGAAAACATGATCATCATCCTTACCCTGCTTCAATGATAGGTTCATGGGGAGTAGTGAGTCTTATTGACTTTGATCTTCAGTGTAGTTGTTGTAATCATTTCTTCCTCTATATCCATTTTGATGATTATTATTGTTGAAGTAGTTGTTGTTGTATTCTCCACTGTATATGCCTCTATTTGATCCATAGCCACCTCTATTGCATCCTCTTCCTCTAGAATTCCTAGGGTTCCTATAACATTCGTTAGTAGTATGATTAGAGTAACCACAAATGTTACACGATTGAGATGATTGGGGTCTCCCCTTGCCTTGCTTTCATCCTCTAGCCCTTCCTCTAGATTTTCCTCTACCTATGAAGTTGGCTTGGAAAGAGCTACCTTCGTCTTCATTCTTCTTATACTTTGACTTATCCTTAGCTTTATCTTTATTAGAGTATAAGTCAGAAGACTGATTACCTCTTGAGGACTCACCATTCTTGCTTATCTTTGCTTCGTGTGTAAAGAATTGGCCCATAAGAGTGTTGAGGTCAAGCACTTGCATGTCCATGTATAGGTCCATAGTATTTTTGAAAGATTCCTACTTGTCCTCTATCATGATTCCATTGATGATTTGACTTATGCTTTGTTCTTCTTCAATTACCTCTCCGATGCTCCCTAATTGATCAAAGATCTTCTTCATTTTGGTGACATAATCAGTCACACTTAGCTTGGGACTTTTCTTCAAGGTACTAAACTCCATCCATAGTTGGTTCTTCCTTGCTCTGGTATTTGAAGAGAAGAAGGAAGCGGGCGCTTTTCAAGTTTCTCTTGAGGTCTTGCATCCTTTCACATGAGGTAAGAGAAAATCAGAGGTTGAGTTTAAGATGTAAGACCTGGCTAGTGTAAGCCTTTCTTGCTCTTCATGTGATGGTTGTCATTTGCTTCTCATTGTTGGCATGGCTTCATCTTCATATATGTATCCAAATAGATTTCTCACTTGAAGGTAGGCCTCCATCTTCAGAGACCAATCTGATTAGTTGTTTCTATCCAATTTGTCAATGGTGGAATGAAATGCATCTCTCATATTGATTTATCTTTGCTCTGATACCAATGTGAAGGAAGATGGGTGATACACTCCAAAGATGTGCCTAAGGCTGCAAAAACCTGCTATACACTTGCCAAGATAACTTCAAAGATGATAAGTAGACACCTTGTGCTTGCTAAGGATGCATATAAACCATCCTAGTGCTTTGGAGTATCAATCTCAAATTGATTCATAAAAATAAACTAATTGATACAAAATGGATGAAGCAAAAACTTGAACAGATGAAGCAAAAACTTGCTATTTTGGGATGGATTACACTCTGGAAATTAACTCAAAGCTCATCGCCTATTGAAAATTGAATAGAGATCTTTTGCACACTTTTAATTAGATAGATAATTAATTTAAAGCAAAAAATGTGATGATTTTTTATGAAGAAATCAATCTAGTAACATATAGGTATCATCGTGACATTTTTGGATGTAACTGTTAGTATACCTAGTTAGCTCCAAATGATTGTAGCTCTCAGAGTAATAAACAAATGATGATTAAAATTGTATGATGAAAGTAGACTTTTTAAATTACCTATACCAATTTAAAGCTTAGCAAAAGATCAAGTATACACAGAGAATTCACTCACTAAAGTTGACGAAAATGAGAATATGAACCTACAATAGCAAATAAGAACAACTTCAAAGTATAGCTTGAAAATCAATATGTATTGAACATATTGTACATGATATGAATTGAAATGAAGCTTGGGAAGGAGGAGCAGAGAGTGTGCTTCACTTGTGGCTTGGTGTTTGATCTAAATCTCTCCAGAATGTAGCTCTAAGTGCTGCTCTAATCTGTGACTATACATATGTGCTTTGATAGATACATTTGAATTCAAATCCTGGAGCAAGATTGTCTTCAAAGTCTTTTAATTTTCAAGGTATTAACTTTTCAAGAATTACAAGAGCATGTTTCTATGTCTCTCATTGAGAGTGTGCATAAGAAATGTTTACATTTATGTATGATTAAGCATTAGGCTTGGATGAAATACACCAAAAAATGTTGGCATACTCTATGTGATAAGGGGTGGACAATGAAATTTATGACCATGAAACCTTATTGAACAAATATATTGTTGATGGCGAAGGGCTTCTACACTTACTAAGTGCCTCAAAAAATTATGAGCTTACTTTTCCTATGAAGGTGAAATGGCCTTTAATGTATGGCTCAATGTTTATGTCATAAAAAGAAAATTGTTTTTCTAGATTGCTAAGAGATTTATTCATACATGAGGAAAATATATTCGTGGCAAGCAATGGTCTGTAACATTTAAGCATTCTAACACCTAGATCTATGGCATTAAGTTGGTCTATGGATTCCATAGTTCTTCTGTTCAATAAGCACATCGAATAGATCAGAATTTGATTCAATTCAAACTTTAAAAAAATGGAAATTTGATTGAAGCCTATTTTTCCTTTCTTTAATTAACTAAGAAAATAAATTTGTACAATGAATGGGTATAGTATCCTTGGGATCCTTGCATCCCACAAAGCAGGGGTTGAGCTTAAGTGACTAGGGTTCTAATGCAAAACAATATATTATTGAGAGTTACATCATTGTCAAAAGAGTTATAACCACCAAATTATGGTGGATAGGCCAGGTGTTAAAGAGAGTTACAAATATGCTTGATGAATATTTCTCCCTCCTCATCAGCAATCCACTTGCATTTGATCTTATTGTTTTCCACAATGAAGATCCTATGGTGTGTAAAAGGCAAGTTTTTTTATAATTCCTTATTCTTTTGCCTAAAATGTTGAAGGATTTATCAATCGACCATTCTTTTGGGATTTCACCAAAGCTAGATGCACATCCTTCTTTCCAAATCTTCCATATTGATTCCCCCTTGATGGTTCTCCACAAGGTAGAAGAGCAATGGAGTGCTTCACCAAGATTTGCTTCCTTCCAGTTGATTCAATTCTATAGATTAAGAATCTTGGTGAGAGTCATCCAAACGGAATGGCTCTTCGGGAAAGAAACGAAGAGATGGCCAATATCTTCATGGTCGTCAAGCCAATGCTTACACCATTGAGGGGCCCCTTTTTTTTGCTTTGGCATTGGTCCAAATTCCCTTGTGGAGAATCTGCCACTTAAGAATCGATTTTTTATCTCAATGAGAGGATGCCACAAGTCCATGAAGTTAAATTTCAATCGGATACTAAACCAGTTCAAACACCATTTCCTATGAAGAGCAATATGTAATTCCAGATGTTTCTGGACTCTGGGCATCTTATCCAATTTGTTACCATTGGTCCATCGTGTCCCATTAGGAGGTGGACCTTAGAGATATCTCAATAGTTGATTCTATGTCTAAGAAGGCAGCACTCTTCATAGTCAACATCCCTTGATGGATCAATGTCCTCATATTGATCGAGTGCCCTCTAGCTTGATTCCAAAGGTGTTTCTACATACAAAATCCTTTATTCCAAATCTTCTTTGCTTTTTGGAGGTTCTCTGCTTCAATTTTGTTTTTGCCACCAATAGGGAATCAAATAGAATCATTTTGTCTGATCCTAGTAGCCCACTTCCAGTCCTCATTGACTTGATGAAGAACTTCATCTTGATCAAACACTTCTATAGGGAGAAAACTTTATCCGATCCCATGGGAGATATCGAGACAAGAGAAAACAAAAGAGTGAGTAATTCATGTCCCTTCCATGTAGGGAGACCAACTAGCATAAGAGAATCGTTATTTCTGAAATTCAACTTTGGCCAAGGCCTATCTAGGTTGCACCAAGCCTTGATCATCCACTTGGCCACCATTTTATTAGCCATGCCCCTAATGTCCAAAATGCCCAACCCACCATCATCTTTGTGGGCAATACATGTGACCCAATTGATCTTGGGCATACCCCTCCTATTGGGATCCCTCGTCTAGAGAAAATTTCTACAAGTCCCTCCCAACTTATCTAGTTCTTTGTCTCTCAGCCTCCAACATGCCAAAAATAAAATCATAGAAGAGAGAAGAAAGGAGTTTGCCACGTTGATTTTCATGCCCTTCTAGTATGCTAATTTAACATAATCTTAGAGGTAGAGGTGTCTACAACAACCATTCCTACATCTTTCTTCTTTTCCTAGTTAGCATCACGTTTAGGATAGTTCTTTACAACATGATCATTGGGATTACAATACTTGATAATATATTTTTACTTACTTAATTTCTTATCATGTATGTCTTACTTCTTTGATTGTCAAAAAATCATTGGCTCTCATTACTTGAGAAAGATCTAGTTTTGCCCTTTCCCTATTGAATAGCAAGGAAAGCATGATTTGAGACACACAAAATGATCTATTGTGCCTAGATTGATCCTCTTGTAAAAAATTACAAACTATTTTTTTAAAGATAAAGAATTCATGTTTCCTTTTATCCAATCAAAAAATATGAGAAAATCTTCGTTAAGAATGAAAACAATATGAGAAAATCTTCACTAAGAATGAGGTATCCCGTAAAGAACAATCTACAAAAGTGTCATATTCGAAACAAAATCATATGTATCAAACACGTGATCATTCAATCTTTGATCATGTATCAAAACAAAAAATCCATAGAATCACCTTCATCATGTGTCACTCTCTACGTTTTCTCAAAGATAAGATATATGAGCCTCACCTCTCTCCTAATACAATGTGGCAAACACATTCTTAGGATCATTAGCTGTCTTTAAGGAGAAAATATGAAGGATAATGGCATGCTTGATAGACAAAACAATCAAGGCATGTTCATGTTTACATATGCTATTCCACGGAAGTTTCTCTAAATTTCTTGAGGTTATAAAAAATGTACCTAATATAGTAAGAAAGATTGCAAGAGGGGTAGTCACCTTGAAAGTGCTCATCAAAGTTTTGGTAATATGAAAAAGTGAGTAGAATGTGTTGATCATGCACCTCAAGAAGAAACATCATGCTCTAATACCAATTGGTAGAGTTGAAGGGAGGAAAAAATAACATAAACAACATGAGGAGTGAGAAGCATATAAGAATAAGAACAAATGGTGTGTTATTAAGTTTTGATGTAAAGGGACAGGTACTTGATTAGGGCTATGGAAATATGTGCCCCACTTAAAGATAAAATAATGTGTCTCAATGATCCTAAGTGTGTCCACACACATAAGGAAAAACCTAACGTCCGCAAATGAGTGAGCTGGAAAGGAACAAATGTGCCATCACTCTCGGTAGATAAACCTAATAAAGCTCAATGAAGTATCCCTGACATATACCAGCATGACCACTATACATGTCAGAGAAACGAAAAACTGGTACTTGTCATCCTGGATCATCACATGTTGAGCTTGATATCTCAACACTCCCCCCCAAGTTCAATGCCATATCTTGTAATCCAAGCATCTCCCAAAACTTCTTCGACTTCTGAGCTCCAAGTGCTTTGGTGAAAATATCAACATCTATTCTCACATAAACAAGATCAATATCACCTTCTAATACCTTCTCTCGAATGAAGTGATAATGTACCTCGATATGCTTTGTTCTAGCATGGAAAACAGGGTTCTGTGCTAATTGTATGCTACTAAGATTATCACAATAGATAGTGATAGGTTTTTGCACTTCCACACCTAAATCTGCAAGTAACATCTCCAGCCATGATGCCTCACATGCTGCCATTGCAGCACCTCTATACTTAGCCTCTGTACTCGACAAAGCAATAGTGGGTTGCTTCTTGCTACTCCATGTAATAGCTGCACTCCCAAATGAGAATAGAAAACCACTAGTGGATCTTCTATTTGGAATGATACCAACCCAATCTGCATCGGTATATCCATAAACCTGCAAATCTACACCAACCTCATAAAACAATGCATAATCCAAAGTAGCACTCACATAACGTAGAGTGCACCTCATAGCATCCAAATGTGGCTTCCTGGGAACCTGCATAAACTGACTTTCAAGTCCAACAGTATAGCTTAGATCAGGCCTTGTAATTGTGAGATATATAAGACTTCTCACAATTTTCTTGTACATAGTAGCATTTTCCAATGCTTCACCTGATGTAGTATCCAACTTCACATTCTGATCTAATGGCATAGAAATTGACTTACAACCAGCCATACCATACTTTTGTAGCATATTCAAGGCATATTGCCTTTGCGACATCCATATACCTGTTTCTGTATGTATAAAGTCAATGCCTAAGAAATGGCTCAACACACCAAGATCTTTCATGTCAAATTCCTGCATAAGAAGTTGCTTTACCTCTTTGATGCTTCCTTAATTATCACCACCTACAATTAGGACATCAACATAAATAGCCACAATAGTGATGTCATCATCAGACTTCCTTGCATATAGTGAGTGATTTGCATCACACATAGAAAACCCAATGATGGTCAAGTAATTAGCAATCCTTGCATGCCATGCACGAGGGGCTTGCTTTAGCCCATACAAAGCCTTTTGCAACCTGCAAACGTATTCTGAATGCTTTGAATCTTCATATCCTTGTGGCTGGTCCATATATACTTCTTCTTGTAACTTACCATGTAGGAAAGCATTCTTCACATCCATCTGATGCAAAGTCCATCCTTTTGCTATAGCTAATGCAACAAGTGTTCTGAAAGTAGACATTTTAGCTACAGGGCTGAATGTTTCCTCATAATCAATGCCATATGTCTGTGCATATCCATTAGCTACCAATCGTGCTTTATATCTGGTTATGCTACCATCAGCAATATGCTTTAGCTTGTAAACCCATTTGCACCCTATGGGTTTCTTTCCTTGCGGCAATGGAACTAGCTTCCATGTATCATTTCCATAAAGTGCAGCCATCTCCTCATCCATAGCTTTTTCCCAATCTGCAATTCCAATTGCATCTTCAAAGCAAGAAGAATCAACATCTTGTATTACCTTTGTCATGTGGGCACAATGACGAGCCATGTAACTATCATATGTCAATCGTTGCACTGAATTCCGCATCCTCTCAGATCTTCTTGGTCTTGGGTCACTTCTCCTTGTATCATCTACATGTGCCCTTCTTACTCCTGGAGTCTTCATAGAGGGCAATCCAAGTTCCTCATCAAGACTCTTTTCTGAACCGCTTGAATCTCCATCAACGTCTTCAAAACCTACACATGCTTTATGACCAATAGAAAGCTTTTCTTTACCTTTCTTGGATGTCTTTGATGAATTTGCTGGACTAAATTTTCATGTAATCTTTGACTCCATGGATTTGAGTTGGAACTATTGCTTGGTGATGCATCCAATCCACTCAAAACATGAGATTGCGCACTTGATTTTTCAGCATTTTCTTTTTCATTTGGTTCAAGACTCAGTCCTTCTTTGGCATCTGCATAGAAGCTTAACATTTCATCAAATACCGCATCTCTCCTCACCTTTACCTATCGTGTGAGTGGGTTATAACATTTATATCCCTTTTGCTCAAGGGAGTATCCAATGAAGACACACTTTTCTACCTTTCGATCAAGCTTTGTCCTCAATTCATCTGGGACATGTACATATGCAATACAACCAAAAAATTTCAGATGTGATAAGTTTGGATTTTTACCTATAAACTTCTCTTCAAGTGTAGCTTGATGTACAATAGCAGTCGGAGTTCTATTCATGATGTATACAACAGTACGCACATCTTCTGCCCAATAACAATGAGGCATATTCTTCTTAGCCATTAAGGCTCTTGCTATTTCTGCAATATGTCTATTTTTGCATTCAGCAACGCCATTCTATTGTGGTGTGTACCTACATGAAAACTCACGGCAAATTCCATGATTTTTTAGAAAATTGTTGAACTCGTTTGACATGTATTCACCTCCTCCATCAGATCTTAATGTCTGAATGTACTTCCCTGTCTGCTTTTCTACCATAGCTTTAAAATTCTGGAAGTGAGTGAACACCTCGCTCTTCTCTTTCATGAAATATACCCATACTTTGTGTGTATGGTCATCAATGAAAGTAACATAAAACGTGCAACCACCTATAGATGTAGTCTTTGCTAGACCCCAAACATCTGTATGTACTACTTCTAGTACATTCTCACTAACATGCTTGTCATGTGGAAATGATGCTCTTGACTGTTTACCAAATTGACATGCTGCATACCTTTTGCATTTCTGCAACTTTGAAATTTGGTAGTCCATGGACAATCTCCTTTGATTGCATCAATTTCAGCCTTTGCAAGTTTGCATGTCCAATCCGTTTGTGCCACATCTCTATATCTCCAATAACTCCTGCACCTTTTGCAAACATGGCTGCATTCATTTCAAGAATCTTCACATTTGAGGTGAACATCCTACCCACTTTGTTTCCTTTGGTAACCAATCATCCATCCTGCTTTTACTCTTCTACATATAATCCATTAGCATTGAACCTGACTTGTAATCCCTGGTCAACCATTTGTCCAACAGAAACCAGATTCTTTGTTATATTTGGAACATGCAGCACATCAGCAAGATGTTTTACCTTCCCGTCCTCCATAGACAATGCTATGTTTCCTGTATGCTGAATAGGATGCAATGAATCATCACCTGTTTCAACATATCCAAGAACTGGCATTTTCTACAAACTACTAAACCATTCTACATGACTGCTCATGTGATTTGAAGCACCAACATACCAAACATTATCATTCGATTTTGAAATACCAGCAGACATCATATTCATCATGTGATGTTGAACCATGAACAACTTCTCAGAATCATTTGCACTTGTAGATGCATAGTTGTTTTGCTGCCTTTTGTTATTTTGATTCTTCAACTTGGAATCACATTTAAAGTGTCTAGGTTTACAACAATTCCAACATCCTTTACTATCATTATCTGAATCATTTCTTTGGAAATTTCTACGACCTCTTTGGCTCCCCCTACCTCGAAACTATCCTCTTCCTCCTGTATGATTCTGTTGTTGACCTTGGTCTTGTTTATTGTTTCCTCTTCCACTTCCCAAGCCTCTACCTCGGCCTCTTCGTCTGCCAAAGTAGAATACCTGCTCAGAATTGGGCTTTCCTTGAGAGTTTGAATCCTCAACAAGATTCTTTTCTTCAATAATCAGCATAGATACCAGATCAAAAAAATTTGAAATATTTTCCATAGTCTGTATGGAAGTTCTGAACTACTTATATGGAGCTCCTAAACCACGAAGACACACTTCCACCTTATCATCATCATCTACATTCATGCCAATAGATGCAAGTGACTCACATATGCTTTTGATTTTCCAGGTGTAGTCACTTACCGACATGCTCTTCTTCTCCAATGTATGCAGCTTGTTCTTGATTGGCAATTTCTGTGCCTTTGTATTGGTCTCATACAATGTGACCAAACTGTTCTAAGACTCTTTTGGAGTCTTGGCAAATTGTATGTGTCCAATCATGCTATTCTTTATGCTAATAGATAGCCAGTACATTACCTTTCATGCTCCTTGATTCCATTCCTCATATGCTCTTACCTGATCTGCAATCCAATTCCTTTCTGGTAACTGCAAAGTATTTTCATTCTCTCCTTTGATGTACTTCCAGTAGCCTTTTACCATTTAGAAATTCGTCATATTGAATCTCCAAGCATGGAAGTTGTTCTTGTCCAGCTTATTGCTCATAATTTGACTCATTCCATCTATGTTTGCCATTTTTGCAGCAATTCACAACACTGTAAAACACTACAAGCAGCACTTTTGCTTGAACACTATCGCACTATGACGCAATAGTTTGATCTCAGAAAAACACAATTTTTGTGTATCAACAGTACACAGAATCGCTTGAAATATTGGATATGGAGATCGAGATGACTCCAAAACTTCGATCTAAAAAAAACAAGTGACCCTAAAGGGATAAGTCTTGAAAAAATTTTGAGGTCTTCTACCTTCACGCCGATTTTTGTAGCAAACAGAGGTCGTTTGTGAATCACGTTTTCTCCACGCCTTGCTGTGTACTCTTCACTGTCGCCTTCTCCACGAGCTCTCTACAGCCACGCTAGCTCTGATACCATGTCACGAGGAAGGAGATAAGGAAGAGAGCTCACACACACACACTCTCACTCTCAATGAGAAGCACACACATGTCAAGGAAGAATAATCTTATTCTTCTTCTTCTATTACATAAAAAGGAATGTACAAGAATGACCTTAAAAACAAGAATACAAGTGCAATATATAAAGATCAGTACATAAGGAAAAACCTAATGTCTGCGAATGAGTGAGCTGGCAAGGAACAAATGTGCCATCACTCTCGGTAGATAAATCTAATAAAGCTCAATGAAGTATCCCTAACATATACCGACGTGACCACTATACATGTTAGAGAAATGAAAAACTGGTACGTGTCATCCTAGATCATAACATGTTGAGCTTGATATCTCAACATATGTATGTATGTATGTATGCATGCATGCATGTATATATGTATGTATGTATGTATGTATGTATGTATGTATGTATGTATGTATGTATGTATGTATGTATGTATGTATGCATGCATGCATGTGTATATGCATGTATGTATGTATGTATGTATATATGTATGTATGTATGCATGTATGCATGTGTGGATGCATTTACATATATAGGTACATACGTACATATGTAACACACTTTGTATGTGTGTGTGTGTATTTATGTATGTATGTATGCATGTATATATGTATGTATGTTTGTATTATGTACGTATGTATGTATGTATGTATGTATGTATGTATGTATGTATGAATGCATGTATGAATGTATGTATGCATGTATATCTGTAAGTATGTTTGTATGTATGTATGTATGTAATGTATTTATTATTTATGTAAGAATCTTTATGCATGCATGCATGTGATGTAATGAAATGTATTTTTTTAATAATGTGTATGTATGTATGTATGTATGCGTATATGTACACATGTATGTATGTAGTATGCACATGTGCATATGTGTATTATGCATGCATGCATGCATACATGTATATATATTTGGTTGCTTATACTAAATTAGAGTGTCAAAACAGTTACTATACTCGAAAAAAGGGGAAAGGCCATTAAAACATTGATAAGTCAAAACATTCCCCCAGGTCAAATTTTCTAGCCTCTTGGGATTTCCTTGGGCTTTGATATCCCATTGGAGCAGCGGTGGAGTTGGGTCTAGATAGAATTTCATTTACTTCCTCTCTTGTTGGAGACTGAAAGAGAAAGAGTTGTCCGAATTGGAAAGTACTTGCAGAAACTTCCTTTGGATGGGAGACCACAACAAGAGAGGGGTGCCTAAAATCAAATGGTCCATTTGCACTAGTCAAAGGGATAGTGGGGGCCTTGGTATTCAAGACATTGTGTGCATGGCTAACAAACTTGCGGCAAAATGGATGATTAAGGCATAGTTCAATGGGGAGACTTCCTGGTCCAAATTGATCTTCAGAAACAAGAAGGTGTTGATCTTTGTGGGATTCCCGAATTGGAAGAATCTTGACATTCTAACCCTTTTGTTCTCCCCAATATCGGTTTTCTCGAAAGGCTCAAATCTTGTATGCTCCCTAGGGAAAAGTTGGAATAAAGTCAAAAGCTCCATAAGAATCAGTGAAGATTGGAAGTGGACAGTCAATATTAGACAGAATGACTCTATCTGGTTCCCGATCCATGGCATCAAGAACGTGGAAACTTGGAACATCCAAAGTGTCAAGATGCTCTAGAACAAGGGCTTTAGAAAATGGAAACATCTCTGGAAACAAGATACCTACCAATGGATTAGCTTCAGGGATATTGAAACTAGCTTCAACATTACCTATAAAAAATGGAATATTTTACAATGTAGATGTGTTGCCCGGGACCACTCTAAAGTCCCTCTCCTCATAGGGCACGACTCGTTGTGCCCGCTAGGTCTCAAATGGCATAATGGTAATTGCCTAACAAAAATCTTGAACATCAAAGGAAACATTGACTATCAATCAACCTCAAGAAGAAGTGGTGCCTCTCATGGATGCGGTTGTGGTGGGATATGAAGTTCATGGCTATCTAGCACCCTCTCAAAGAAAACAAAAAGTCTACCCTCTTATGGCAAATTCTTCATTAGGGAATCTGGACCAACCTAAAGGCTAGCAAAATTTGTGGGGTATACTATATGAAATGTTTGGAAAGTGTATACTCCTACTCACATGAGAATACTCTCAAAACTATATAAGTCCTTTTTCAACTTACACACTTTGTTTTCATGCCTTTTTGCAAAAAACCACACATCTAAAATACATACAATTCTTCATGTAAATCACCATTTAGAAATGTTGTTTCAATTTCCAATTGATTTACATTCCAACCATGATGATTTCCAAGTGCACAAATGCTACAAACGTTAGTCATTCGGCATTTGGGAGAAAATCAGTTCCTCTCTCTTGAACATAACCTTTGGCAAAAAAGCCTAGCCTTAGCCTATCAAGTGTTCCATCATCCTTATGCTTTTTCCTATCTCATCAAAATCAGTTCCTCTCTCTTGAACATAACCTTTGGCAAAAAGCCTAGCCTTATGCCTATCAAGTGTTCCATCATCCTTATGCTTTTTCCTTGTATACCCATTTAGTGCCGATGGACTTTTTGACTAGAGGCAAATCACTTAAAGATCAAACACCATTCTTCATAATAACATCATTTTCTGATTGCATAATAGCCATCCAACTTTTTTAATTCTTTGCTTCATCAAATGAAATAGGCTCATTCTCATCACAAAGACTAGATACAACCATGCCTAAAAATTTGACGCAAAGGAAGCACCTTGAGGGCTTCAACGAGTATCATATGAGAAAGGTGCATTTCATTTGCTATCTCTCAAAGTAGGTTTAACACAAACACACACTGACCTACTAGATTGAGGTTTCTATAAGAGGTATAAGTTGAACATTTTATCCATATGTCAATTTTTTTTCTTTTGTTTGGGAGAAGAGCATGAAAAATTCTTTCCAAGGTGATTAGGATGGAGATTCTTCTTTTTACCTAATGCCATATTTTTAACATTAGGACATGAAATTTTCTAACATGAAAAGTACTTTAAAAACCAGATACTATAACCATTTATTTCTTCCAAATAAGAGCATTTATGACAATGTAGCAAAAAAAAGAGTATCTAAGATTATTATAAAAAAAACTCTAGAAGATCCATCTTATTTATAAGTGCTAAGAGAATTAAAAAGATATTATCCCTACAAAGTAGGCTTAGCACTCAAAAGGAAAAGTAAACGAATCTTTCATATATTTACTGGATAATCAATATTCATGAGTAAATATGCTGCACTACAAAAACTACAAGTAATACTAGTTTGGAGAAATTCCATGTAGGAGTCATATAGAAATTCTAGTAAAAGATCAAGCAGTTATTACTTTAGGCATCTGCTTTATAGAATAACCATACATATCAAAATAGGAGCTAGAAACTTAATTCCAATTGTTTATAATGATGTACTCTAAGCAAGAGTGTTGTATAATATGTAGAATTTCAGCTCAGGTTATAAAGCACATAAGGGACTAGGGGCAATTTTCATAGGAACATTTATTGTCTTTGAACTGCAAAATTCAAACCAATAATAAAAAGTAAAAAAGTTTTCTTAAACGATAATAACCTTTGTTTTATTAATAAAGTTGAAGCTAGTTATCTTTAGAGAGAATATAGCTACAAAGAAAAACCTAGTGCAAAGAGCAAGGTAACTGTTATACTAGCAAAATCAATGAGGTTAATTCTAGAAAAAGCCAAAGAAAAAATATTCATTAGGTTAATAAAATCAACTCTCCAAAATTATATCTAGAAAATTCGTAGTCATTTGATAGAGGAAGAGATTTCCAACATCTAACCATCTAGTTTTCCAGTTGAATCAAGTATAGAACAAAAAATTCAAAAAGATTGCTGTTATAGAAATGAGGCATGTTGCATCATGATGTTAGGATTCCATGACCATGAGCTACTAGAATGGGTTGTAGGAGAGTGGTGCAAATACTTCACTTGATTCTATCATATTAATTTTTATTATCAAACGTCTAAGCCCAATATTGTAGTTAGACGTATGTGGAAGCACGCAAACAGCACAAGGAAGACGAAGAAGAAGTTTGGGGCACAACACACAATACCAAATGTATTACGACTAGAATGTACAAAGATAAGTAACCCATTAGGGCTATAGGCATATATACAAGCCGAGGGAAAAAACCTCCTAAAGAGGGAAAAAGTGCCCCAGCAGTCCTAATGTGTGTGTGTATATATATATATATATATATATATATATATATATATATATATATATATATATATATATATATATATATATATATATATATATATATGTGTGTGTGTGTATGTGTGTGTGTATCTATGTATGTATGTATGTATGCATGCATGTATGTATGTATGTATGCATGTGTGGACGCATTTACATATATAGATACATATGTACATATGTACATCCAAACTTTTGTATGTATGTATGTATGTGTTGAAGCTCAAAGTCAAGGACAAAGCATGGAAGCACATCAAAAGGTGGACACACGAGGAAAGGGAGCAAGTAGGGAGCTCCAAGAAGTGTATGTCAAATTTTCAGAAGAATCCCCTACAAAAATAGTGATTTTCATCACTAGAAACCATTGTAAATACCATTATCTATTTTTAGTAACTCCATTTTGTTCAAGCCGAGGAGTCCTCGAGCTTGAGGAGTATTAGAAGTACCATCGTACCAATTTTCATAATTTTTAGACTTCGTTTGAGCCCTCAAATAAGCCCTGGAACCTAATTTTTAACTAGGCCGGACACTAGGTCTGGACAGGGCCAAAACTAGTCAAAAAACTATAAAAAGAGCTAGAGAGCTCATTTTTGAGGTTAGCTTGTTAGAGAATAGAGCTTTTGTAAGAGAACTCTTTTGCAATCTAAGCTTTCCATTGTTCCTCTCTTTGATCTTACTTTGTGCGCGTGTGTGTGTATGTGTGTGCATGTTTGTATGCTTTCACTCACGCACTTGTGCCTTCACTTGCTCGTGGTCTTCATACCGGTCCTCACGTCTCCGCGGATTGACAAGTAAAGGAGGTGGTGCTTACGCTTGAGCTACACCAAATTTTGGCGCCGTTGCCGGGGAGAGAGCTTCGAGGACGAGCGTTGTGATGGTAAGATCGTAGATTTGCGACGTTGGAAGGTAAAAAAACTGTCATTTCAGTTCATTTTCTGTTTTTTCCTCTTCATCTTCATCATCATCATCATCTCCACCTTCTTCCATCTTCTTCTTCATAGAAATTTCTTGTTTTTAGTGCATTTTCACCATTTTCATACCATTTTTCATGCATTATTGTGTGGGAAGGAGTTAGGAGGTGCAAGGGAGAGCAAGCGCTGCATTTTTTTTATGATTTTCTGCTCATACGGAGCTCGCCATAGCCGGCACTCAGAAATTTGAATTTCCCGCCAAAAAACGCGATTCTGTGATGAAAATCGCGATTCTGTGAAAATTCAAAATTTTTTGAAAAATCACGATTTTCAGTTTTCCCGCCTAAAAGTTGGTTGAAAAAAATCGCGATTCTGTGTTTTTTCTCAAAAAAAAAAAAAAAAAAAAAAAAACACACGATTCTCTGCTCAAAATCGCGATTTTCAAAAAACACGATTCTCTGCTCAAAATCGCGATTCTCACCAATCACGATTTTCAGCAAAAAACACGATTTTGTGAAAAAGGCGATTCTGTGAAAACACGATTTTTTGCTCAAAATCGCGATTTTCAAAAACACGATTTTGTGCTCAACATCGCGATTTTCATGTGAAAAATACGATTTTCAAAAAACACGATTCTCTGCTCAAAATCGCGATTCTCACCAATCACGATTTTCAGCAAAAAAACACGATTTTGTGAAAAACACGACTTTCTGCTCAAAATCGCGATTCTCACAAATCACGATTTTCAGCCAAAAACACGATTTTGAGAAAAACACGATTCTGTGGGACAAAATCGCGATTTTCAAGTCAAAAACACCATTTTGAGAAAACACGAATTTTTGCTCAAAATCGCGATTTTCAATTCACGATTTTCTGCTCAAAATCGCGATTTTCAGGTCAAAAACACGATTCTGAGAAAACACGATTTTCAGTCAAAAACACGATTTTGAGAAAACACGAATTTTTGCTCAAAATCGCGATTTTCAATTCACGATTTTCTGCTCAAAATCGCGATTTTCAGGTCAAAAACACGATTCTGAGAAAACACGATTTTCAGTCAAAAACACGATTTTGTGAATCACGATTCTCTGAGTCAAAATCGCGATTTTCAAAAACACGATTTTGTGATCAACATCGCGATTTTCAGAAACACGATTTTGTGATCAACATCGCGATTCTCTGAAACACGATTTTGTGATCAACATCGCGATTCTCTGAAACACGATTTTGTGATCAACATCGCGATTTTCAGAAACACGATTTTGTGCTCAACATCGCGATTTTTTTGACTTCACAGCATCGCGATTTTCAGAAAGTTCACAAAATCGCGATTTTCTCCAAAGGTCCTGTTTGCCTGTTTTGACCCCCAGGAGCCTGAATTGGCATAACTTTTTCATCCAAAGTTCATTTTTTGAGCTCTATAGCTTGTTGGAAAGCTCGTTTCAAATCCTACACGATCTCAACTGTTTTTTTCAAGAATAATGCGTTGATTTTGAGATAGGATAATTTGAAGTTGACCCTCAGGTGGGACTAGGGAACCAAGGGGACTCCAAAGAATTTTGAACCATACCAAGGGGAAATTTTGGACTCTTGACTAAAGCTTATGAACCTGAGATCTGGTAGACACTTAGGTAAGGATAAACAAAGCATTAGATCTTCTGAGGCTAGTGTCAACCATACATCCAAGTCTTGGGCACAACAACTAAGTGGTCATCTTTTACTAAGTTCAGACACAAGTGATTCAGAAATGTCTTTTAGCATGGGAAAACCTGCAGGTGGCTCAGGGACTGCCCATCTACAAACACCGGAAGGTCCCTATAAGACACAGTTGGAATATATTCGGACCAACCAATTAGGTGCTCGCATCTATGAGGATGGTCTGAGGCGATCAGTGGTCCAACTCAAAAATCCAGATCAATCCTTTGGACTTGAACACCCGGTGGTCAAGTTCGAAGAGGGTTCATACATTGATAAGGAAGGAACCATGTATGTGGTTACCAACCAACCAGATAGGACCGATGAGTTCGGAAATATCATTCATGAGAATGAGATAGGAGACCTAGAGCAAGGAAATATAGGACAAGGACCCCAGACTCCTAGAGGAAAGTCAGTTTTGACCCGAGTGATCACTCCAGACTGGATCCCTCAAGACAACAAAAGCATAGAACTATTTTTGAATAGAGAAACAGAGGAAGCCTTTTGTAGGTTCAAGCCAGATCAACCTAGCCAATTGGGCATAGTTATCATCTATGAATTCAAAGATCCTGAGATACCAGGCAAAGTTGTCTACCTGGATAACACATCAGAGAAAATTTTCTTGGTAACAGAACATGATAGACATGCATATACTTGGAAGAATGAAATGATTTTCCCCCCACCAAGATCCAATGTTTCCCATGGCCTCCAAGGGGTAGGATCATCCCAGGCTCATGAAGCCCAGAGAGAAAGAACTAGAGAGAGACCTGAGGTAAGTTTTGCACACACCGTGGGCAGGAATAGGTCAGGATTTGAAAATGAAAGACCTGAAAGAGAGAGACATCAAGCACATAGGCAACAAAGAGATGAACAGGATTTTCCATTGCCTAGACCCCGGGAGTACCCAAGAACCCTTAAACCCAGTCACGTGATCAAGGCAATGAAGAACTATTTCGATGGGACAGGGGATCCTTATGATCATGTGGCCGAGTACAAACAAGTGCTGAGAGCCGAACAAATTGAGGACTGGTTCACCCAGTACGAGGCATTTGGTTTGACCCTTAAAGGCACTGCCTTAGCTTGGTTTCAACCATTGAGTAGAAGCAGCTATCGCGATATAGGTCAACTGCTAGACGAATTCATTGTAGAATTTTCCAAGAGTGGTATCAGGCATAACACATCGTCCCTGATCCATAGTTTCAAGCAGACACCCCAAGAAACAGTGCGACTAGCAGGTAGAAGGTTCAGACAGTACCTAGAAAGATGCCCTGCTCCAGAGCTACCCACACCAGCCAAACAAGTGGCTTTGTTTTTAGATGGCTTATTGAGCACAAAGTTAAGATCCTATGTATACTTGAAAGATCCTAGATCCATAGAAGAGTGTGTGCGGACGTGCATAGACATAGAAGATAACTTGGGTGAGGAGTTAGGATTGTCCAAACTCTACAAAGATTCGGATAGTTCTACTAGTCATACTTCAAAGATCTCCACAGAAATAGAAGAGATAGCTGAGCAAGTTGCCAAGAAGCTGGGAGTCCAAAATAAACAAACACAGAGAGTCACTTCATTGAATCGGTGCTATACTTGCGGAGGTGACCACATGGCTAACGTATGCCCAATGCAAAACCAAAACATTAGAGAAAGGAATGCTCCATATTGCACTATTGAGAGAAAATACACAAACCACACGGCTCAAGATTGTCCCTACAATAGGCAGGCTGTTAGACAAAATTATCAGCAACCTTACCCACAAGGTAGGTATCAGAATCAATACCAACAGCCATATTACAGACCACAACAGCAATATCAGGTACCATATAGGCCACAACCTGTCTTGGTAAACCAACCACCAGCTCCAGCCAACGTGATTCCAGTCAAGTATGCTGTGGGAGAGGAAAATCCAAATAGAGCTTTGGTGCCACTAACCCCATTGATACCAGATAATGACTCTCATGCTCATAGTTTAGACTACTCCCATGAAGGTAGTCCACATGCTTATTACACAGAGTCACCTGAACATAGTGAGATTTACTCGTATCAATATGAGGCACCGCCTATGGAGCAAAATTGGGAGCCAGAATACTCCAATGTCATGTACACAAATCCTAACCCTAGGCCCCAGTTGAGACAAATGAGACCACAAGCCCCTAGAGGATCTTGTTTCAGATGTCATGGTGACCATTTCATTCGTGACTGTCCCCACCCACCATCTCCGAGTCAAGGACAGGCTATCACAATACAGGCTTTTTGTCCTGATTGTGGCAAAGACCATCTCCCCAGAGATTGTCCAAGAAACCCCTCTAGTGCACCCAAGATTACACCCATTAATGTGGTAGGCTTAGTGGCAGATCCAAGTTCAAGTGGTAGCAATGTGGCTCCTATACAAGCTGTCACTAGAGCACAAGCCTTAAAACAGGATAAACCAGTAGAACAATCAGAGTCGAGTGAATCGGGAGAGCCTAGTAAGAGGAAAACAAGAACATGGAAGGATACCAGAGAGAAGGCCAATCGCAAGTGGAATAAAAAGTTATCGGAACTAGAAGAAAGCTTAAAAGAAGCGAAAACAAAAATAGAAGACATTGCATCTCAAAGCCCCTCGCATGCCGAAACTCCATCCACTCCACCTCATCCCACCCCACCACCCATTGTAAATAGACCGCAACCAGGGTCTGTTCTGGCAGATCCAACCCCAGAAGGCTTGGACATGATGTTCAAGGCCTACCAGGCTCGACTTCAAGAAGGGCCTACAGCGGCAAACCTAGACAAGAGTTACCCCAGAGCAGATTTAGAGATTGAACGGATGAAAATGTGCATGAAAATGGTAGAACAAGCTCAAGCCATACTTGAGACTAGTCAAAAGTTCAATCAGACAAACTCTATCAAATCAGATTTGCATTTCCAGGGCTTACTAGAAAGATTAGAGCAATTGGTAAACAAACCACAAGTTTCTTTACCTCCACAGGCTCAACCAGTTATTGAAAGAGGAAGCTCACCACCAATGGGAGCTTATGTTCCTAATTCCACGGATCCAGGAATACCTCCTTCAATTCAACAGTACTCTCAAGAATTCTTGCGGGAAATACAAGAAGAGAAATGGGCCAAGGAGAAGGGTAATTCCCCTCCTATTCCTGAGATTGATGATCTTCATGATCAATTTCCCCAAGACATCCCATCTATTTACGAAGATGAAGCAGAACAACAAGAAGACGAAAGGTTAGATTTTGAATCTAATACCTTAGAAGAACTGCCTCAATTTCCAGGCCCATGGGAATCTGAATCTCTCCAGATTAGAGCTCCCACAATACTAGTAAGAAATGAAGACTCAGTGGTTCCAAGGAACACGGATGTCGTGAAGAACACTAAGGTTCAGTGTCATCTCACTGTAGAAGAGCTGCTCAAAGCAAAACCTGAGCTCTGGAATCATGTGAAGGATCAGGTTCCAGAACTTGATTCCAACATGCCAAAAGCAGGCTCCAAGCAAAGGGTACCAGAGATACCTCTAGACAAAATAGGGGACATGTGTGAGGGTGAAGAAGGTAATACTTATCTTCCCATCACCTACCAAGGTTACACAACCAAAGCAATCATAGATTCAGGTGCTGGTGTTGCTATTGCGACCACCTCCTTGTGGAAGCAATGGGGCAAGCCCACATTAAGACCAACTAGAATGAAGCTTCAAATGGCTGATGGTCATTTTGAAAGACCTCTAGGATTGCTAGAAGGGATCACTCTAACCACTTGTGGTGTAGAGTTTGAGCACACATTTGCTATATGTGACTTTGAGAAAAATAATGTCTTTGAGATGATCCTAGGAAGACCCTTCCTACGACAATTGCAAATAGTACAGGATTGGGGAACTAACTCCTTGTACTTACAGCACTTAGGGGTTACCACCAAGGTCAATTTGAAGGATTACACCTTCAGAGACGTACCACCCCTACAGTGGAATTCTATCCACAAAGTGAAAGAAGATTCCATCTCTGTGCATTCTGAAAGTTCACCTGATCCATCATGGCTGCATGAAGATACTCATTTGTGGATGTGCAAAGTCGCAAAGGAAGAGGAAAAACGTTTAAAGGCAAGAGAAGAAGGAACTTCGCTAGGAGATAGACCAGTTAGAGACCCAGCCTACACACCGATGATCTTTCCAGATGAGGAGTTTGAGCCTCATGGCTGGCCAGAAATCTTAGCCACCATGGACATTGCTGTCAATGAGGAACAGTGGACACCTCATTGTGATGAGGAGGGTTATGATATCTCAGTGTTCATGTGCCAACCCTTGCTAGAAGAATGTGACCCTAGTGATGTCATAGAAGAAGAAGAGAATGACGATGATCTGGAGTCTATTGTGATGGATAGTTGCTTTAACTCAGAGCAGCACTATCTAGAAGATATAGGAGTGTTCACCCAGAAAGAAGAAGAACCTCTCACAAGTATTAAAACAGTCAACTCAAAAGATGGAAGTGAGAGTAGTAAAAAGAAAAAGAAAAGAAAAGCAGTGAAACAAGAAAAGGAGGAATCATTGTTCGAAGTACCAGAAAACTTCAAGAAATATGAAGTTGACGACCGCAAAATTTTGGTACGAATGCCTAAGAGAGAGGCCATCATAGGAGAATCATATGATAATAAAGAAAAGACCAAGAAGATTGTAGTGACCATTGAAGAGAACGAAGAGAGATGCACATATATAGGAGATGACCTAAGTGCAAGAGAAGAAATGGAGCTCATAGCTCTATTAAGGGAATATAGGGATGTGTTTGCATGGCACTATAGAGACTTGAAAGGGGTAGATCCAAGAATTTGCTCTCATACTATCCCCATGACTGCTGATGCTAAGCCCACCAAACAGAAGCCCTACACATATAATGATACCTATGCAGCCAAAATAAAAGAAGAAATTGATAGGTTGATTGAAGCTGGATTCATCTATGAGATTGAGCATACCGAATGGGTGTCCCCCATTGTTGTGGTACCCAAGAAGAACGGGAAGTTGCGAGTGTGTATTAACCTTAAAAAAGTTAATGCCGCTACGATTAGAGATAGTTATCCACTTCCAATCACAGAACACCTTTTGGAGCGTGTTGCAGGCAAGGAAGTTTATAGCTTCCTTGATGGATTTTCAGGTTACAATCAAGTAGCCATTGCCCCAGAAGATCAACACAAAACAGCTTTTGCTACAGAGTGGGGAATCTTTGCATTTCGTGTGATGCCATTTGGGCTCACCAATGCACCTGCAACATTCCAAAGGCTCATGTGTCATGTCTTCAAAGAGTTCTTGCGAAAGAGCTTAGAAGTGTATGTGGATGATTTATGTGCTCATTCCCAAGAAAGAAGGGTTCACATCCCTGAGCTCAGACAAATCTTCAACAAGTGTAGAGAATATCGAGTGTGTCTAAACCCAGAAAAGTGTGTGTTTATGGTGCGTCAAGGTAAAATCTTAGGGCATATTGTTTCTAAGAATGGAATCTCAACAGATGAAGATAAGGTACGAGCCATAGCGGAACTACCAAATCCAAGGAATGTTAAAGAGGTACAAGCCTTTATGGGCCATTGTGGATATTACCGTAGGTTTATCCACATGTACGCGATCATAGCTAGACCCCTTTATGCCTTGTTGTCTAATTTTGAGTGGAACGACGAATGCGAGAATTCTTTCAATGAACTGAAGAAACGTTTGTGCACAGCACCAATATTGACCACTCCTGATTGGAATAAGCCATTCCATGTCCATGTGGATGCATCCAATCATGCCATAGGATGTGTGCTAGCACAACCCACAGGTGAAGGTAATTTAGATTTGCCCATAGCATATGCTAGTAGACAACTAAACCCAGCCGAAAGAAATTATACCACAACCGAGCGAGAAGGGTTAGGCATGGTATATGCTGTAAAGAAGTTTAGACACTATTTATTGGCCAACAAGTTCAAGTTTTTCACTGATCATCAAGCTTTGTTATATTTGGTCAATAAACCTTGCAATACTGGACGCTTAGTAAGATGGTTCCTCTTACTAATGGAGTATGACTTTGAAGTTGTTGTCAGGAAAGGTAGAACCCACCTTCGGGCAGATCACCTTTCTCGCATTACTTCAGGAGAGTCACCACAAGGAGTGTCTGATGAACTACCTGATGCTTATCTGTTCAATTTGGAAGTTGTTCCTAAATGGGCAAATAAGTTGGTACCAGTCCTAACCTTCGGCCCTGCAAATAAGAATGTGAAAACATCACAAGAAGAAATTGTAAAATCACAAAAATATCACATATTGGCAGGAAGCATGTACAAACAAGATACTGAGGGTGTTTTAGCTTGCTGTGTCGAGGATGATGAACATAGTAGTTGGTTGCAGCAAGCTCATGAGGGATTGCTAGGAAATCACTATTCTAAACAACGAACATTGCAGAATTTGAAACGTTTAGGAGTGTATTGGCCTAGCATGGACAAAGAAATACATGAGTGGATCAAGAATTGTCCAATGTGCAGAGAGAGACCACCAGTGGAGCATGCGACCCTTTATCAAGTATCATTAATTCCAGATTGGAGTGCTCCATTGGTAGAGTTTATGAGATCGGGAAGATTACCCAAAGAGGCCAGTCTAGCAAGAAGACGAAATATGGAGCAAGAGGCTCAAGGCTATGCCTTAGTAGGAGAGAACCTATACCGAAGAGGTAAAGATGGTTACTTAAGACTGTGCGTTCATGAATCAGACTATTTAAGGGTCTTAGAGACTGCACACAGTGGTGTTGCAGGTGGACATTTTGGTCCTGACCGAGTGATTAAGACCATTCTATTCTCAGGACTTTGGTGGCCCACCCTTCATATGGATGCACATACCTATGTGAAGAAATGTGACACATGCCAACGTGCACAATACCCAGTTAGAAAAGACGAGATGCCTTTGAGGCCAATGATGGGAGGGCGTGCATTTTCCAAGTGGGGCATAGACTTCATAGGTCCTATTAATCCCCCTGCTAGAAACTCCCATGCAGAGTATATTATTGTAGCCACAGATTACCTTACCAAGTGGGTAGAAGTGAAAGCCACAACAAAGAATGATGCTCAGACGACGGCTAAGTTCTTATTCGAGAATGTGTTCACGAGATATGGGCTACCAATAGAGTTAGTGAGCGATAGAGGCACACACTTCTTGAATGAAGTCATTGAAAATCTTCTCCAAGAATTCTTGGTGATACATAAGAAATCCGCCCCCTATCATCCACAAGCCAACGGACAAGCCGAGAGTACCAATAAGATCCTCTGTAACGTATTGACAAAACTGGTGAATAATAAACGCTCTGATTGGGACAAACAACTTCATCATGCTGTTTGGGCTTATCGAGTTGCCTACAAAACGGTACTCAACGCCACCCCATTTCAGATGGTCTTCGGACAGAACGCTGTGCTACCATTAGATTTCTTACTCCCTGCCTTAAAAGTAGCACAAGAGTATGAGTGGAATGGGCATGAATTGTCCTCTAGGATCTTTGATCTCGAACGCTTGGGTGAAACGAGGCTACGAGAGGCAGCAGGCATCTACGCTGCAAAGAAGAGGCAAAAGGCATACTTTGATGCACACATCAAGGATAAGGGATTGAAAGAGGGAGATCTAGTGTTGGTATACACACTAAAACAACATGCCCGTAAGTTGGAAAAAAGAGGATATGGACCCCTGATCATTAATAGAATTTCCACTAGTGGTGCAGTTCAGTTGGCCACTCTAGAAGGAGATATCTTGCCAAACTATATTAGTGGCTGTAGAGTCAAGCTATATCAAGAACCTCTTACTGAGGATATGCTAATGAAACTCAACACTGCGAAGAAGCGAAAAGAAGAAGAGTTAAGAGTGAGAGAAGAAGCACAGGTAGAGGCCAGAGAGCGTATTAGGCGAAATAAGTTAAGGCGATTAGGCCTAGATGTCAACTCAAAAGCCCCAAAATATCACATGGATATGTGTCAAAAGTCAGGCATTGCGACTTCTCAGGTCATTGACCGAAGACCCTTTGTGACCATAGAGATAGGACAAGGGAAGGGTGCAAGGACGGTGAAAGCATTGATTGACTCAGGTGCAGCAAGTAGTGCAGTTAGACTTTCCTACTGCCAAGACTTGCAGTTGAACATCAATCCCATAGAAGCTTATCTCATAGGATTGGGAGGTGTGGAAACCCCTTGTTTGGGTGAGGTGGAACTTCCTATCTACCTTCAAGATGTTCCAATGAAAGTCAAAGTGTTAGTGTGTCAAGATGAGAACCTTACAGAACCACTTGTCTTAGGACAAGATTGGATTTATGACAATGCAGTCAACTTGAACCTAAGAAGTCAACTTCTTCAAGTTTGGGTCCAGGGACAATGCTTTACATTAGAACTAGAGAATGGCATGCTCACAAATCCAGATGTCACATCTTGTAGTTCTCCTAGGACTAATCTTAGCAAAAGAGATGTTGTATGTGTCAAAAGCTCTATGATACAGAAGGTGTCAATCATGGAAGACCAGGTTCAAAGGCGGGTGGATCTTTCTTCTTCTCCAAAGAATCAAGTAGCCACAGTAGTGAGTCTACCACACAAGCGAACACAATCGTTCACGACAACTGCTACACCAAATAGAAAGATACCATTCGATAAGAAAGTAGTTCCGAGCAGGAAGCAGATCTGGGTACGCAAAGGAGAGCAACCACTAGCCTTGCCCCCACAAATCCCATCCAGGCAAGCCAACCAAGTCAGAAGACGAAGAAAGCAGCTCGGACAAGCTCAATCACAAGGTATCCAACAAGTTTGGGTGCCTAAGAAGTTAGCTGCAGCTCAACAAGGGCTATTACAAATGTGGGTACCTAAGAAGCTCTTACATCCACAACAACCTATGTTCTCCCACATGCGAAAGGTCTCAACCAAGAAGCCAAAAAGAGAAGAGGGTAAGAACCACGTACAGAGACCGAAAGAAGATCAAATCAGCTCTTCAAGAATAGTTGGAAGACGTGCAAAAAGGATGTGGGTTTGGAAGCCAAAAGTACAAGTAGCCTCCACCGAACCAAAGCGTCAACCACACTGGATACCACAGTTCAGAAAGCATCCAAAGAAAAAGACGCATGAAGTGACCCCTACACTGCCAAATGATGTTCTAAAATGGACTCCAATAAGGAGGATTACATCAGTTCGAGACTCAATGGATACCTCCACCAAGGTCGGCATCAACCTCCGCAAATAACATCGAAAGCCTCGAACGAACAACAACCATGTGCTCCTTGCACAACCCTGTCTTTTGCACCATTCAGGTCATGCATTTTCAAAGTATGCATTAATATAGGGCCACATTACACGGCCGTGCATAGACACACTTGCGAATCCCATGCACAAGAGCACAGTGACATATGTCGAACATTTCTATTGATACTAACTTGTGTGTTCTTGTTTTGTGACATCCTGTTCCAAAAAAAAAAAAAAAAAAAAAAAAAGGAGAAAGAAAAATGGGAGAAGGTTTGGCTTATGAAACATGAATGAGTCATGCTTAGTTGAAGGTGGAACTGTTGATTACTAGGCATTTATCAATTTGGCTAGAAGTGTGTCTCGGCCAGCAGTGAGATTATTGCTGCCTTATCTGGTAGATGACAAGCATTTGGCATGAACATGGCATCTACAACTATGATTTTCTCTTACCATGGTAGGAATGAAGAGCTTGAAGGTCCGCAACTTGAGTGATGCTAAACTACCTCATGTACCAGAGCATCCAAGGAGATATCTGCAAAAGGTAGTTCTGGAGGAGAAGACTCTTGCATATGGTGAGCTAAAGAGAATATGTGAAACTCAGCTTGGTGTAGTTACCCGATGTTGCTTGCCAAGGAATATAATGCAATTCAATTCTCAGTATTTCCTGAATCAGTATGGAACAGTAGCACTGGTGAATGGTCTATGTCAATCAGCATGGTAATCTCTTAGAAACCGGCACGTGTCCAATATTCCTCTGAGTGTCAATATAGGGAAGTGAACGTGCAGGAGCCCAAGCTCAGAAATGCACATTGTTAGTGACAAATGTTGCTTTGAAAAGAGGAGAGGGGATCCACCACTCAAAAGATCTCATCAGTGGACAATCAACATGGACATTCATCAACAAGGTTCCATCCCAAAGGCCGAGTGTACAACACGAAGAGGCAAACATCCATCAACCTTCGCCATGGTAAGTATCTTTACTCTGGAAACACCATAACCATGATAGTTTAGGAAACCTCTTCGTCAGCATACCCTTGAGCACTTAGCTCAAGACCCGCAATTTTTGCACCATACTTCTTACAATGCATTTTCCAAGTAAGCATGCGTAGGGCTACATTACAAGGCCGTGCACAAGGCACATACTTTTTTCAACCCAAGCACGAACACACTTACCCATCATTCATTATGGGTTATGAGTAGTTAGCATGACTGCTCTCAACATCATCTTTGGAAGAGCTAGCGGACGTCATGGGAACAACATCCATATCTCGGAAGCAAATTGAAGCCAGTAGTTGCTCCAAATCACTCTTGACAACCTCTTCTGAGCAACTTGCAGTTTTGAAAGCTCACAACGACACATTCTTGCTGGAATCTAAGGAACCAACTCATACAACGGATGGACACCACCTCTCAAAGCACTACACAGAACAGCCCTTCCAACAAGGGTCTGTCAGGGACGACAGACTCGAGAGGGGGGGGAGTGTTGAAGCTCAAAGTCAAGGACAAAGCATGGAAGCACATCAAAAGGTGGACACACGAGGAAAGGGAGCAAGTAGGGAGCTCCAAGAAGTGTATGTCAAATTTTCAGAAGAATCCCCTACAAAAATAGTGATTTTCATCACTAGAAACCATTGTAAATACCATTATCTATTTTTAGTAACTCCATTTTGTTCAAGCCGAGGAGTCCTCGAGCTTGAGGAGTATTAGAAGTACCATCGTACCAATTTTCATAATTTTTAGACTTCGTTTGAGCCCTCAAATAAGCCCTGGAACCTAATTTTTAACTAGGCCGGACACTAGGTCTGGACAGGGCCAAAACTAGTCAAAAAACTATAAAAAGAGCTAGAGAGCTCATTTTTGAGGTTAGCTTGTTAGAGAATAGAGCTTTTGTAAGAGAACTCTTTTGCAATCTAAGCTTTCCATTGTTCCTCTCTTTGATCTTACTTTGTGCGCGTGTGTGTGTATGTGTGTGCATGTTTGTATGCTTTCACTCACGCACTTGTGCCTTCACTTGCTCGTGGTCTTCATACCGGTCCTCACGTCTCCGCGGATTGACAAGTAAAGGAGGTGGTGCTTACGCTTGAGCTACAGTATGCATGCATGTATGTATGTATACATATATGTTTGTATGTATATCTGTAAGTATGTTTGTATGTATGTATGTATGTAATTTATTTATTTATTTATGTAAGAATCTCTATGCATGCATGCACGTATTTAATGTAATGTAATGTAAGGTGGCGTTCGCCTCTGGCTTGGCCCCAGCCAAGTGCTGGAGAAGTGCGGTCGACAAGTCTCGCAAGATCATGATCAGAACTAAGAAGATGCTCGAGACTGTAAGGCGGGCTCGTAGGGAAGCGCTGTACCGCAGACTCTGGCGACTCGAGGAGGAAGTGAACAAAGGAAAACACCAAGCCCAGAAAGGTCTCCGAAGAATCAGAGCAGCGTTGAGATACGAAGAAGAAATTCAAAGGAAAAACCTACAAATCTTCTTCAAGGAGTGGTGGGCTGGAAAAGCCGACAAACCCACCAAAGAGATGTGCAGTATACTGAAAAGGAAACACAACAGAGAGACGATTCCCCTACTGCTAGACCCACATGGCAATGTATGCAACTCGGAAGAAGATAACTTCGGCATTATCGAAGGGCACTTTACGAGACTCCTGGGAACCTCGAACCCCCTCTCCCACCATAGAAGGGACTGCATGGCTGCCATTTCTAGGGTTTCCCCCCGGAGAATACCACCCAACCTCCACTCCCTGCTCCATGCCCCGATCTCTGAAACAGAAATCATTGAGGTCATAGATGCCCTCCCTCTCGGTAAAAGTCTGGGACCCGACGGACTCACTAACGAGTTTTTTAAATCCTTCAAGCTGGTGGTTGCCACCCCTCTTCGGTTGGTCTGGCAAGAAGCGCTAAATTTTGGGGCTCTTCCTTCTTGTATAAATAATGGAATTATCAAGATGATTCATAAGAAGGGGGAAAAAAACAGAATCGAGAACTGGAGGCCAATTACGATGCTACAAACAGGATACAAGATCGTCGCCAAAGTCATTGCCAACAGACTGGCATGCCACCTGAGATTTTGGCTTAGTGAGGACCAAAAAGGTTTCATCAAAGGCAGGTCCATCCTGGAAACCATTATGGATATTTGGGAAGGTATTCAATTTGCAAACGAGTCTAATCAAGATGTGGTCTTCCTCAAGATCGACTTTGACAAAGCCTACGATAGGCTGGAATGGGACTATATTCTGCAGTCGCTCCAAGACCTCGGATGTAGTCAGAAATTCACCAAGATGATCGCGACCCTTCTCGGCAACGCAACGACCCAGATTAACGTTAACGGCAAACTTTCGAAGGCGATCCATCTTAAAAGATCTATTAGACAAGGGTGCCCTCTTGCCCCCCTTCTTTTTGCCATCGCCACTGAGGGGCTGAGCAGACTCGTGGCTCATCAGGTGGAGGCTGGCAATATCAAAGGCCTCCAGCTACCTCACGACCACAATCAAATCATCATGAGACTATTTGCTGACGATATGAACGCGTTCGTTCACAATGATAATACCAGCCTGGAGACTTTCTGGAGGTGTCTTGACACCTTCTGTGAGGCCTCTGGATCCAAAATCAACCACAACAAGACCGCCTTTAGGGCCATTGTGGGACACCAACCTGGCCTTCTCATTGATCATGGCTGTCAAATCATTCCGCAGGGCCAAATCTTTCGGCTGCTCGGAATCCCCTTGGGGTTTGGCGTCTCTATGGAGCAGCGATGGAACTGGGTGCTGGCCAAACTTGAAAACAAGCTAAACTACTGGAGAGGCATGCAAATCAATCTCGCTGGACGGGCGATGGTTATCAACACGTTCCTCCTCTCGTCTACCATCTATTTCCTTTCTTGCTGGAGACCGAATGAGCAAGGCCTGTCCAAACTGAATAGCATTTGCAGAAACTTTCTTTGGACGGGTGACCATAACAGAAGGGGGGTGCCTAAAATCAAATGGGCCATCTGCACCAGCCCTAGAGATAGCGGGGGGCTTGGCATCCTGGACATCGGGTGTATGGCTAACAAACTGGCAGCCAAATGGATGATTAAAGCTTGGTGCAATAGGGAGGCCTCGTGGGCCAAGCTAATCTTCAGAAACAAAAACGAGTTGGCCCTCACGGGGTCCCCGAACTGGAAGAACCTTGACATCATGACCCTGCTATTCTCCCCGATACCTGTCTTCCCGAAAGGCTCCAACCTCGTTTGCTCTCTTTGGAAGGGCTGGAATAAAGTCAAAAGCTTCACAAGAATTAGTGAGGACTGGAAGTGGGCGGCCGGAATCAGACAAAACGACTCTATCTGGTTTCCAATACATGGCATCCGGAGTGTGGAATCGTGGAACATGCAAAATGCCAAGAAGTTATGGAACAAAGGATTCAAAAAATGGAAACACCTCTGGAAACAAGACACCAACAGTTGGATCAACTTCGAGGATATCGACCCTCGCATAAACATCTCCTACGAAGAATGGAACACCTTGCAAAGCAGATGCCTCGCTTGGGATCGTCACAAAACTCGCCTTCTCATGGGACATGATGCTCCGAACGCGCGTGGTCTCAAATGGCACAATGGAAGCCTACTCAAAATCCCGAACATCAAAGAAACAAATGACCTCGAGATCAGCCTCAACAAGAAGTGGTGCCTGTCTTGGACGCGGCTTCGGTGGGACATGAAATTCATGGGTATCTGGCACCCACTTATAGAGATTAAGAAGTCTGTCCTCTTATGGCAAATTCTTCATCGCGGAATTTGGACTAACCATAAGGCAAGCAAAATTTGTGGGATCCCTCCGTGGTGCAGACGCTGCCACCGTGCAATCGAAGATGTTCCACACATCTTCCTTACTTGCCCCAACTCCTCCAGAATCTGGCAGATGGTTGGACTGAAAATCAGAGTTCAGAAACAGCTTAGTTGGAAACAAGTCCTCTTGGGAGAAGCGATTGGATGCTCTGCGGCTCTCTGGAACGCAATCAGAGGGGAAGTCCTGTGGAAAATCTGGCGAGAGCGGTGTGCTCTCAACTTCGGCGACCCCCCCAGGGAGTGGTCGATTGAAAAATCTCTATTCCTCCTTGGCAAAAGGATCGCCAACAGTAAGAAATCCCCCCCCTTCAGACACCATCAAGTTCTCATTTTGATCAACAACAAGCTCAAACCCAAGTGGGCCCCGCATGAGGGCGACGAGAGGGTGATCAACCTTCTTTGTAATGCAACCTAGGAATCATCCATGCTTCCCCTGCTTTGTGGGATTTGGGGGGTCCCGTGGGCACTAGACCCCTCTTCTTGTACCTTTGTTTCTTAATTTAATTCAAGTCCGGGAGAGTAGGCTATTGCCGAACTTCCTTTATATAAAAAAATATTGTGTCTGTATGTATGTATGCCTATATGTACACATGTATGTATGTAGTATGCACATGTGCATATGTGTATTATGTATGCATGCATACATGTATTATGCATGCATGCATACATGTATTATGCATGCATCCATACATATATTATGCATGCATGCATACATGTATATATGTTTGGTTGCTTATACTAAATAAGAGTACTAAAATAGTCGGGGTTACCATATTTAGTATAATGGGAAAAAGGGGAAAGACCATTAAAACATTGATAAGTATATATGCTTGGGTGCTTAGAATGACAAAAAGGAATGTGAAATAACATATATACATACTTCAATAAGTTGCTAGGATTTGAGCGAGGAATGTACATGCGCTACGAAGAACATGGTAGCCATGAGAAGTGAGAAACGGAAGACATCAAATTGCTTGAAGTGTTAATTTTAATTAAACACAATACTATGATATATGTATAAATGCTAGAGTATAGATATGCATGGAGAGTTACATACGGGGGGGTAGAGACAACAACAAAATGGGCAATCTGAGGACTTTAGATAAGTAACTAACTATGTATTTATGTATGTCCTATTCCTATCAAGAGCTTATTAAAGTGTAAAACATTATGGAGAGTGAAAGTGAGAAAGGATAAGTGTCCACAAAAAGTTATATATATATATATATATATATATATATATATATATATATATATATATATATATATATATATATATATATATATATATATATATATATATATATATATATATATATATATATATAAACACACATATGTGTGTGTATGTGTGTATATTCAAGAATAAATCATAAGTGTTAAGAAGTTATCAATGCATTTTAACTACTATTTTTACCTAGTACAAGTCATATTCAGTAATCACCAAGTCATGCTTTTCTGCAGATATAAGAGGAAAGAGAATTATGTGTTAGTATATGATTAAAAAATGATTAATTTAAATTCCAACTCTCGATGGGTCCTCCATATAAACACGAGGGGAGGGTTTTATTGGTCTTTGTGTATGAAGAATAACAAAAAAATGATAATGCCCATCCCTTCACCGACGGGGAAGAGTGACAAGAAACATTCTATGTATGTCAATCCTACAGTGGTAGACTCGTTATCAAGATTATGAAATGTTTATAGGCAAAATGGTGTTTTATTTCAAAGTAAAGAAAAAACTTTAAAAAATATACATACAAGATAAAAATAAGATTGCAAAGATACTTCCTTTTTATTCGTAAGTGCTAACTATATTTTAAACCCATGTTACAATTGGGTAATGAAATGTAGAAGATGGTCAATTGAGTATGGAGAAGAGCTCTATTTCAACTTACTTGTCAAACCAACCATAGAACATCATATACAACAAACAACTAAAAAACAAATCAAATCTAGCTAGAAGATTGCATCCATGTAATGGCATTCACAGATTGAGTTTTCAATGACAACTAACATGTTTTTGAAGATTATTATTCACTAGAGTAGAGAAACTAAAAAATCAGGCTAGAGAAGACCAGTGAGTTCAATGTTCATGGTATAGTGTGTACTTAAGGGGGAGGAGAGTGACCTAAAGATTGCAATATGCTAGAATCAGGTGCCTCTGCTTATGAACAGATAATTATTTCGTTTTATTAGCAATTTGTACATTCTAATTCGTGAGAAGGTCGTGTGGTATACATAAATCCTATGACCAAAACCACAAAGTATAAAAGAGTGAAATTTTGCCAATCTCATAGCCAAATAGTAATACCGAAAACCACAACTCATGAAGTACCCACAAACTTTGAAAAACAGTTTTAGCTGTTGTGACCTAACATCCTATAGGTAAGCCAACCTGTAATGCTCTATTTAATGTTTGTGAAATTATCATGCGAAAAGATATATGGGGTTGTCCCGGTTCGCCGGCCTGTGTGGAGAATGAGTTCTCCTATGCGCAACGGAAGTGTGTAGTGAATGTACAACACTTGGACAAATAGCTGCACCTTAGATAGCTTGCTGCTCTCAATACAAAACTCAAATGGACTTGAGCCTTTAGTCAATCAAAGTAGACAAAGAGAGCTTTCTAACAAGCTATAAATAACTTAATTTGGACAAGTTTTCATTAGGAAACACAACTGACAAAGATGAACTACCTGTCCACACAAGTATGCTGAAGAACTGAGCTTCACTCTCGGACTGATAGCTCTCTCAATATATATCCTTTGAGAAAGATATTTGGTACAGAGAAATTAGACACAAATAGCTTTCCAAAAAGCTACAAATCAAGTAATTTGGATGAGTTTTGATTAGGAAACTCAACTCACCAAGATAGAACACCTGCACACATAAGTACACTATAAAACTGGACTTTACTCTCTAATAGATATCTCACAGAATATGAATGATCTGAATGAGATATTTAAGAAGTGAAAGTAGATGCCAAGGGCTTTCCAACAAGACAAAAATCACACAATTTGGATATGTTTTGGTTAGGAAACTGAACCGACCAAAATAGACTACCTATCTACACAAGTATACTGAAAAACTAGACTTCACTCTTTCACTGATATCTCACAAACTACATTAGCTTTCAAAGAGATATTTGATATGCAGAAAGTACACAAGATAAGCTTTCCAATGAATGTTTAAATGCACAAAATGGTTACATATGCACTGAGATATGAGCTCTGCAACAGAGCTGTGTACAAACTGACGTGCGACTGGAAGGAGTCTAAGGGAAAACCAAAATGACAAAATGGCTAGATCCGACTACTGGGAGCTCTTGCCTCTTTCTCTCCTTGTTTTGAATGTGCTCCCACTTCACTTTTATAACCAATGAGCATGTGAAGAAGTTTGTGCCTCCTTCTTAACTCACCACTTTCTCCACTACATGCTACTAACTACAAGGCAAGATATTGTATCTCTTACTCATCATGAATTTTGACTAGAATTTTTCTTTTATTATTTTTTCCTTTTTTCCTCCACTTTTTCTTTATCTTTATAGTTGGTAAATTTATCCAAGCATGGCTCATATGAAAATGAGCTTGTACATTTATTTTCAACAGCCTGGTGGTTGGGCCTCTCGCCTCTTGAGGCGGGGGCGAGGGTTCAACCCCTGGCAACAACATGTAGGGACATATGAATCCCAGAAACTTTTGTGTGGCTGTTGGCCACCATTTGACCATCCCCGCAGTAGTTGTGACCGCCGTTCAACCCAGTCTTGTGAACCCCTGTTCTTGTGGGATAAGGGGGGTCCCATGGGTACTATGCCCTTCCTTGTACAATTGCAATTTCAAAGTTAAAGTCAGGGGGAGTAGGCTTCGGCCGAACCTCCATTTAAAAAAAAAAAGGTTATATGGGGTATGGTTGACTTATGATAGTGTATGTGTCGATGTTTTATACAAGATAGTGTACGTGCCGGTGTGTATCGGTTGTTCTTCGGCGTTGTGGATTGTTATAAGAGGTGAGGCCCTTTGGAAGATCTGGAAAGAGAGGTGCGCAACCAACTTAGGCAACCCTCCTAAAAAATGGTCGATCAAAAAATCTCTTTTCCTTTTAGGCAAAAGAATTTCTGAGTGTAAGAAGTCCCTACCATTTATACATCATAGATTGTTTCTCCTCGATAGCAACAAGATAAAAATCAAGTGGGCCCTATGAGGGGGACAAATGGTTATTAAGCTCCTTTGTAATGTTCTCTAATTCTACCATCCAAAATAGATCTAGTATATATTATATAATGCCATGAATCACCAGATAAAATGGGCTTTAAAAAACTAAATACAACATTATATGAAGTATTGCAATCTATTTCCTTCAACCTATTGCTATACAAACAATAAAGTCCTTCATCGAAAGGTACCAGGAGCTTCTTAACTTTGAAGATGAAGAGCACTGCCTCAACATACTTGCCGACCAACCTAGTCAAGTATGCTAGTATGAACAAAGATAATGAGAGGGAAGTATGCCTAAATATACCTGTATGCAAGTATGCCTTAATATACCTGCCAACCAACAAAGTTAAGTATGTTTAATTGTTATCCATTCACACCTTGACACATCTATTAGTTCGGGCACATAGACATGCCACACAGTAAACCAAAAAATTAGATCAATTTTTCAATCATTGAGCTTAGAAAGAAACACATATTACATCCTGCACCATCATTACCTATGTCACGTGCTAAAAAGAAAAACCCATAAACAAAGTACCAATCATAGATGAGATCACTATGGTATACATAGATTACTACTACTAAACAACTACTAAACCGATTACCAATCATAGATGAGATCACGATGGTACACATGAATTATAAGGGAGGAAGATACCAATGGCTTAGTTAGTTGCTAATCTAAGTAAAGTAAAGGATTATGAATGTTCAAGGTTACTATTTTTTACTTAGAAACATGATCTTCATGTATGATTCACTATCTTTGACAATTTTGTCAAGGTCTAAATCAATTACATGTCGTTTTTCAAAAAACTTTTGACCAAATCCTCAAAGCTAAACTACTAGGAACATTTTCATTTATTTATATGAAATATTTGGCAAGTGTATATTCCTACTCACATGAGACTATTCTCAAAAGCATGTAATTCCTTTTTCAACTTACACACTTTGTTTTCATGCTTTTTTGCAAAAAACCGCACAGATAAAATACATACAATTCTTCATGTAAATCACCATTTAGAAATTTCGATGTAAATCACCATTTAGAAATTTGTTTTAATTTCCAAGTGATATGTTCCAACCATGATGATCTGCAAGTGCACAAATGCTACAAACGTTATTCATTCGGCATGTGGGAGCAAAGGTCTCTTCAAAATCAATTCCTCTCTCTTGAACATAACCTTTGGCAACAAGCCTAGCCTTATACCTATCAAGTGTTCCATCACCCTTATGCTTTTCCTTGTATACCCATTTAGTGCCAATGGACCTTTTGCCTAGAGGCAAATCACTCAAAGACCAAGTACCATTCTTCATAATAACATCATATTCTATTGCATAATAGCCATCCAACTTTTTGGATTCTTTGTTTCATAAAAGAAAATAGACTCATTCTCATCATAAAGACTAGATAAAATCATTGCCTAAAAATTTGATGCAAAAGAAGCACCATGAGAGCTTCAATGAGTATGATATGACAAAGGTGCATTTAATTTGCTATCTCTCAAAGTAGGGTTAACACAAAAATACACTGAACTACTAGAGTGAGGTTTCTATAAGAGGTATAAGTTGAAGACTCTATCCACATGTCAATTTTTTTCTTTTGTTTGGGAGAAGAGCATGGAAAATTTTTTCCAAGGTGATTAGGATGGAGATTCTTCTTTTTACCTAATGCCATATTTTTAACATTAGGTGATGAAATTTTATAACATGAGAAATACTCTAAAAACTAGATATTATAACCATTTATTTCTTTCAAATGAGAGCATTTATGACACTGTAGAAAAAAAAGAGTATCTAAGATTATTATAAAAAAAACTCTAAAAGATCCATCTTATTTATAAGTGCTAAGAATTAAAAAGGTATTATCCCTACAAAGTAGGCTTAGCATACAAAAGAAAAAGTAAACGAATCTTTCATATAATTACTGGATAATCTATATTCATGAGTAAATATGCTCCACTACAAAAACTACAAGTAATACTAGTTTGGAGAAATTCCATGCAGGAGTCATATAGAAATTCTGGTAAAAGATCAAACAGTTATTACTTTAGGTATATGCTTTATAGAATAACCATACAATGGCCAACCTATTAAAATAGGAACTAGAAACTTAATTAAAATTGTTTATCTCCTCTAAGCAAGAGTGTTGTATAATATGTAGCATTTTAGCTGAGGTCATAAAGCACATAAGGGACTAGGGGCAATTTTCATAGGAACATTTATTGTGTCTTTGATTTGCAAAATTGAAACCAATAATAAAAAGTAAAAAGTGTTCTAAATCGATAATAACCTTTGTTTTATTAATAAAGTTGAAGCTACTTATCTTTCAAGAGAATATAGCTACAAAAAAAAAACCTAGTGCAAAGAGCAAGGTAACTGTTATACTAGCAAAATCAATGAGGTTAATTCTAGAAAAAGTCAGAGAAAAAATATTCATCAGGTCAATAAAAACAACTCTCCTAATTTGTATCCAAAAAATTCGTAGTCATTTGATAGAGAAAGAGATTTCCAACATCTAACCATCAAGTTTTCCAGTTGAATCAAGTATAGACAAAAAATTCAAAAAGATTGTTGTTATAAAAATGAGGCATGTTGCGTCATCATGTTAGGATTCCATGACCATGAGCTATTAGAATGGGTAGTAAGAGAGTGATGCAAATACTTTTTCACTTGATTCTATCGTATTAATGTTTATTATCGTACGAGTAAGCCCAAAAGTACATTAATTGTATAAGAATATTCTCAAAAAATCTTAGAGAAATTTTAGTAGCTTAACAAGTATATGTCCAGCCACAAGTACCGATAGGTAAGTGGTTATTAGAATGAAAAATGTATAGATCATCTGAAAAATAAATAAATCTTAAGGAAAGCTTATAAAACTACCAAACCAAGGTAGAATGTTTCAATAGGATGAGTCATAGTTCTAGAATAAGGAACTAATGTAGAGTGTCAAAATGCTACCGATAAACAATTGTTGTCATTGAAAGGTGTAAATATATTACCAATAACATTGAAACTTTATCATTATCCACCAATATATTTCCTATTTGAGATAAGACTAAAGAATAATTTTAATTAGAAAAAGGAACAATGAAAAGGTCATAAATCATGAAAAAAAGTTTCTTTTGGTTGTAATCCAAGAGGTGCTTCTTTATAGTGCCAAATTGACCATTTTTCAAAATTGACCCAAATTGACCATTTTTCAATAAAAAACCCAAATTGACCATTTTTCAATCAATTATAACCATATTTTTCATAGTTCAACGTAACTCCTAGTTACATTATACGCCCTCTACCAGTTATTATTATAAAATGAACCAAGAAATGTTTGTTAACTAGCCAAAATATTAAACTTAAAAAAAAACTAGATACTCTCATCAGTAAAATATAGTCAAAATTAAGTAACTTTACTAGCATATGTGTATCCATAAGTGAGATTAGGTGGATGATTTTTAGAATGACACAATGCATGAGTTATCTAAAAACTTTCTCTCTACTAGAAAACATATCGGAGAATCCTTATTATGCTATGAGAACAAGGTGATATTGTTTGAATAGGGAGAATCATTAGCTACATGTGAGATTAGGTAAATGGTTATCTGAATTACCAATGCACATGTTATCTAAAAAGTATGGTGATGCAATAAGGAGTTTGAGAGAAATCTTGTATGCTACCAGATTAGGGTAATATTGTTAAGTAGGGAGAAGTATAGCTCCAACTTAAAACATTAATAAAGAATATGAGAATGTTATAAATCTACATTTATTGTAACTAAAATTTGTAATATAATACCCAAAATAATATTTCCCCAACACTTTCACATTCCACCTATCTATTTTTCGCTTGAGCTAAGGATGAAAATATTTTTAAGTAGAAAAAGGATGAGTTAAATCATCATAAAGCAGGAAAAAAAAATATGTTTTCAGGTTGTAATCTAAGAGGTATCTTTGTATAATTACCAATAAACAAGTGTGTAAAAGTATATGTTAATAGAACCTAAATTTACCATTCTTCCATTAAACAAAAACATATTTCAATATTTCAACGATTGTCTTTAATTCCTCATAGAATAATAAACTTGACTAGTTAGTTAGAAAAAAAATAAGCCTAAGTTCCAAAAACAGTTAGATAATCTCATTCATATATATTTAAGCACACCAAGAGACCAAGGTACTATCTCGCATGTAATAATAGATGGATGAGTATGAAAAAAATGGTATTTTATGATATGGATTGTGATATTAATATCAATAGAAAGGGCTAATTATTTAAATTTATAAGAACCATATGAATTGAAAAAGGTCTAGAAAGCTACTCCTAGATTGACTAACATCTAGGTTGATAGGTATGTGTGCTATAAATTTCTATCAACATTAATTTGCAGTGAAATACTTATTTGCTTAAGCTTGTGTGTAGGTTTTGTTATATCTATATTAAAACTTTAATATTTATAGAGCTAGATATAAGAAACTTTCAGAAATTTCCAAAAAACACTATTTGAACTTTCATAATCCAAAGATATCAGTGCCATAAGTTGTTTAAACAATTCAAAGAGCCAGGGCTTAGATTGGTATAAATTATCAATTGTGTACATATGAATCCCAAGAAAAGTATGGCTATTACTATTTGATGATGAAGTCTAAAGTTTTTTGTTTTTTGAGAACAAGGATCATATTTGATACACTCATATCAACTAGAGTAGAGATTTTTTCCCAAACTTTACTACAAGGTAATCCATCCAATCATGTATAGAAGTACATGTTTTCTATATAAAAATCCATAAAGGACCAAACTCTTTTGTTTTCCATCAAGCCATCTTGTTTATTATATTGAATCTCAACCATATCATTTATAGCGTTACGGAACAATCTGCTTGGGAAATTCAAGCATGCTATAAAAGCTTTAAGAAAGTAGATAACATTAAGAATACTTGTCCAAGTTCAAATTATTATCTGGGATAACTTTTTGAATAAAAACTAGCAACATTTTTAAAGACACAAATTAATTTAACGAGACTAAGAAAAGATTTTCAAGGAGTTCTTATTCAATTTCAACCAATGTTACATCAACATAGATGTATTAGACTTATAGAAATGAACCATACTTCAATAAAGTACTACTAAAACCATCGAAGGGCTTGCAAAATACATATTCTTGGAATTAAATATAGTTATGGTTCAAGTTCTTGTTATTTGAATAGTATAAAGGGCTTATAATTAGAGTAGATGATCATTAAAACTATCTTCAAAAGTGAAGAACTATTTGAAATTCTTAGACATCAGGACCATATGATTAAAAGACATCTTGGAGCATACCACTAATAGATAATGTAGCATCCTGTCTTGAAACAAACCGAGAAAATTAGGTTTATCCAAATAAAAATTTCTTTTCAAATTGTAAAGAATATTCCTCGTTGAATGGTTACTCATAGTTATGTTATTTCTATATAACTTGTGTCCAAACATCTGTTTATTCTTTATAGAAATAAGGTTATAAGGATGACATTTTTTCATTTCCTAATAGAATAGCATATAGATATAGCAAACCAAAAAGAATTATTTTTGCACTTGAATATGGGTAAGGTTTAAAGTTCCATGAAATCTCCTTAAATAACGAAATTAATCTGAACGATGAGACATTTTTACATGAGAGCAAAGAAAGCAAACTAATTGTATTAAAATAATTAATTTCGTATAGCACAAATGTGAGGTACTAATCAACTATTGGTAGACAAGTAGGTCATAGAGTTAGTGAACACTTAGACTCAAGCAAGTAACTTAGCACCAATTGAAAAACCTTATTTATAGTCAATGAAATGTCAGTCCAACATGTTCCCAAAGTGTTAAGGTTTGAATCAATGTTGAAGGTATTCAAAATTGACCTAATACTATATATCTAAGAGAATAAATTAGTCATTATGCACATACTTGCCAATCAAATTAACCTCATTGATGAAATGTATTTACATGAGAAATAAAGAAACCAAAAATAAGTGTATTAAATTTTTTTATTTAGTCTAGCACAAATTTCAACAAATGTAAGTCATAGAGTCCCTGCAGATTGAGACTCAAGAAAGTAATTTACCAGTTATTCAATGGCTATATTTGTAGTCAAAGTAATGCCTATATCACATTTTATCCATGTATTAAGGTTCAAATCCATATAGAAAATATTCAAACTAGATCTTAGTATATATAGCTTAAAGACTATATTAATCCTTATGCTTATGATTCTCGAATCCATAAAACAACATAACTACCTAGTTATTAATGTTATTTGCTCAAGCCTGTTGTTGAAGGAGAATTTTCAAATTTTAAGTTAAAACTAGGTACAAAAGCTCATTCTAGGTATGTATGTATGTTATAATGCATGTATATAATCTAAAAATTCCTAAGTAGATCTGGACCTAAAACTATATACACCACTTGCAAAAAAATTACATAAAGAGAACAAAATGAATGTGTGTGTATGTGCACATACACACACATTCATTTTGTTCTCTTTATGTAATTTTTTTGCAAGTGAAGTGTATATAGTTTTAGGTCCAGATCTAGTTAGGAATTTTAAGATTATATACATGCATTATCACATGTGTGTGTAAAATTTTTTGTTTGTATGTGTATAGCTATGAGTATGTGTATGTTTATGTGTGCATGTGTGTGTACGTGTGTGAAAATGCATGTGTGGATGCGAAATAGCTAATCACTAACAGCCATAAAAGCTAATTACTAACATGCGAAATAGTCCATTCCCAAAACGAGGTGGACGAGACGTCCATTGCCTACTCCATGAATCAAGAAGAAATGGAGAGGTAACTAGATTAAACAAAAGCAGACAACGGGACAACTTCTTAAAAATGGAGGGGGTAGGAAGGGATAAAAATTAAGAGGTGCGTCAATTTCTTAAAGAGGATGAGGTTCTTTGACAAGTCGAAAGGACGAACCTCAAGGGATATATATATATATATATATATATATATATATATATATATATATATATATATATATATATATATATATATATATATATATATATAGAGAGAGAGAGAGAGAGAGAGAGAGAGAGATAAAGAGAGAGAAGAGGAAAACTCCTCAAAAAGAGAAATAGAAGAAGTTTACAGAGAAAACTCCTCTTCAAAGAGAGAAACAAAAAGAAACTGAGTCTTCAAAGAGTGTATAGAGTGTTACCACAATGGATGAATATTTTTAGAAAAATATAGTTTCTATTAAAGGATAGAAATCCCTAAAATTTATCACTAATTTTATGATGCTAGTTTCAATATTGGCACAAAAATTATAGCGATAATGTTGATTTTTCATTTCAAAATCATGATCTCCCAATTTTCATTGTTGTAAATGTAATAAAATCTCTTGTTTTGTATAATTAAACACTTTTCTATCCATAATTAGAGATTTATAATGATTTTTGTTGGGTTTATGTAATAAAACTAATCTCACATGTGTCATGATAGTATTATCATCTATGAATTATTTGCAAAGTGATGATATGAATATGATTCATTTTTTCTTATCAAAGTACTATTTAAGAGTTTTAAACCTAGGAATATTTTTTTGACAATCTTAAGACTCAAATCTCTACGTCATTTCTTCAAGTTAAACAGTACTACTATTTTTCTATGCTAAGACTCAAATCTCTACGTCATTTCTTCAAGTTAAATAGTACTACTATTTTTCCATGCTAAGAAAAGCTCATTTGATGCGAAAATATTGCATATGCTACATGATTTAAGTTATAATGCTAGCTTTTCTTATATAAAGTAGTTTACAATGTGTATAGAACTATTTTGGTTGATATTATATAACCTTGTGTCATTGAGAACAGCTAGTCTTTTAGTATAAAGTTTTATTCTTAATAGAATGGAATTTGCCCATTCAATGAAAGATTGAGATGGTTAGTGATATATGTAGGTACACAAATTATTGGTTCAAAGACATGTAGCATATTTGTATGATACTATATGAGGGCTTTTGCAATAAAGTGTCAACTATTTTAGTGTTTTTGTCCATGAATATCATATAAATGTCTCCTGCAATGTGTTGGAGTTTGAGGTCTATGGAAGAACATGAATAGAACAAAGAAGAAGAAGAAGCTTGGAGAACAATATACAATATTTAATGTATTACCAAGTGAATGTAAAAAGATAAGTGACCTCTTAGGGTTAGAGGTGCATATAAAAGCCGAGGGAAAAAACCTTCTAGAGAGGGAAAAAAGTGCCTCGGTGGTCCTATGTGTTCACACATATAACTACCAAAATATATCAACACAATGTAGAACTTATATACGATGAACACCCTATATGTGGCAAATTGTTTATTATAAAAATATTTTTCTAATTCTCAAGACTTGTGTTAGATGATCATATTACTATAGATTAACATTAGTGTTAAAGTTTGTAAACCAAGGGTGGAAAAGATGGATCCGAACTTGACAAGAAGTTAAGAATAGTACATGGTAACGCAATAATGTTGCATTTTCCACATACTTGAATAAATAATTATGCTTGTGTAGTTCGCGTTTTTGTGCTCGATCCATGTAACTCAATTCCTAGATGTTTTTACTACACTATTAACTCATATCACCTAGCCATATATTTCTAATCAAATTCTCCAAGGCCCTCAAACTCAGACTCCTAAGTCAAGGTCTCCTAGGATGCCTCACTGGTAGGAACATCATTCATGCAATTTTATCAAGATGAGGTATGGGAGTGTGAAACAATGATTCCGCAAAGAAGGAAAAAAGAGATATACATGGTGTTGAAGCTCAAGGTCAAGGACAAAGCATGGAAGTGCATCAAGGAAGTGGACACACAAGAAGAAGGAGCAAGTAGGGAGCTCCAAGAATCACATGTCAAATTTTCAGAAGAAATCCCTATAAAAATAGTGATTTTCATCACTAAAAACCATTGTAAATACCATTTTCCATTTTTGCAACTCCATTTTGTTCAAGCTGAGGAGTCATCGAGCTTGAGGAGTATTAGAACTATCATCCTACCAATTTTCATAATTTTTAGACTTCGTTTGAGCCCCCAAATAAGCCCTGGAACCTATTTTTTAACTAGGCCGGACACTAGGTCTGGACAGGGCTAAAACCATTCAAAAAACTATAAAAAGGGCTAGAGAGCTCATTTTTGGGGGTTAGCTTGTTGTAGATTTCAGCTTTGTAATAGAACTCTTTTGCAATTGAAGATCTTCCATTGTTCCACTCTTTGCTCTTACCTTGTGCGCGTGTGTGTATGTGTGTGCATGCTTGTGTGCTTTCACTCACACACTTGTGCCATCACTTGCTTGCGGTCTTCATACCAGTCCTCACGTCTCCACTGATTGACATTTATGAGGTGTATCTCCTCACGTTGGTACTCACCATTGTGCTAGAGTGGCACCAAATGTGGCACCGTTGCCGAGGAGAGAGCTTGGAGGACGAGCGTGTGATGGTAAGACGTAGAGTAGCAACGTTGGAAGGTAAAAAAAATCACCATTTTCAATTCAGTTTTTGAGTTTTTCTTCTCCTTCATCTTCATCATCATCACCATCTCCACCCTCCTTCATATTCTCAGTTTTTTCCATTTTTTAGAGTCCATTCACCTCGCTTTTTACTTGTGGTTCTGAGAAAGAGCCTTAGAGAGGGTGCATAACTGAAACACTAAAGAAATAGTACCAAAATAACCGAAAATCAGAGTGAACAGCCCCGGCCGTGACATAACCTGCGCCAAGTATCGTGAGTGCAATATCACAGGTTTGAAGGGAGATTTGGCATCTACAGACACATAAGAGTGACAAGGAGGACCCAAGATACTCATATTTGCAATAAAATTTGAATTTGGACTCCAAAAAATCCAAGTATTGTGTTCTCCCGCGGTTCAGTATCGCGATATCTGGATATCGTGAACTCCTGTGGTCGAGTATCGCGATATCTGGATATCGTGAACTCTTGTGGTCGAGTATCGCGATACTTAGGTTCGTGAGATATCGAGTATCGTTGAGGAAGTGCTCGCGATACTTGTCACATATCGCATATCGTGAAAGCTTCTTCTGCGATACTTGGGAGATATCGTGTATTACTGAGTATTTCTCGCGATGGGGAATATTGTGTATCGTGGAGCTCTGAAAGCGATAGTTGGCAAGTATCGAATATCGTGGGATTTTTCTTGATTGGATATCGAGTATCGTCAAAGTTTTCTGCGACATTTGTTGAATATCGTGTATCGTATATTTCTTTTCTCGATACTTGTTCCATATCGTGTATCATTGAACTTTTCACGATACCTCACAGATATCGAGTATCATTGATTTGGCTCTAGCAATACTTGTGCAATATCGTGTATCGTTGAATTTTACTCGCGACACCTAGCGCATATCGTGTATCGTGAGATTCTTCTTGCGACATTTGTCGGATATCGAGTATCGTGGACCTGCTCCTGTGTCAAGTGTCGTGTATTGTTTAGTTGAGATATCTTGTATCGTGGCAAGGCAAGTATCGTGTATCATTTGCTTCCAAGTATCGCGATACTTGATAAGTATCGTGTATCGCCTGTTCTGCAGTAATCCCAGAGAGGTCCTGTTTCCCTGTTTTAACCCTCTAGAACCGTGAATTGGCATAACTTTTTCATACGAAATCCGTTTGTAGTGATTTTGGGTTTGTTGGAAAGCTCGTGGGGAGTACAACCAAAGGATTCCACTGGTTATGGTAAAATTAATACGTGGATTATTAGATATAGTATTTTGAAGCTGACCCTCACGTGGACTAGGAAACCAAGGAGTTCCAAAGGATTTTGAGCAATACAAGGGGAAATTTTGGACTTGTAGACAAAGCTTATGAACCTGAGATCTGGCAGACACTTAGGCAAGGATAGGCAAAGCATTATATCATCTGAGGCTAGTGTCAACCATACAGCTAAGTCTTGGGCACAACAACTAAGTGGTTATCCCTATGTGCTAAGTTCCGACACAAGTGACTAAGAAATGTCCTTCAACATGGAAAGACCCACACGTAGCTCAGATACTTCCTATTTACATACTCTAGAAGGTCCCTATAAGACACAATTGGAATATATCAAGACCAACCAATTAGGTGCTCACATGTATGAGGATGGTTTGAGATGATTAGTGGTCCAACTCAAAAATCCCGATCCACCCTTTGGACTTGAACACCCAGTGGTCAAATTTGAAGAGGGTTCATACATTGATAAGGAAGGAACCATGTATGTGGTAACCAACTTACCAGATAGGACAGATGAGTTTGGAAATGTTATTCCTGGGAAATTATTCTTGGTATCAGATCATGACAGAAATGCTTACACTTGGAAAGGTGAATCAATTTTCCCTCCACCAAGATCTAATGTTTTCCATGGCCTCCAAGGAACCTGATCATCCAAGGCTCATGAAACCCAGAGGGAAAGAACCAAAGAGAGACCTGAGGTAAGCTTTGCACACACAGTGGGTAGAGACCGATCAAGAATTGAAAATGAAAGACTTGAAAGAGAGAGACATCGCGTAAATAGGCATCAAAGAGATGACCATGAGTTCCCATTGCCTAGACCACGAGAGCACTCAAGAACCCTTAGACCCTCTCAAGTGGTTAAGACAATGAAGAACTATTTTGATGGGTCAGGAGATCCTTATGATCATGTGGCCGAGTTCAAACAAGTGTTAAGAGCTGAACAGGTTGAGGACTTGTTCACACAGTTTGAGGCATTTGGTTTGACTCTTAAGGGTACTGCCTTAGCTTGGTTTCAGCCCCTGAATAGTCGCAACTATCAAGAGATAGGTCAATTTCTAGAAGAATTCATTGTAGAGTTTTCCAAGAGTGGTATCAGGCATAACACATCATCCTTGATCCACAGTTTCAAGCAGACACCCCAAGAAACAGTGCGACTTGCAGGAAGAAGGTTTAGACAGTACTTGGAAAGATGCCCTGTACCATAATTGCCCATAGCAGCCAAACAAGTGGCCTTGTTTTTAGATGGCTTGCTAAGAACCAAGTTGAGATCATATGTGTACTTGAAAGAGCCTAGATCCATAGAAGAGTGTGTGCAGATGTGCATAGACATAGAAGACAACTTGGGTGAGGAGCTAGAATTGTCCAAACTCTATAAGGACTCTAACAGTTCTACTAGTCATACCTCTAGAACCTCCACAGAGATAGATGAAATAGGTGAGCAGGTGGCCAAAAGGCTAGGAGTTCAAAATAGACCAATGCCAAGGGTCACCCCATTGAAGCGATGTTATACATGTGGGGGAGATCACATGGCTAATGTTTGCCCAATGAGGACTCAACCCCAAGGGAACCCTAATGATTTGTATTGCACCATTAAGAGAAAATACACAAATCATACGGCTCAAGATTGTCCATACAATACACAGGCTATCAGGCAAAATTATCAACAACCTTACCAATAGGGTAGGTATCAGAACTAGTACCAACAACCATATTATAGGCCACAACAACAATATCAACCTCAATACCAGCACCAATTTCAGGCACCATACAGGCCACAACCAGTCCTAAGAAACCAACCACTAGCTCTTGCCAATGTGATCCCAGTTAAGTATACGATGGCAGAGGAGAACCCTAATAGAGAATTGGTGCCACTAACCCCATTGGTCTCAGAAAATGACTCTCATGCTCATAGTTCAGACTACTCCCATGAAGGTAGTCCACATGCTTATTACATTGAATCACCTGAGCATAGTGAGACCTATTCTTATCAATATGAGGCATCACCTATGGAACAAAATTGGGAGCTAGAATACTCAAATATCATGTATACGAACCCTAACCTGAGGTCTCAAGCAAGACAAGTAAGACCAGAAGCCCCTAGAGGACCATGTTTTAGATGTCAGGGTGACCATTTCATTCGTGAATGTCCCCACTCACTCACTCCGAGACAAGGACAAAACATCACAATACAAGGCTTTTGTCCTGAGTGTGGCAAAGATCATCTCTCGAGAGAATGTCCTAGGAATCCCTCTAGTGCACCTAAGGTTACACCCATCAATGTGGTAGGCCTAGTGGCGGATTCAAGTTCAAGTAGCAGTAATGTGGCTCCCGTATAGGTACTTACTAGGGCACAAGCATCAAAATAGGATAAACCAACTAAGCAGTCAGAACCAAGTGACTCAGGAGAGTCTAGTAAGAGGAAACCAAGAACATGGAAGGATATCAGAGAGAAGGCTAATCGCAAGTGGAACAAAAAGATATCCGAACTAGAAGAAAGTCTAATGGATACCAAAACAAAAATAGAAGACATTGCATCTCAAAGCCCCTCTCATGCCGAACCTCCATCCACACCACCTCATTCTACCCCACCGCCCATTGTAAATAGACCGCAATCACGGTCTGTTCTTGCAGATCCAACCCCAGAAGGCTTGGACATGATGTTCAAGGCCTATCAGGCTCATCTTCAAGAAGGGCCAACAGCTGCAAACCTGGACAAGAGTTACCCTAGAGCAGACTTAGAGATTGAACGAACAAAAATGTGCATGAAAATGGTAGAAGTAGCTCAAGCTATCCTTGAGACTAGTCAAAAGTTCAATCAGACAAACTCTGTCAAGCTAGATTTGCATTTCCAAGGCTTACTAGAAAGATTAGAGCAGTTGGTAAACAAGCCGCAGGTTTCTTTACCTCCACAGGCTCAACCGATTGTTGAAACAGAAAGCTCACCACCACTGAAAAGACGCCTTATTTTCAACAAATTAGGCTTATTTTCAACAAAGGATACTTCAGATTCTATTAGAAAATAATGATACACATGTCAATCACGGGAAATTGAAGTTTGCTGTTGAAAAGAAGGCTTGGAACTCGCAACAAATCAAAACGATTGAATAGAATAGCTGCTTTAGTCTCAACTCAAAAGCTTTGAAAAGGATGCCCTCATTCATTTCAATAATTGCTCATTAGATCCAAGAAGATATAGGCCTCATGAGCAGACAAACCTTTTTTGGACACACAAAGTATTATCCCCACAAAGTAGGCTTAGGACTCAAAAGGAAAATGTTTCAATACAAGGATTCATAGTTCTAGAACAAGGAACCAATGTAGAGTGTCAGAATGCTACCGATCAACAATTGTTGTCTTTGAAAGAATAATTTTAATTAGAAAAAGAAATAATAAAAAGTTCATAAATCATGAAAAAGTTTTCTTTTGGTTGTAATCCAAGAGGATCCTATTGATTTATTTAGGTAGTGATGTGTGTGAACACTCTAGGACCACCGGGGCACTTTTTTCCCTCTTTAGGAGGTTTCCCCCCCCCACTTGTATATACACCTATTGCCCAAACGGGCTACTTATCTTTGTACATTCTAGTGGTAATACATTCAGTCTTGTGTGTTGTGCTACAAGCTTCTTCTTCTTCCATGTGTTGTTCACGTGCTTCCGCAGACATCTAACTCCAACAGTTGGTATCAGAGTAGGTCATCACTTCATCAAGGGTGTCATCGACACCCCTCTAGTCACAGTCTCAGAATCGCATGGAATTTGGTACGTACTATCGCATCGCTTGTGCAGGCTATTTCGTTTTTTTATGCCAAAGGTATATACGAGTTTCAATTTGCCAGTATAAGCATCTCGAAGTCTGCTACAGGTCTAGCAGAATTTGTCTGGGCAATTCTGTTCAACTTTTTGAGATACAGTCAATTTTCTGCATCAAGTGGTTGTTGAGGATAAGTTGGATGGTACCAACTACCTGTTATGGGGCTTATATGATGGGACATCTATTGGTTGCAAAAGGACTGTGGAACATTGTGCACGGTGTTGAAAACGTCCTATCACACCTGCAACTGTTACAACTACACGTACTGAAAATCATGCAAAAGGTGTTGAAGATGATGATATTTTGCATATTCCTGTTCATGCTGCGGTTTCTATTGCACCTACTGCAAAGAAAATTTGTTGGGATGGCCGAGATGCCCAAGCACATGCATTGATCGCTTTGTCTATCAAATGTGCTATTATTCCTCACATTCGCTCTTGAAGAATAGCTAAGGATGCTTGGAATGAGGCTCGTGTTGCTTACCTCCGGAAATAGTTGGAGAGTGAGCACATGAATGAAGGTGATTCTATGGACAACTTTCTAACAAAGATCAAAGACTTGAAGGAACAATTGATTTCTGATGATGAGGTTATACCAGATAGCTCACTTGTGCAGACCGTTCTAAATGGTCTTCCTGATTCATATCAGAGTTTTGCTTCTACTCTTCATTTGATGATGAAAGGAAATCCAAATGCCTTGTCATTTGAGGATTTAGTCTCTATTCTGTTGCAGGAAGGTCAGTCTAGGTTGAACACATCCATTATGCATGTTGTAGATCAAGATTTCATGGCTAGTCAGAAGGGCAAAGGAAAATGGAGCTCTTCAACTAGTAAGCAAAAATCTGCAAATGCTGCACATTCGAAGAAGGAAGATAAAGATGAGAAGAAATCAGAAAAGTAAAAATTGTTTTGCAAGTACTGTAAAGGGAATGATCATATCATAAATAACTATCCAAAACTGGCTGTAAAAGAGGCAAAGAAAAAGGATCCTTGAACGGTTGTTGCAGAGGCCTCTACACCAAAAACAGAGTCTGCTAATCTTGTGCAGGAAGAAGAATGGGCATTTACTATTGTTTATAGTTTTGACCCATCTTCTCATGAGTAGTGCATGTCTGTAGTAGACTTAGATGTTTGGAGCTTTGACAGTGTGGTGACCAAACACATTACCTTGTAGCATAGTTTCTTCTCTTCACTCGAGCTTGCCCCTACAGGTAATACTATTACACGCGCCAACAACTCCTCTTATCCTTTTATGGGAGTTGGTAAGATCATTTTGACTACTGCTGATGGTAGTTCTTTCACTTTGTCAGATGCTTTGTTTGTGCCAGGGATCAAGAAAAATCTGTTATCAGTTTCTGCATTAGCCAAGATTGGCTTGGTTGTGAGATTTGTTGATGACAAGTGTACACTTTATGATCTGTCAAATGGCGATGTAATTATTGCTTTTGGAATTTTATGTCATGGGCTGTATAAGCTCATAGACTATGAAAGATTTGTAAATGATTCGGCATGTGCAGTACATGATTCTCAGGCTATGTCAGATGCAAAGCTTTGGCATGCATGCTTTGGTCATTTGAATTTTGCTAGTTTGCTACACCTTCAAAAATCTGAAATGGTATCGTCTTTGCCCAAACTTGAGGCACCTGGAAAACATGTTTGTGAAGGCTCTATTTTGGGCAAAATATAGCGTTCCTCATTTCCAAAAGATAGTTCAGTTCGAGCTACTCAGAAATTGTAGCTTGTACATAGTGATGTCTGTGGTCCTATGCAGACTCCTTCTTTTGGAAATTATCTTTACTTGGTGACTTTCATTGATGATTTTTCCAAGCATGCATGGATATATCCATTGAAAGTAAAGTCGGAAGTGTTCATGTGCTTCAAACAGTTTTTGGTTTTGGCTGAAATCTCTCAGCATGTAAAATAGGCACCCTCCATTCTGATCAAGGGGGGAATATATGTCTTCTGATTTTAATGCATTTCTTGCTGAACGTGGGATAAAGCACTAGTGTATAGTGCCATATACACCTCAAGAGAATGCAGTTACTGAACGGAAGAACAAGTCACTCATGGAGATGGTGAGGTGTATGGTCAAGAGTTAGGCTTTACCACATAGTTTCTAGCTTGAGGCTATCATGTGTGAAGCATATGTACTTAAGAGGTGTCCCACTAAAGCGCTGTAGTCTATCACTCCATATGAGGCCTGACATGATTGCAAGCCATCTGTTGCTCATCTGCATGTTTTTGGTTGTTTGGCATATGCATTAGTGTCTGAACAACATCATAGAAAATTGGATGATAATGCAGTAAAATGTATTTTTGTTGGGTATAGTTCTGAAAGTAAAGGCTATTGTCTATATCATCCACAGACTAAACGCATTGTGGTTAGCCGTGATGTTGTTTTTGTGGAAGATGCTATTCAGTCATTGCTTTCATGTACTGAGGAGACATCTGTTTTGGGCATTCAGTTTATGCAAGTTGATGGTGGAATGGCTTTGTGTCAAACGAAATATATTGACACATTATTGCAGCATTTCGGCCTTGAATACTGTAATCCTATTGCCACTCCTATGGAGACAGGTTTACGATTGAGTATTCAAGATGTCGGAGATGCATTTGATGGTGTTCTCTATCTAGGCTATTGGATGCTTGATTTACTTATGCATAACTCGGCCAGATTTTCAGTTTGCTGTCTCACAGATGAGCAGGTTTATGCATTGCCTAGGTGTCAAGCATTGTTAGGCGATTAAGCGCATCTTTCCCTACTTGAGTGGTACCCAACTACTTGGGTTGTTTTATCCCAAGGGGGAATCATTGCCACTAGATTGGCATGCTTTTCTGACTCTGACTGGGCTGGTTGCTATGAGACTCATGTATCCACTAGTGGTTTTTGCTTCATGCTTGGTAGCTCATGTATATCTTGGTTGAGCAAGAAGCAGCGTACTATGGCCACTTCTAGTTGTGAGGCTGAGTATAAGGCAGCTTTCACAGTGACTATTGAGTGTGTGTGGCTCAGATGCGTTATGGCTGATTTGGGTGTTGGTAAGTCTTTTGCCACCGCCATCTTCACTGACAGTCATAGTGCATTGCAGTTGTGAGGAACCTTTTGTTCCATGCTCGCACTAAGCACATTGAGGTGCATTATCATTATGTTAGGGAGAGGTTCTCTACTGGGGAGATCAGGTTGGCATATGTGCCCATGCAGGAGAACATTGCAGACCTTTTACGAAGGCTCTGCCTAGGGAGAAGTTTGAAGCTTTTCGCAAAGCTTTGGGCTTACTTCCTTTTGTGGAGTGATTTCCACATAGCTTGGCACTTCCTTATACATGAGTGCTAGCTCCTCGTTCAGTGCATCACTCCCAGGGGGTTTTGTTGATATATTTAGGTAGTGATGTGTGTGAACACTCTAGGACTGCCGGGGCACTTTTTTCACTCTTTAGGAGGCTTTTTTCCACCGGCTTGTATATACGCCTATTGCCATAACGGGCTACTTATCTTTGTGTATTCTAGTGGTAATACATTCAATATTGTGTGTTGTGCTCCAAGCTTCTTCTTCTTCTTCCTTGTGTTGTTCGCATGCTTCCATAGACGTCTAACTCCAACAGATCCAAGAGGTACTTCTTTATAGTGCTCAATAACCAAGTTTTTACAAATGTATGTTAATAAAAACCCAAAGTGACCATTTTCCATCAATTATAACCATAATTTCATGTTTCAACCTAGCTTCTAACTACATTATATGCCCTTTACCAATTATTATTACAAAATGATCCAAACAATATTTGTTAACTACCCAAAATTGATCCGAATTAAAAAGAAAAGATACTCTCATAGTATAAATCTAATCAAATTTAAGTAACTTTACTTGCAAGTTTTTATCCATAAGTGAGATTAGGTAGATGATTTCCAGAATGAGACAATGCACGAGTCATCTAAAAAGTTTCTCTCTACTTCAAAAAATCTCAAAGCATCCTTATCATGCTATCAGAACAAGTTAATATTTTTCGATAGGGAGAAGCATAGCTACATGTGAGATTAGGTAAATGGTTATTTGAATGACCAATGCACATGTTATCTAAAAATTATGGTGATGCAATAATGATTTTGAGAGAAACCTTGTATGTTGTCAAAGTAGCGTAATATTGTTCAATAGGGAGAAGTATAACTCCAGCTTAGAACATTAATAAAGACTATGGGAATGTTATAAATCTACACTTGTTCTAACTAAAAGTTGTAATATAATACCTAAAATAACATTTCCCTAATGTTGGCAGCAGCCAGAGGCATAGAAGACACGGAAGCATGTAAAGACAGAGCAGGGAGCCAGTCGAATCAATTTTTCAAGCAAATATGTTTTATATTACTCTTTCAAACATTCAACAGTGATTTTCATCACTCATGTACCATATGTAACATAGAAAAAACTCCTTTTTGTAATTTATAGCTCCATTTTGTGCAAGCAGAGGAGTCCTCGAGCTTCAGGAGCTTAGGTAGAATGAGCATACCAATTTTGGTTATTTTTAGACACCGTTTACCCTTCCAAATAGCATCTAGGACCTATTTTTTAACTATGCCGGTCACTAGATGTGAAACCGGTCAAAACTAGTCTAAAAACTATAAATAGAGCTAGAGAGCTCATTTTTGAAGTTAGTTAGTGTGAGCTTAGAGCTATTTAGAGCTTGTAATTGAGACCTTGAGCAATAGAGTTGATTTCCTACCTTCCATTGTGTCTTGCTTGTCTCTTTGTTGTGTGTGTATGTGTGTGTGCATCTTTATGCTTCTCACCATCACTCTCACTTCATCTCACGTTCACGATCTTCATATCACTCCTATCTCTTCCGCAGATTGACATTAAGGAGGTGGAGCTTCTTAACGTGGTACTTTCCATTGTGCTAGAGCAACACCAAATTTGGCGCCGTTTCCGGGGATCGAGTCTAGGACGAATGTGTAATGGTAAGAGTATAGCAAGAAGTGGTGTTGGAAGGTAAAAATTTCAGTTTTTGTTGTTGTTTTTACTTAGTTTTTAGTGTTTTTCACCTCCCCCACACTCCATCTTCATCACTGCATCATCATCTTCATCTCCAAAAAAATCAGAAAATTCACCATATCCACCCATTCTCCTCATTTCCCCTCATTTGTGCATGTGCGAGAGTGAGAGAGAGCTTTTGTGCTTGTACATGCTTTTGTGTTTTTGAGTTTTCTCCTAGGTACAGTGCTCCAAAGCATCAGGAAAGTTGCAAAAAGGTAAGAAAATCACTTTCTGTTAGAAAATGCTGACTGTGTCAGACCATCGCGATGGTCTGCCAAGTTCGGGAATTTGAGGTAAGCGAGTTCACCAACGTAAAGGCAATCCTTGCGCACATAGGAATCTAAACTTGCATTTGAAAAATTCATAGTTTGGTGGACCATCGCGATTGGCTCAGACCATCATGATTGTGTCACACCATCGCGATTGGCTCACGCCATCGCGACGGCTCGGCTGGACCATCGCGACGGCTCACTTGAGCCATCACGACGATTCACTTGGACCATCGCGATGATCCCGTCGACCCCACGCCATCCCGATTGGCTCATGCCATCGTGCGGACGCTGCCACGTGGCAAGCTAGACCATTCGCGATTGCTCACTAGTCACTCCATCGCGACTGTCCTAGGTACGCCATCGTGACGACCCAAAATTAGACGATCGCGATTGGCTCATGCCCTCGTGCCCGTGACCATCGCGACGGTTCACTCGAACCATCGCGACGGCCCGCGTTGACCGTTGACTGACGCCATCGCGACGGTTCATTTTTGGACCATCGCGATCATCCACTTTTAGACCATCGTGACTGTTCGCTCCTTCGGACCATTGCGATTGTGCCACGCCATTGCGACGGTTCACCTGGACCATCGCGACAGTCCCAGACCATCGCGACAGTCCCAGACCATCGCGATTGCTCACCACAAATGCAATTTTTAGGGTTTGATTTTTTGGCCAATTTTGGGGCTATTTTTTGAAAATTTTTGGGTGATTAGACTCATAGGAGACCCCTTAGTTCATATTTAGAGAAAAACCTGTTTGTCAATTTTTACCCCCGAGGGCCTGAACAGTCATATCTTTTTCATCCGAAGTCCATTTTTTGAGCTTCATAGCTCGTTAGAAAGCTCTTGACGAGTACTACGTGACCTCAACTGATTTTTTCATAAAGGATACGTTGAGTTTTAGAGAGGATAATTTGAGGTTGACCTAGTTTGGGACTAGAAAGCCAAGGGGCATTGAAAAAAATTGGGCAAAGGACAAGGGACTTTAAAAGTGTTTATATCCAAGTGCTTGATCATCCATTGTGATATTGGTCTAATATTGGATTTTTCCAGGTCTAGCAAAGGCAATCAAGGGCATTCAAGGCAAGGTAGTGAAGGGCATAAAGCTTGGGAAGCGTGGCTTCTTGGGCATCAGAGCAACCAGAAAAGCTGACTTGAGGTTGGAAGATTACTCAACCCCCTCAGTCAATTATTAGCTTAGGCTAAACGGTAGCATTGTGGATTAACGACGATAGGAACACCTCAAGTGCAAGAGACTTAAATTTTTCAAGTCCAAGACTAAAGTAAAGGTGTGTGATACAAAAACCTAACAGGAAAGAACTTAAGTCTGACGGAACGAGAACTCAAAAGTACCACGGAAAGTCGATTCCTGACGCATACAGTTGGACAAGAACTTAAAAGACTTTAAAAAGAACCAAGAAATTAAAAGAACAAAGAACTAGTGACTATCAAAGAAGTGCAGCTAAGTAAATTCATGAACCTTAGATTGGGCAAACACATAGGTAAGTCAGACCGACGAAGCCTTAGATCCTCTGAAGCAAGTGTAGGCACTACTGCACGATCGTGGGCTCAGCAATTGAATAGTAATTACCCCTACGAGTTGAGCTCAGATACGAGTGAATCGGAAATGGCATTAAGCACAGAAAGACCAGAAGGAGGGTCAAATGTAGCATATTTAGAAAAACCTAAAGGACCCTATAGGACTCAATTAGAATTTCTCCGAACCAACCGCTTAGGTGCTCGCATCTATGAGGATGGTTTCCGAAGACAAGTGGTGCAAATGCACAACCCTGATCAACCCATTGTATTGGAATGTCTAGTGGTGAAATTCGAAAGAGACGTATACATAGACAAAGAAGGAACAATGTACATCTTAAGTACTCAGCCAAACAATACCAACGAGTTTGGCGTAATTCAGTTAGAGGCGGAAGCGAAAGCCCAAGGAAAAGAACCATTAGAAGAACCTACGACACCTAGACGGAAATCTGTACTGAGAAGAGTACTAATCCCAAAGTGGATCCCTCAGGACAACAGACGCATAGAGCTGTTTGTAAGTAAAGAAACAGATGAAGCATTTTGGAGGTACAGAACGGAACAACCTAGTGAGGTAGGCACCATCACGATTTATGAGTTCAAGGACCCAGATACACCTGGAAAGGTTGTATACCTAGATGAAACTTTAGAAAGAGTATTTGTGGTACATGACCACGCAAGAAATACCTACACATGGAGAGGTGAGTTGGTATTCCCTCCATCTCGAACAAACGTAAACGCGAGCCAACAAGGGGCAGGGACATCCTCAGCCCATGGTAATCAAAGAGAGAAAAACAAAGATAGACCTGAAGTAAGTTTCAATCATCCCATAGGGAGAGATAGAACAACCACGGACCCCGATAGAGTGGATAGACAAAGAGAACCTAGAATACTAGGTGGTAGAGATGATTTTCCTCTACCTAGACCACATGAACACACAAGAATATTAAGACCCACTCAGTTAGTGAAGTCCATGAAAAACTACTTTGATGGGACAGGAGATCCCTATGATCATGTTGCAGAATTTAAGCAAGTGCTCAGAGCAGAGCAAGTAGAAGGCATGTTCACGCAATACAATGCATTTGGACTAATGTTAAAGAATACTACTTTAACTTGGTTCCAACCATTGCAACAAAGGCAATTTAGAGACATCCATCACTTTTTAGAGTCATTCATCACTGAATTCTCTAATAGTGGGATCAGACACGATACGTCTTCGTTGATTCATAGCTTCAAACAAACCCCTCAGGAAACAGTTAGAATTGCAAGACGTAGGTTTAAACAATATGTTGAAAGATGTCTTATGCAAGAGCTACCCTCACAAGCCAAACAAGTGTCATTGTTTCTAGACGGCTTGTTGAGCTCTAAACTACGCTCCTATGTATACTTGAAGGAACCCAAAATGCTAGAGCAGTGTGTAAGAATTTGCATAGACATTGAGGACAACTTAGGAGACGAGTTGGAACTCTCAAAGGCCTACAAGGACTCGGATTGTTCATCTCTAGCATCCACAAAATTATCTAACTCGATAGAGGACTTAGCAGAAAAAGTGGCCCAGAAACTAGGAGTTTCTAGTAAACAGATGCCCAAGTTAACAACTAACGTACGTTGGTACACCTGTGGTGGAAATCATTTGGCAAATGTGTGTCCCAATGCGACACAACTGCAAGCCAACCCTAGTGGCCAATATTGCACTATTGAGAGAAGATACACGAATCATACGACTCAGGACTGCCCATACAACAAACAAGCAGTAAGATAGAACTACCCGCAAGCCTATGCACAGCCAAGTAGGTATCAAGGTCAGTACAATGCTCAACCCCATTACTATAGGCCTCCTCAAAACTATCCATATCAGGCTCAACAGAGACCACAACCTCTTTTAGCTCAGCAGCCACCCCCACCAGCTAATGTCATCTTAGTGAAATACGCTACTGCAGAAGAGAACCTCAATAGAGCTTTAGTTCTTGTTTCACCCTTAATTACCAACAACGATCCGAACTCTAACAGTTTTGACTCTAATCATGTAGATAGTCCACCCGCATACTACTCAGAGTCACCAGAACACGTGGAGACATATCAATATGATAGTCCACCATTGGAACCTAGTTGGGAGCCCGACTATGCTAATGTGATTTACACAAACCCGAATCCGCGGCCCCAATTAAGACAACAAAGACCACAGGGCCCTAGAGGACCATGCTTTAGGTGCCAAGGAGATCATTTCATAAAGGATTGTCCACATCCTCTGATAGCAGGACAGTCGTAGTACTATAATATGCAAGGCTTTTGTGCCGATTGTGGTAAAGAGCACATCATAAAAGGTTGTCCTAAGAACCCTGCTAATGCTTCAAATGTGACACTGATCAACGTGATAGGTATTGTGCACAATGCAGATGGATCAAACCCTACATATGTTCCTATCCAAGCTATAACAAGAGCCCATGCGCTCTTACAGAACCAACAGCTTAATCAGGAGAAAATAGCTGGAACTAGTGAAGTTGGAGAATCTAGCAGTAAAAAGAAAAAATCTTGGAAAGATTCGAGAGAAAGAATTAAGAGAAAATGAAGTAAAAGGATAATTGAGTTGGAAGGAAGTTTGAAGGAATCTAGAGCCAAAATCCTAGAGTTGACTTCATAGGAATTGAATCAAGAGAACCTAGCTCAGAAATCAGGATCAGTTTTAGCGGAACCCATACCAGAAAACTTAGACATGATGTTTCGTGCGTATCAAGCAGGATTAAAAGAAGGACCCTAGATAGCGGAAATGAGTAAGAACTACCCTCGAGCAGACTTAGAAATTGAGAGGACTAAATTTTGCATGAAGATGGTAGAGCTAGCGCAAGCTATGTTTGAAGCCTCTAGATATCTAAATTGGAATAACATGGCAAAACCGGAATTACACTTTCAAGGACTGATGGAGAGGCTAGAATACTTGATCGATAGCAAAGAGAAAAAGGATCAGCATAGGAACCCTATTGCCTCAGAGACACAGGAAAGGAATGCACCATCCTTGTCTCAAGTACCAAATACAGAAAGTCAAGACAACTTGTCTTCCATACATAAGTACTCACATGAATTTCTGAGAGAAATCCAAGAAGAGAAGTGGAGAAAAGAACAAGGAACTCATCCTCCTATTCAAGAAATAGATGACTTGCAGGAGCAATTTCCCCAAGATATCCCCTCTATTTACGATGATGTAGAGGAAGAACAACTGAGTGAACACACAGGATTTGAATCTAACTCTTTACAAGAATTACCTCAGTTCACAAGACCTTGGGAATCCAAGTCTATTAGCATGAGAGCACCCACGATAATAGTGAGGAATGAAGAATCAGTAATCCCTAGAAACATGAAAGTGATAAAGAACACTAAAGTTCAATGTAATCTCACTCTAGAGGAGTTGTTGAAGATTAAACCAGAACTGTACTGGAAGCACGTAGCAAATCAATCCCCTGAGCTTGCTACTACTCCCTCACAGATAGGAACACACAAGAAGATACCAGAGATACCAGTAGAAAAGATTGGAGATGTAAGCGAAGGAGAGGAAGGTAACACTTATCTTCCAATAACCCATCAGGACTACACCACAAAAGCCATCTTAGATTCAGGAGCCGGAGTAGCCATCGCTACCACCGCTTTATGGAAACGTTGGGGTAAGCCAGCATTGAGACCTACCAGGATGAAGCTACAAATGGCTGATGGACATATAGAAAAACCATTAGGCTTACTAGAAGGCATATCTCTCACCACTTGTGGTGTGGAGTTTGAGCATACCTTTGCCATTTGTGACTTTGCAAAAAATCACGCTTATGAGATGATCTTAGGACGACCATTCATGCGTCAATTACAAATCGTACAAGATTGGGGAACTAATTCTTTGTACTTGCAACATTTAGGTGTGAATACCAAAGTCAATCTTAAAGATTATTCACATCGAGATGTACCTCCAATACAATGGAATACCATCCATAAGACAAAGGTAGAAATAGAATCAGTACACTCATTAGAGTCGGACCCCTCATGGTTGCACGAGGACACTCATCTATGGATGTGTAAAGTGGCAAAACAAGAGGAAGAACGGTTAGAAGCAAGGACCTTAGGTGCAGAACAACATCCACGAACTCTTCAAGACCCAATGTACGCACCTGTAGTATTTCTAGATGAAGAATTTGAACCCCATGGTTGGGCAGAAATCCTATCAACCATGGATGTAGCCATCAATGAAGAACAATGGACACCCCACTGCGATGAGGATGGATATGACATTTCAGTTTTTACGATAGAGCCAATCATGTGTGACTCGATTATTGAAGAATGTGAACCTAGCACTGATGCATTTGAGGATGCGAGTGATTTCGATTTAGAATCAATTATTATGGACCCACCCTTTACATCAGAAGAAGAATATTTTTACGAAGTAGAAACTTACCCTCAGACACACGAAGAAATTATGAATGATGTGAGAATAGCCACACAAGTGACTGTCAAGAGTGAAGGTAAGAAAAGAAAGAAGAAAGAAACCATGTCAAAAGAAGAAGAATCCTTGTATGAAGTTCTGGAGAACTTCAAGAAATATGAAATAGAAGATAGACGAATCATGGTATGAATGCCTAACAGAAAAGCTGACATTGGAGAAGTATATGATAATCGAGAGAAAACCAAGAAAATAATAGTTGCCATAGAAGGAGAAGAAGAAAAATGTACATACATAGGGCATGATTTGACGAAGGAAGAAGAAGAAGAGTTAGTTGCCCTATTGCACGAATATAGAGATGTGTTTGCTTGGAGTTACAAAGACTTGAAAGGAGTAGACCCGGATATATGTTCTCATAGAATCCCTATGATTCCAAATGCGAAACCTACGAAACAGAAACCATACACGTACAATGATAACTATGTTGCGAAGATTAAAGAAGAAATAGATAGCTTGATAGAAGTAGGATTCATTTACGAAATTGAGCATACCGAATGGGTATCCCCTATTGTGGTTGTGCCCAAGAAGAATGGAAAATTGCGTGTGTGTATTAACCTTAAAAAAGTTAATGCCGCCACAATTAGAGACAGTTATCCTCTTCCTATCACGGAACAGTTATTGGAAAGAGTTGCGGGCAAGGAAGTTTACACCTTCCTTGATGGTTTCTCAGGCTATAATCAAGTAGCCATTGCTCCAAAAGACCAACACAAGACAGCTTTTGCCACTGAATGGGGCATATTTGCATTTCGTGTGATGCCATTTGGCTTAACAAATGCACCTGCTACTTTCCAGCGACTCATCTGTCATGTTTTTAAGGAATTCTTACGTAAGAATTTGGAAGTTTATGTCGATGACCTATGTGCACATTCTGAGGCAGACGCATATCCTAGAGTTAAGACAAGTGTTTGACAAATGTCGAGAATATCAGGTTTGTTTGAACCCAGAAAAATGCATTTTCATGGTCAGACAAGGCAAAATTCTAGGACACATTGTGTTAAAGAATGGAATCTCTACAAACGAAGAAAAAGTGAAAGTAATTGCCAATCTACCTAGACCAAATAATGTAAAAGAAGTACAGGCATTTATGGGCCATTGCGATTATTATAGACGATTCATACACATGTATGCAATCATAGCCAAGCCTTTGTACTCTCTTTTGACCAAGTTTGAATGGACAGATGAGTGTGAGAATTCATTCAATGAACTCAAACGACGTTTGTGCTCAGCACCTATATTGACAACCTCGGATTGGAGTAAGCCATTCCATGGACATGTGCATGCATCCAGTTATGCCATAGGATGTGTGTTAGCACAACCCACGAGTGAAGGTAACATAGATCTCCCCATAGCTTATGCGAGCAGATAGTTGAACGCAGCAGAAAGAAATTATACCACTACGGAATGAGAGGGATTAGGAATGATCTACGCAGTAAAGAAATTTAGGCATTATTTGTTGGCAAACAAGTTCAAGTTCTTTACAGATCATCAAGCCCTATTGTACTTAGTCAACAAGCCATGTAACACAGGACGATTAATACGTTGGTTTCTATTACTCATGGAGTATGATTTTGAAGTAGTAGTCAGGAAAGGAAAGACGCATCTCAGAGCTGACCACCTCTCGAGACTAACCACAGGAGAAGCTCCTCAAGGAATAGTGGATGAATTACCCGATGCATACTTGTTTAACCTTGAGATAGCACCAGAATGGGCTAAGCCGATAGTCCCTATTCTCACATATGGACCCAAGAATCCTAGGATAAGGATCAAGGAAGGAGAGATTACCAAGTCTCAGAGATACCAAATCATAGCAGGAAGTATATATAAACAGGATAATCAAAAGATTCTTGCTTATTGTGTAGATGAATCAGAACATGCAAATTGGTTGCAATTAGCACACATAGGTGCATTAACTCGACATCACTCAAAACATCGAACATTGTAGACTTTGCATAGACTAGGAGTATATTGGCCTACGATGGAAGCAGATGTCTACAAGTTATGTAAAGAATGCCATGTCTGTTGTGAAAGACCACCAGTAGAACATGCCACCTTATATCACATGTCTCTTACACCAGAATGGAGTGAACCCTTAGTGACGTACTTGAGGACGAAAACCTTCCCTCAAGGAATGACCTTAGCACGACAACGAAGTCTAGAGCAGGAAGCTCAGGACTATTCACTTATTGGTGATAATCTATACAAACGAGGACGAGATGGATATTTAAGACAATGTGTTCATGAAAGCGATTACTTGTGCGTATTAGAGACTGCACACCAAGGTGTTGCAGGAGGTCACTTTGGACCAAATAGGATAATCAAAGCCATCCTCTTTGCAAGATTATGGTGGCCCACTCTTCACATGGATGCACATACCTATGTTAAGAGATGTGATGTGTGCCAAAGAACTCAATTTCCTACTCGCAGAGATGAAATGCCATTGAAACCCATGATGGGCAGACGTGCATTTTCTAAGTGGGGTATAGACTTTGTAGGACCCATTAACCTCCCTACAAAAGGTACTCATGCTGAATACATTATTGTTGCCACAGATTATCTTACCAAATGGGTAGAGGCAAAGCCACAAAAAAGAATGATGCACACACGACTGCAAAATTCTTATTTGAAAATGTCTTTACAAGATATGGATTGCCTATAGAGTTAGTGAGCGATCGAGGAACTCACTTTCTAAACCAAGTAATTGAATATTTGTTATAGGATTTTATGGTGATTCACAAGAAATCCGCACCATATCATCCTCAGGCCAATGGTCAGGCTGAAAGCACTAACAAGATCCTTTGTAACGTACTGATGAAACTCGTGAACAACAAACGTTCAGATTGGGACAAATAGTTACACCACGCTCTTTGGGCATATCGAGTGGCCTACAAGACCGTACTCAATGCAACTCCCTTTCAGATGGTTTTTGGTCACAATGTTGTGCTTCCTTTGGACTTCTTGATACCGACCCTTAAGGTTGCACAAGAACATCAGTGGACCAGCCATGAATTATCAACAAGAATAATGGACTTGGAACGATTAGGAGAAACCAGGCTGAAAGCGGCAGCAAGAATATACGCAGGTAAGAAGCGACAGAAAGCATATTTTGATGCACATGTGAAAGATAAAGGCTTGAAAGAAGGAGATTTAGTTCTAGTATATACGCTGAAACAGCACGCACGGAAGTTAGAAAAGCGAGGTTATGGACCTATGATCATTAACAGACTCTCAACAAGTGGAGCAATACAATTAGCCACCTTAGAAGGAGACATAATGCCTAATTACATTATTGGCTGTAGAGTCAAGTTATATCAGGAACCTCTTACTGAGGATATGCTTAGACGACTCACGTTGGGAAAGAAGCGTAAGGAGGAAGAAAATAGAATACGAGCTGAAGCTCAGGCAGAAGCTATAGAACGCATTAAGCGCATGAAGGAAGACAAGGACTAGGGAGAGAACATTATAACCATCTAGAAACATCACCAAGATACCCCATGGCCATGTTTCAAGCAAAGTCAAGTACACACCCTAGCATAGTGGACAGGAGACCATTCATTACAGTCAGGCTAGAGCACGGCAACCCTTGCCAAGAGCTCAGGGCTTTAATTGATTCAGGTGCTGCGACTAGTGCGATTAGATGGTCCCACTATAAGGACTCAAGAATAGAAATGCGGCCAATTGAGGCATACCTCATAGGGCTAGGAGGCATGGAAACCCCTTGCATGGGTGAGGTGGACCTTCCTATCCTCATAAACGAAGTGACCTTGATAGTGAAACTACTAGTGTGCCATGACGACGACCTGATAGAACCCCTAATCCTTGGCCAAGATTGGTTATACGATCACTCAGTGGACCTAAATCTTAGACAAGGCTCCTTACAGATTGGAACCTTAGATCAGAAGCGAGTGATACCGCTTGACTTCCCTAACAAACCTCTGCCTGAAGTATGTAACCCTAGACCCTATGAACAACATGCGACGAAAGACCGAAAGATCTTTGGTCAGATGAGTCAAGTTACGTCTACACCAACCCATGTGGGCTTGGCAAGGCACAATTGTCAATCAGAAGGACGCCAGGAGATTTTCCCTTAGTCTTCCTGCAAACTAGAAGGGACAACCACCCAACCGCTTGGTCAAATGGACACCATCAGCGGTCAGGAGGGTTACATCAGTGGCCAAATGGACACTATCAATTGCAGTGCCCATCCTTCCACACTTACTGCGGACTGGCCTAGATTAAAAGTACAAAATGGAGCACCTCCTAATGGGCAGGTTTCGCAAGTGTTGGACCTCCCTTCTTTTCCATAGCAGAGTGTCCATCGGACCTCTCAACCTCAACCACAAAGGAGTCAACCACGGCAAAGGAACTCAGGCCGACGACAATATCAGACGACACAAAGAAAGCAGTAGTATTAGTATCACAAAGCAAGCGGCATGAGACAAATATGGGTGCCAAAAGGACAGAAAGCACCAACTGATTTCAACAACGCAGACATTGATACGAAGAAGTCAAGGCAGAAGTAGAGTCAGTATTCAAAGTCTATTCGACCTTCTTCTACGAGTACGAACACTCGACAAATTTGGATCGCCAAGAAGTACCTTACAAACCGACCCACACCCATGCAGATTTGGGTACCCAAACAGTGTATTATAGCTCAACCCTCAATCCATGTAATATATAACCCTCAGAAATCTCTTCACCCTTTAACCCCACCACATCCGATCTCAACTTTTGTCCCTCAAAAGAAACCTATCACCCGCTCACAAACTCTTAGGAAGTGGGTACCGAAACATATCCAGACGCCCTCTACGACTCCCTTATCTAACATAACTCCCACCCCAATTAATCTACAACCTTGTAATAACTCATTCAAGACTGAACCTTGTATAAATCCACACACTATAACCCAACGTCACTTGTAATAACACCTCATCAAGAAATGTATGCATCATCTGAAGCATGTAGGTGTCTAGAGACGTGCATTAGTTTGCAAGAAATCATTCCATAAACCATAGCACAACACTCAGCTACACGGGTTACACATCGGTTATGGAAAGGGATTGCGGTCTCAATTTAATGGGATAATGATTAATTTCCATACTAATGTGTTAATCTTATGTAGCAGATCTACTACGCATTCGCACCATTCATCATGCAAGCAAAAGGACCATCAAAAGCTGGCCCCAGCGTACCCATGGCCAATATTGGAGAACTACTAGCGGAGCCCCATCCTACGGCTCAACCACCAAAGTTTCAAGGGTTTCCAGGGCCCATGCCAATTGACGATCCCCCTAGGGGTTATATTGAGAAGATTCATCACAATTCTCACTAGTTTCAAGGGCTATCAGGACCATTGGCGGATGCTGATTTTATATTTGAGGCCAATTTGACTTTTGATGACCGTACCTGGGGCAAATATCAGTTTTTCTCAAGAGAGTTCGAAGGACTACAGAACACACAAGACTTAACGCATGTTTGGGCAAGAGCTGGCTTCACAGAGTATTTTAGTGACCCTTTGCCTAAACCAGACTTCTAAAGAAGCTATTACTTAGTCACCACTTTGATAGCTTCTGAGAACAAGGATCTGCCCGACACTTTTATTTTGCCATCCTTAGTGAATGATCCACCATATAAAAGATTTTATCTTTCTAAAGATTTGATTCAAGCTACCATCAAGATTCATGGAACCCACATGCCCACAGAGCGAGAAAGGTTAGTTCTAGACCCTATAAAACGTGGGGAAGTTACTAAATGGGAAGAGATTTCGGCGATCACACCCGAGCTTTCAAAACCACTGTGGATATGTATGCCCCATTTTTCTTTCCCCGCTCAGGATAGATTCACAATGCCTCACAAACGAATATGGTTTGGTTTGTATTTATCATGTATTGGACCACAGATGGTGGATCTTGCCAGTTGGATTATTGACCAGTTGTATCTAGCTCAACATAGATGGGAAAGAAAGAAAGTCATCAATGGATGCTGCGCTCTCACAAGAATTGTATATATGTGTTCGGCCTATGATTTGCCGATCGAACGTGCATTGACAAGCGAGGAACTGAAAGCATTTAAGGGGATAGCAAAGAAAGCTCGGAAGGCTAGCAAAGGAAGAGCAGGAAAGTGAATGAGAGGAACTATTCCCTGCCTACAGATTCCAGAATCACCCTCACCACAACCGTCTCCAGAGCAGTCCGCGACAGAAGCCACTCCAACGGTACAACCTATTCGCATACGATTATCAAGATCGGTTGTAACGGAAGTCACTACCAGTGCAGTCACCTCACAAGCAACATCAGTTCAGGAACCTACCACCATGGCAGCCGAAGTTCCCACCACTATTGGTGTGGAAGCTTTTTCTTTTCCGATACCCAACCTAGAAGCAGAGCCACTGTATACAACCTTTGATTTTGAAATGCAGGATGCTTTCTCCAATGAATTTCAGTTTTCAGAAGGCTAGATTTTCTCTGAGGAATATGAACGTCCAAGCTACCTGACCACGCCCAGAGACCAACCACAAGGACAAGTAGTGTCTAGTTTCGAGGAAGAAAGAATAGAAACCGATGAAGATGAAGGCGATGATGAAGCCAGCCATGGCACTCATGAATCCCACGAAAATGTACAGATAGATGAACAAGGACAACAAACCGACACCCAAGGTGACACCAGTACGCACGAAGACAAAACCTTTGAAGCAGCAGCTTATACGTTGGCCATCAAAAAGTTGTATCGTACGATGGAAAAATTTTGGGCACGTAAGAAATTGACTGAGGAGGAGAGTCAAGCACTTATAGAACACGAACTTGTCTCAGGTGAATTCGAAGAAGTATACATCAGAGGCTTTAGAGAACTTGTCAAATCAGTGGGATCCACAAAAGCCTTACGATATTTGCAGAGGAAACCGTTACCGTAGTATGACCCTCGTAGAATCCGTCTACTAACCAAACTTGGTGAATACATTCAGGTACCCACCAGCAGTCAATCTTCAGAACAGGCTAGGAAAGCACGTCTTGTCCCTGAAGGCTCATGGGTAGAAGACACCATTATCATAACCCCCCCCCCCCCCCCGTACTACTGCTATACATACCACCACAGTTGTCGAAGTACCTACCACCCCAACCGCTCCTCCTTCACCTCCCGTCTCTCCAATCTCCCATGTACATCCACTCTCTCCCAGACCTCCCACATTTTTCCACTACAAAGTAGCAGAAGCCCTTGTAACATCCATTCCTCTCACCATGTCTGCACCCACTCAACCTAGTCTACCTCCTAGCACATCCACCTTTCTATCCAATCCAATTTCCCCTCCATCCTTCCCTTCCTTTCCTACACCCTCGAGACCACTATTTCCATTTCTAACCCCGATGACTTTCTCCCCTGTATCACCTCCCCGACCCACCATATTTCCAATTTTCCCTTTCCACCAAGCAGCATTAATAAACCCCTCTGTAAATTACTCTTCAACCTTTGTAAATCCAGTATTTACACCCACACAAGCACCCACAATCACGCCATTATTCACAGTCACCGCACTGGACACCACATCCAGCGACATGGATATCTCACCACCCATCGCACCACCACTCACTTCATTCATGGCACAACCATACATAGGCACATCACAATTTTCCACAATCACCACAACATCCACTTTCCCACCCCCATTCCCCATTCCCTTTGCATCTACACCCACTGCATCTTCACTTAGCACACCATTAATATTATCACCCACCATAGACATAGCATTTCGATAGATGTTCACGTGTATGACTCAAGTAAGAGATGAGTTCACATCTCTCGGAACTAATTATCAGCAGCTGCAGAAGACAACGAATGATCTACAATCGCAACTCAATTCATTGACCATCAAGAATGCCTCACTAAACACCAGATATCAAGAGCTACGAGAGGCATATCATAAACTTGAACTAGAAAGTGAAGAAAAGACGAAAGAGGCGTCACCGATCTCGATAATTTGTTAAGGGCCCAGACGATTCGTAATGTGACTCTTACTAGGAACATGGGCTTACTCAGATGACACTTGGCAGCAGCGAAAGAAGAGAACCAGCGTTTAGAAGAACAGAACAGAGAAAATGTAGAAGCTTCCCTTGATCAACCTAACCAACCATTGAGCCTTAGTCGCTTTAAGGTAGTGCCCTCAGAATCTATGAAAATGTTGTTACCTGATCATGTCAGATTGTTAGATGAGTACAACAACATGAACGAGGAATATCAGAAGCTAAGATCATAAACTACTCCAACTAAGAGCACCAATACCAGAAGGACTAACAGCTCCTACAAACCCATCTCCTGACATCCTAGAGGAACTCAACGCATTGCGGGCCCAGATGTCAACACTTCAATCACAGATAGCAGTATATGAAGAACCCCCAAGGCCAGACTCCCCACCGGACCTACCAACAGAGGAAGAAACAGTCACTATTTTGGTGGAGGAAACTTTTGAGGAAGCATATGAACCCCAACCCATCCCAGGCGGAGAGTCACGGCCGAAGGCCAGACGACTTTCGAACTTCCAACTCCCGCATGGATGAAGACGATAGATGAACTTGGAACAACCCACTCAACACGGGTAGAGGCGCAGTTACATGCCATGGCAATGATTGAAGGATGCATTTTACAATCCCCCTACTTTGCTCACTTGGCCCCTCGCAGATACATCTCTAGGCATGAGCTCTAGTGTAAACCTTATTTTATGTTAATGGTAGAATATCAGTTGGCCATAGAGAAAGAAACAAGCAAGAAACCATCTCACGCTACTCAGTTTGAGCCTGACGATTTGCCAACAGATGTGCAGCGCGGAGAAATCTTTCAACCAGAATGGCGCAAGAATCTATTACAAGAATATCCTGAGATGATGAGTAGTTGGGTTAAGGTGCCACTACAGTTAAAGTACAACCCATGTTGGGGACCAGTGCCACGTCGTCGCTCCTGGAAGGCATTCGCTATTAAAGTACAGAACAACAGGCAATGCCAGGATTGGTTAAACTACCCATACTTCAGGCCACCCATAGGACCACCAACAAATGGATACATGATGGCCACGATTCATCACTGGCTCCCTCGCTTGAAACATATGGACGATATAGCAGCGCACATGACTGTCAAGATATTTGACATGATGCAGATGGTTTTTAAAAGTCTTCCGTCGTGTTAAGGAACCTCATGTAAACACCCCGGGCTTCGAGCATGGCAATCTCGATCTTTCATATGATATGAGTACAACGCCATCGCTACGGGTGTGTTATGCCTGGCATTGCCGAATTAAATACTTACCGGCATGCTATAAGCAGACTTTCGAAGAAATGTTCACAACCGGTTTCTGGGAATACCATTCAGAGGTGTTCATCAGCAGGCCTACGCATTTGCTTCAACTATTTGCCTGTGAACAGATGGTATATTCCACGCATTATCGACTCCCGCCATCAGATGAACCGCAGCCCATTGATTGGGAGAAACTCGAGGCAGATCTGGCCCGAGGCATTCACATATCAGAGCACACCCTCGCTCAAGACCTCCTAGAGAACTACATCCGACATACCGCACAACAAGGTTCTATCGAGGACGATAGAAGCGAGAGAGAGGGGGGTGTTGGCAGTAGCCAGAGGTATAGAAGACGCGGAAGCATTAAAACAGAGCAGGGAGCCAGTCAAATCAATTTTTCAAGCAAATATGTTTTATATTACTCTTTCAAACATTCAACAGTGATGTTCATCACTCATGTACCATATGTAACATAGAAAAAACTCCTTTTTGTAATTTATAGCTCCATTTTGTGCAAGCAGAGGAGTCCTCGAGCTTCAAGACTTTAGGTAGAATGAGCATACCAGTTTTGGTTATTTTTAGACACCGTTTACCCTTCCAAATAGCATCTAGGGCCTATTTTTTAACTATGCCGGTCACTAGATGTGAAACCGGTCAAAACTAGTCTAAAAACTATAAATAGAGCTAGAGAGCTCATTTTTGAAGTTAGTTAGTGTGAGCTTAGAGCTATTTTGAGCTTGTAATTGAGATCTTGAGCAATAGAGTTGATTTCCTACCTTCCATTGTGTCTTGCTTGTCTCTTTGTTGTGTGTGTATATGTGTGTGCATCTTTATGCTTCTCACCATCACTCTCACTTCATCTCACGTTCACGATCTTCATATCACTCCTATCTCTTCCGCGGATTGACATTAAGGAGGTGGAGCTTCTTAACGTAGTACTTTCCATCATTCTAGAGCAACACCTAACATTTTCACATTCCATCTATCTATTTTTTGTTTGAGCTAGGGATGAAAAGATTTCTAAGTAGAAAAAGGAAGAGTTAAATCATCATAAAGTAGGGAAACAATTATTTTTTGGTTGTAATCAGTGTGTAATAATGTTAATAGAACCTAAATTTACCATTCTTCAAATAAACAAAAACATATTTCAATATTTCAACCATTTTCCTCACTTCCTCACAGAATAATAAACTTGAGCAACTAGTTAGAAACACAAAATAAGCCTAAGTTCCCAACACATTTAGATAATCTCATTCATATATATTTAAACACACCAAGAGAATAAATTATTGTTTCTCATCTAATAATAGATGGATGAGTATGAAAAAAAGGGTATTTATGATATGGATTATGATATTAACATCAATAGAGAGGGCTAAGTTAAATTTATGAGGACCACATGTAGTAAAAAGGGTCTACAAAGCTACCCCTAGATTTACTAACGTCTAGGTTTTTAGGTATGGGTGCTAAAAGTTTCTATGAGTATTAGTTTGGAGTGAAATACTTATATGATGAAATGTAAAGTCTTTGTATAGAGAACAAGGATCATATTTGATACACTCATATCAAGTAAAGTAGAGAGACACTATACAGTTAAGTTCAATAAGTTTTTTCCAAACTTTACTACAAGGTGATCCATCCAACCATGTGTAGAGATACATGTTTTTTGAATAAAAATCCATTGTCTAAAGTTAAAGGATCAAACTATTTTGTGTTCCATCAATCCATCTTGTTTATTATATTCAATCTCAACCGTGTCATTTATAACGTTGAAGAACAATCTTGTAGGAAATTCAAGCATGCTATCAAAGATTTAGAAAGTAGATAGCATTAAGAATACTTTTCCAAGTTCAAATTATTATTTGGGAAATGGTTTTGAATAAAAACTGGCAATATTTTTCATCCCACAAATTAATTTAACGAGACTAAGAAAAAGATTCTTAAGGAGTTCTTATTCAATTTCAACCAATGTTACACCAACCTAGATGTATTAGACTTATAGAAAATGAACTATACTTCAATAAAGTACTACTAAACCATCCAAGGGCTTGCAAGATACATATGCTTGGAATATAATACAGTTACGGTTCAAGTTCTTGTTATTTGAATAGCATAAAGGGCTTATTATTAGAGTAGATGGTCATTAAAACTATCTTCAAAAGTGAAGATCTATTTGAAATTCTTAGACATGAGGAGTATTTTATTAAAATCCATCTTAGAGCATACCACTATTTAGATAATGTAGCATCCATGTCTTGAAACAAACCAAGAAAACTAGGTTTATCCAAATGAAAATTTCTTTTCAAATTGTGAAGAATAATTTCTCATTGAATGGTTATGTTATTTCTATATAACTTGTGTCCAAACATCTGTATTTTCTTTATAGAACTAAGGCTATAAGGACATCAATTTTTCATTTCCTAGTACAATAGCATATACATGGAGCAAACCAAAAAGAATTATTTTTGTACATGAATATGGATAAGGTTTAAAGTTCCATTAAACCTCCTTAATAACCAAATTAATCTGAATGGTGACACATTGTTACATGAGAGCTAAAGAAAGCAAAAATAATTGTATTAAAGTAATTAATTTTGTATAGTAGAAATGTCTAGTACTAACCAATTATTGCTAGACAAGTAGGTCATACAGCCCATGAACATTTAGACTCAAGAAAGTAACTTACCACCAATTGAAAAGCCTTATTTGTAGTCAAGGAAATGTCATTCAAACATGTCCCCAAAGTATAAAGCTTTCAATCAATGGTGAAGGTATTCAAACTTGACCTAAGGATATATATCTTAAAGAATATATTAGTCATTATGCACATAATTTCCAATCAAATTAACCTCGTCGATGAAATGTATTTACATGAGAGCCAAAGAAACCAAAAACAGGTATATTAAAGTTGTTAATTTAGTCTACCACAAATTTTAGCAAATGTGAGTCATAAATTCCTTGAAGATTCAGACTCAAGAAATTAATTTAGTAGTCATCCAATGGCTATATCTATAGTCAAAGTACTGCCTATATCACATTTTATCCATGTATTTAGGTTCCAATCCATATAGAAGGTATTCAAACTAGATCTTAGGATATATACCGAAAAGGCTATATTAATTCGTATGCTTATAATTCTCAAATCCATATAACAACATAACCACCTAGTTATTTATTTAATCTTCCAATCCAAATAGATCCAATATTTCACTTAAGAACAGGAATTTAATTGGTGTTATTAACGTTATTAGTCAAAGCCTATTATTGAAGGAGAAGTTTCAAATTTTAAGTTAAAATTAGGTACAAAATCTCATTTTAGATGAAAGATCTAAGTCATTTTCTTAAAAACAAAAAAGGTAAGATGTGTCAAGATTATGCCCTATTATAAAGGAAAAAATTTAACCTAGAATGTGTCTTTTTCTAGCTTTAAAACTATAGCAAACGTCATTCTTTCATAATCTAGTGTTTGGATGAATAAAAGTTCAAGGTCTCCCGAGTGTATATTAAGCTTATTAAGTAGAAAATATTTCTACTCAAGGCACCTAGCGAACAAATAATATTTGTATGAAACCTTAAACAAGAATGAAATTGTGAAAATTTACATGGCTTAAACCATGTAGCTTGTAGTTTAGCAATAAGGTTCAAGAGGTTGCATTTTGCATACAAAATTCATGTTCTAAGTTAATCTAAACACAAACAATAAGGAGAGTTTAATGGGGGTGAATACACAACCATCAAGTACTCAAGAGTCCAAATCTATGTTAAAACTTGTAGTCAATTATCATTAAGAGACTAAGTATGTGTGTATGTATGTAATGTATCTATATATTTATGTATATATGTATGTATGTATGTATGTATGTAGATAATGGATACATGCATGTAGGTATGCATGTATGTTATAATGCATGTATACAATCTAAAGATTCCTACCTAGATTAACCTAAAAGTATATACACTTGCAAAAGAATTACATAAAAAGAAAAAAATGAATGTGTGTATGTGTATGTGTATGTGCATGTAAGTGTGTGTGTATAGGTATGTGTATATGTTTTTGTATGTGTGTGTATGTGTGCATATGTGTGTACGTGTGTGTAAGAGTATGTGTGTGTATAAGTATGTGCATGTGTGTGTATGTGTGAGTAAGTGTGTGTGTAAGTGTTTGTGTATATGCGTGCATGTGTGTGTGTGTAGATGTGTGCATGTGTCTGTGTATATGTGTATGTATGTGTGTATATAATTCTGTTTGTAAGTGTTTGTGTATATGTGTGTGTAAATGTATGCACATGTTTGTATATATGTGTGCGTATGTGTGTATATAAATGTGTGTATGTATGTTCCTAAGTGTGTCTCCATAAAAAAGAGGTAAGGTGAAGAAAGTGCACTTAGCATGACGTACATCCGAGAGAGAGAGTAGATCGGAGTGCTAAGAGAATAGATGCAAGTGTCAAGAGAGTTTTAATAAGTTTGCCTCGTTGATATCTAGGGGAGTCCGTAGCCACATTAGCAAGTGAAAAACAAAACGAGGCCAAACTGACTTCAATCGGCACATGTCAATAGTTGAGTCGTAGATGAGTCCATAAATTTTATTAAAAAAAAAGGCATTAAAAAACAATCACAGCTAATGGTATTGTCCACTCGGTAGCCAGTAGATGTGAGCTGTCACTCTTTGTAACATTTTTCTCATTGGAATGACTACAAAGACACGTGCGCAAAACGCTTTTTCTGTTTTTTAATAGAAAAGAAGCTTGAACATTGTAGACGGATGCGAAATATAGCTCATCACTAACAGCCATAAAAGCTGATCACTAAAAGCCGAGACGTCCATTCCCAAAACGAGGTAGACGAGACGTCCATTCCCTCCTCCATTCTTGAAGAGATGAGCTTCTTCTTTCACAAGTATGGAGAACGAACCTCAAGGGATATATATATATATATATATATATATATATATAGAGAGAGAGAGAGAGGAAGGAAGAGAGAAAACTCCTCCTCAAAAAGAAAAATACAAGAAGTTTACAGAGAAGACTCCTCTTCGAAGAGAGAAACAGAAAGAACTCACTTTTGAAAGAGTGTATAGAGTGAAACAGAAAGAAATGGAAAGAACTCACAAGCGTTGAATATTTCTAGAAAAAATATAGATTTTATTAAAAGATAAAAATCATTAAGATTTATTCACTAATTTTATGATGTTAATTTTAATATCAACATAAAAATTACAATGTTATCAGTTAATGTTGGATTTTTTTTTCAAAATCACGATCTCCCAATTTTCATTGTTGTAAATCTAATAAAATCTCTTGTTCTATATAATAAAAGATTTACAATGATTTTTACTAGGTTTATAATTAGAGATTTACAATGAAATAGTTTTCTATCCATAGTTAGAGATTTACAATGATTTTTACTAGGTTTATTGCATAAAACTGATCTCATATGTGTCATGAGAGAGTTATCATCTATGAATTATTTTTTGCAAAGTGATGGTATGAATGTGACTCCTTTTTTATTATGAATGTATTATGTAGTAAGATTCTCAAAGCTAAAAATATTTTTTTGACAACCTTAGGATTCAAATTGCTATGTCATTTCTTGAAGTTAAGCAATACTATTGTTTTTCTATGCTAAGAAAAGGCCATTTCATGACCAAATATTGCATATGCTACATCATTCAACTTACAATGCTACTTTTTTCTATATAAAGTAGTTTACAATGTGTATAGAATTATTTTGATTGATATAATATAACCTTATATCATTGAGAAAAGCTAATTTTTTATGATGAACTTTTATTCTCAGTAGAATGGAATATGGCTATTCAAAGAAGCATATTTGTATGATACTATATGATGGTTTTTGAAATAATATACCCACTATTTTAGTGTTTTTTATGCATCAATATCATATATAATGCTCCTACAATGTGTTGGAGTTTGAGGTTTGTGGAAGCACATGAACACCCAAGGAAGAAGAAGAAGAAGCTTGGATCACAACACACAATATTGAATGTATTACCAAGTGAATTTAGAAAGATAAGTGACCCATTGTGGTTATAGCCATATATACAATTTGGGGGAAAAACACCTCCTAGAGAGGGAAAAAAGTGCCCCCTTGGGAGTGATGCAATGACCAAGGAGCTGGCACTCATGTACAAGGAAGTGTCAAACAATTTCAAAAGAGATCAACCCACAAAAGGAAGTAAACCCAAAGCTTTGTGAAAAGCTTCAAAATCCTCCAGAGAAAGAGCCTTTGTGAAAACATCTGCAATGTTATGTTGTGTGGCCACATATGGAAAACTAATATCTCCAAAAGAGAACCGTTGCTTGACAAAATAATAATGCACCTCAATGTGCTTTGTGCGAGCATGGAACATAGGGTTCCTCGCAAGTGCCAATGAGCTTTGTCTATCAATATACATGGTGGTGGTAGAAGACTGAACAACATCCAAATCAACCAAAAGGTGTATGAGCCACACACACACTCAATAGTCATTGTGAAAGCAACCCTATACTAAGCCACACAACTAGAAGTTGCCATAGTAGGCTACTTCTTGCTCAACCAAGATATGCATGAGCTATCAAGCATGAAGTAAAAACCATTATTGGACACATGAGTTTCATAGAAACTAGCCCAATCAGAGTCAGAAAAAACATGTAAATCTAGCGGTAGTGATCCTCCTCGGGATAAAACAATCCAAGTAGTTAGGTAGCACACAAGTAGAAAAAAATATGTTTAACTGCCTTCCAATGCTTGACACCTAGGCAATGCATAAACTTGCTCGTCTGAGAGACAACAAACTAAATATCAGGCCAAGTTATGCATAAGCAAGTCAGGCATCCAACAACCTGTTGATAGAGAACAACATCAAATGCATCTCTAGCATCATGGATACTCAACCATAAACCTATTTCCATAAGAGTGGGAATAGTTTTGCAATCTTCAAGGCCAAAATGTGGCAATCATGTGTCAATATATTTCGCTTGACATAGATCTATTCCACCATCAACTTTCATAAATTGAATGCCAAAATAATGATGCAAATGCCCCAAATCTGATATCTCAGAAGAGGCATGAAAATCAACCTTAAATTCACCAATATGATTCTCATTAGGACTAGTGAGCCCCATTTCATCAATAGAGACAACAATGATTAGAAGCACATCATTTGCATGCATAACACATAAGGTGCTACACTTGAATTGTTCTCAAAACCATGTGCAATCAAGTAGGCATGTATATCTTCATACCAAGCATGTGATGCTTCCTTCAAATCATATAATGCCTTTTTCAGCCTCCATGCTTTGTTTTCATGCCCTTTCTGCACAAAACCAGGGGGCTGAAATACATACACTTCTTCATGTAAGTCACCATTCAAAAATGCAGTTTTAATGTGCAACTGATGTACATTCCAACCATGATGAGTTGCAAGTGCACAATTTCTATAAACAACGGCCATTCGACATGTTGGAGAAAATGTCTCATCAAAATCAATGCCTCTCTCTTGAGCATAACCTTTTGCAACAAGCCTAGCCTTATATTGATCAACTGTTCCATCAGGCTTATGCTTCAGCTTGTATACCCATTTAGTGCCAATGGTTGTTTTGCGTGGAGTCAAATCACATAAAGAACAAGTACCATTCTTCATAATAACATCATATTCTAATTGCATAGCAGCCATCCAAATTTTTGAATTTTTTTCCTTCATCAAAAGAAAGGGGCTGATTCTCATCACAAGTACTAGAAGCAGCCATTGCATAGCAATCAGATGCAAACCAAGCACTATGAGATCTTATACGAGTACGATATGATAGAGGTGCATCTAATTGCTCATTGAATGGTTACTAATAGTTTTGTTGTTTCCATGTATGTTGTGTCCAAGCATCTGTATTGTCTTTATAGAAATAAGGTTATAAGGATAGCAATTTTCCATTTCCTAATAGCATATAGATAGAGCAAACCAAAAAGATTTAATTTTGTACTTGAATATGGATAAGATTTAAAGTTCCATCAAACCTCCTTAATCACCAAATTAATTTGAATGGTGACACATTTTTACATGAGAGCTAAAAAAAAAGCAAAAATAATTGTATTAAAGTAATTAATTTCATATAGCACAAATGTCAAGTACTAACCAAATATTGCTACACAAGTAGCTCATAGAGTCCATGAACACTTAGACTAAACAAAGTAACTTACCACCAATTGAAAAACCTTATTTGTATTCAAGGAAATGTTAGTCCAACACGTTCCCAAAGTATTAAGGTTTCAATCAATGTTGAAGGTATTCAAACTTGACCTAAGGATATATATCTTAGAGATTCCCTCAAGAAAGTAATTTATTAGTTATCAAAGGACTATATATGTAGTCAAAGTAATGCCTATATCATATATTATCCATGTATTAAGGTTCCAATCCATATGGAAGGTATTCAAACTAGATCTTAGGATATACACCTTAAAGATTATATTAATCCTTATGCTTATAATTCTCAAATCCATATAACAACATAACCATCTAGTTATTTATTTAAACATCCAATCCAAATTTATCCAATGTTTGATTTAAGAACAAGACTTTAATTGGTGTTATTAATGTTATTAGTTCACACCTATTAATGAAGGAAAATTTTCAAATCTTAAGTTAAAAGCAGGTACAAAAGATCATTTTAGATGAAAGATGTAAGACATTTTCTTCAAAATAAAAGGGGTAAGATGTGTCAAGTTAATGCCCTGTTGCAAAGAAAAAATGTTAACCTAGAATATGTTGTTTTCTAGCTTTAAAACTATAACAAAAGTCATTATTTTATAATCTAGTGTTTTAATGAATAAAAGCTTATTAAATAGAAAATATTTCTACTCAAGGTACCTAGAGAACAAAGAATATCTGTATGAAGCCTTAAACAAGAATAAAAGTATTAAAATTTTACAGGGTTTAAACCGTTTAGTCTATAGTGGGAGGAGAAAATCCATATTGTTCAGCAATAAGGGTCAAGAGGTTGCATTGTGCATTAAAAAATCATTTTCTAACTTATTCTAGAGACGAGCAATAAGGAGAGTTAAATGGGGATGAATACACAACTATCAAGTACTGAAGAGTACAAAAATTTATGTTAAATTATGTTAAATTTTTTAGTCAATTATCATTAAGAGATTAAGTCTCTGTGTATGTATGTAATGTATATATATATTTATGTATATATGTATGTATGTATGTATGTATATCTGTATATATGTATGTATGTATGTAGATAATGTATACATGCATGTAGGTATGTATGTATGTTATAATGCATGTATTGAATCTAAAGATTCCTACCTAGAGTAACCTAAAACTATATACACTTGCAAAAGAATTACATTAAAAGAACAAAATGAATGTGTGTGCATGTGTGTATGCACATGCGTGTTCATATATATGAGTGTGTAAGTTTGTGTGTGTATGTGTGTGTGTATGTGTATTTGCATGTAAGTGTGTGTATATGTCTGTGCATATTTTTTTTATGTGTGTGTATACCTATGTGTATGTGTGCATATGTATGTACGTGTGTGTAAGAGTATGTGGGTGTATGTGTGAGTAAGTGTGTGTGTAAGTGTTTGTGTATATGTGTGCATTGTGTGTGTAGATGTGTGCATGTGTTTGTGTATATGTGTATGTATGTGTGTATATAATTCTGTTTGTAACTGTTTGTGTATATGCGTGTATAAATGTATGCACGTATTTGTATATATGTGTGTATATATGTGTGTATATATGCGTGTGTAAATGTATGCACGTATTTGTATATATGTGTATATATATGTGTGTGTTCCTATGTGTGTCTCCATAACCAAAGAGAGAAGGTGAAGAAAGCGCACTTAGCTTGAGGTGTCTCCATAACAAAAGAGAAAAGGTGAAGAAAGTGCACTTAGCATGACGTACATCCAAGAGAGAGAGAGAGAGAGAGAGAGAGAGTAGATCGGAGTGCTAAGATTTTTAATAAGTTTGCCTCGTTGATATCTAGGGGAGCCCGTAGCCATATTGATGGTCCATGAGTAGCCACATTAGCAAGTGAAAAACAAAATGAGGCCAAAATGACTTCGATCGGCACATGTCAATATCGGTAGACAATTCCATAAATTTTATTAAAAAAAAAGGGAATTAGAAAACAATCACATCTAATGGTATTGTGCACTTTCATTTGGCCTCTATTGAAAATGCAGTGTAAGCTTTTTTTTTTTTTTTTTTTGAATTGTCTTCAATTCTTTTGCCACTCTTTGTAGCATTTTTTTCATTCGAATGACTACAAAGACACGTACAAAGATTCCACTAACATTGTAGACAGCTTGACATAGACGGATGCGAAATATAGCTCATCACTAACAGCCATAAAAGCTGATCACTCAGACAGCCGAGACGTCCATATATATATATATATATATATATATATATATATATATATATATATATATATATATATATATATATATATACATACAGAGAGAGAGAGAGAGCGAGAGGGAGAAAGAAAACTCCTCCTTAAAAAGAGAAATAGAAGAAGTTTACAGAGAAAACTCCTCTTGGAAGAGGAAACAGAAAGAACTCACTTTTCAAAGAGTGTATAGAGTCAAACAGAAAGAAATGGAAAGAACTCACAAGGGTTGAATATTTCTAGAAAAAAATATAGATTCTATTAAAAGATAGAAATCATTAAGATTTATTCGCTAATTTTATGATGTTAATTTCAGTATCCACATAAAAATTACAATGTTATCAGTAAATGTTGTATTTTTTTCTCAAAATCATGATCTCCCAATTTTCATGGTTGTAAATGTAATAAAACCTCTTCTTCCATATAATTAGAGATTTATAATGATTTTTACTAGGTTTATAATTAGAGATTTCTAATGAAACAGTTTTTTATCTATAATTTGAGATTTACAATGATTTTTGCCAGGCTTTTTGGATAAAACTAATCTCATATGTGTCATGACAATGTTATCATCTATGAATTATTTTGCAAAGTGATGGTATGGATATGACTCATTTTTTATTATGAATGTATTATGTAAGATTGTCAAAGCTAAGAATATTTTTTTGACAACCTTAGGATTCAAATTTTCAAGTTAAGCAATACTACTATTTTTCTATGCTAAGAAAAGGCCATTTTATGACCAAATATTGCATATGCTACATCATTCAACTTACAATGCTATGTTTTTCTATATAAAGTAGTTTACAATGTGTATAGAATTATTTTGATTGATATTATATAACCTCATATCATTGAGAAGAGCTAATTTTTTATGATGAAATTTTATTCTCAATAGAGTGGAATATGGCTATTCAATGAAAGATTGATATGGTTAGTGGTATGTGAGATATGTACACAAATTATTGGTTGGGAAGGAAGAATGGTGTATTTTGCCCAAAATAGAGACTTCACAGACATGTTTACAAGGTGCCTCAAGTTTGGGCAAAGAGGACACCATTTTAGATTTTTGTAGACATAGCAAACTAGCAAAATTCAGATGACCAAAGTGTGCATGCCAAAGCTTTGCATATGAGATAACCTAAGAATCTTGAACTGCACATGCTTCATCATTGAGAGATTTTGTAAAGTGTATGAGCTTATATAGCCCATGATATAAAATTCCAAAAGAAATAATAACATCATTTTAATAGATCATGAACTATATATCCTCATCAGCAAATTTGATAATCAAGCCGATCTTCGCTAATGTTGAAACTAACAACATATTTTTCTTGATCCCTTGCAAAAACAAAGTATCTAAGAATGTGAAAGAACTACCATCAGTAATAGTCAGAATGATCTTACCAACTCCCATTACATGATAAGGCAGTTATTAGCACATATGATAGTATTCCTTGTAGGAACAGGCTCAAGTGAAGCGAAGAAACTATGCTGCGAGGTAAAATGTTTGGTTGCCCCATTGCCAAAGTACCAAACACTTAAATCTAGTAGAGAGATACACTATTCATGAGAAGATGGGTCATAGCTGCAAACAGTAGTAAACATCTACTCTTAATTCTTCACAACATTAGCGGACTCTATTTTAGGTGTAGAGGCCTTTGCAAGAACCATTCTAGCCTCTTTCTTTTTTGTCTCTTTTGCCAGTTTTGGACAAATCTTTATGACATGATCATTTCCTATACACTATTTGGAGAAAAATTTCTCCTTTTCTATTTTCTTTTCATCTTTGTTTTTCCTTTTTAATTGTGCAAAACTAGCGTATTTTTGCTTACTAGTAGAAAAGCTCCATTTACCTTGGCCCTTTTGACTACCTAAGAAATTTTGATCTATAACATGCATAATGGACCTGTTCTGCCTAGACATATCCTCCAGTAATAAAATAGAGACTAACTCCTCAAATATTAATGCATTTTGATTGCATTTCATCATTAACCGAAGAGTAGAAGCAAAACTCTAAAATGAATCAGGAAGACCATTAAGAACAATTTGCACAAGTGAACTATCTGGCAAGACTTCATCTGCAAAAATCAACTGCTCTTTCAAATCTTTGATCTTTGTCAAAGAATTGTCCATAGAATCTCCTTCATTCATATGCTCACTCTCCAATTATTGTTGGAGGTAAGCAACACAAGTCTCATTTCTTTCCTTGTATAAAGTATTAAGTGTATCCCAAGCATCCTTTGTTGTTTTGCACAAGAGAGTATGAGGGATAATGGCACGTTTAACAAACATAGCTATCAATGCATGTGCCTGAGCATCTCGACCATCCCATCAAAGTTGTTCTACAGCAGGTGCAATAGGAACCACAACATGAACAAGAATTTTAAGATAGTCATCTTCAACACCATTTGCATCACATTCAATTACTGTATTTGTACGTGTAGTAGGTCATTTTTCAACACCCTTCACAATATTCCACAATCCTTTTCTCAGCAAGTCATGATGCATCATATATACCCATAATGGGTAATTAGTATCATTCAACTTGCCCTCAATAGTCAACATATGGTATACATCATTGCTTTCAACCATGGCCACTGACCAAAATAGCCTGATGCAAAAAAATGAATGTATCTCAAAAAGTCGAATAGAACTATCCAGTCGAGCTCTACTAAACCTGTAGTAGACTTTGAGGTGCTTGTACCGGCGAATTGACGCCTATATATATGTTCACCACAAAAGAACAAAATTGCCTGCATAGGAGATGCAATAGTGTGTTCGGAGGCCATATTTTTTCCTACAGTATTAACTCATATTACCTAGCCATATAGTTTTGATCAGATTCTCTAGGGCCGTCAGAGTGCTTAGTCAAGGTCTCCTACGATGCCTCAATGGTAGGAACATAACTTCATGCAATTTTATCAAGATGAGGTATGGAAGTTTGAAACAAGGGTCCCTCAAAGAAGGAAAATGGAGATAGGCATAGGAAAGTGAAAAGACGCCTTATTTTCAACAAAGTAGGCTTAAAAGCTCAAAAAGCTTGAAAAGATACCTCAGATTCTATTAGAAAAATGAGATTTCTATTAGAAAATAATGATACAGATGTCAATCGTGGGAATGTGCACTGTTGGGAAGTAGAAAAAAAAATCATGGGAAATTGAAGTTCGCTGTTGAAAAGAAGGCTTGGAACTCGCGACAAATTCAAACGATTGAAACAGAATATACCTGCTTTAGTCTCATCTCAAAAGCATTGCAAAGGATGATCTCATTCATTCCAATAATTTCTCATTAGATCCAAGAAGATAGGTCTCATGAGGAGGCAAACCTTTTTTTGACATACATGTTTGAGAGGAGGCAAACCTTCTTCTTTTCTGTTGTGGTTGTCCTTCATTGGGTTATAGTTTTGCACTCTTCTCAATGTTAGATCTAACTGACAGATGACATACACAAAGTGAAAAAAATCAAGTCAATGCTGAAACATATTCCGCATAGGGCTCCATATATTGTAGTGAATGCAGTCAAGAACCAATACCTTGATATCTATTTCAGCCCTCTTCAAGAACTCCATACATTGTAATGAATACTCCATACATTGTAGTGAAGACTTCAAGAACCAATACCTTGAGATCTGTTTGAGCCTTCTTCCATCTGGCAGAATGTTAAACTGAACATTTACAACCTCCAATTGTCACAAAATACACAATTCCATCATCCATGTATTCACACAATCTTCTCGCAGAAAGCATGCTTTCTTATTGTGCATGGTATGTGTGTATGTATGTGTGTGTGTGTGTGATTTTCTTGACAAGCGGAGGTACTAGCTTTTTACTATCGAACAAAATTATTTTTTGAAAATGACCCTTGACCAATGTGTATATATTTAATGAGTACTCATTTTCAGGGGACCTCTCATTTTGTAATTCATACTGACTCAAAATTTGAAGCTCCTCTCTTCTCTCTTATGCATGTGCATCTGTTGGGGGTTTGCTAGCCTTTGAAAGTGTTTTCCTCGAGTCTCATTGCTTAGGGAGTGAGCTATGAGCATCAGAATGTGGTGATGTGAGTATGACAAAATGCAGAGAGTGGAGTTTTCTTCTCACTGTGAGGGACTTTGAGGCTCTTTTACAAACATGTTGATATCAACATGAGTCCTCTACATGTTCATCTCAACATGAATTTTCGAGCCCTCTACATGTTGATATCAACATGAGTGGTTTCTAGTAAATGATTCAAGAGATATGGATTTCAAGATAGTTTTTTTTTTTTGTCATTGCGGTCAAATGTGTGAGTGATCGTAGGATATATATATATATATATATATATATATATATATATATATATATATATATATATATATATATATATATATATATATATATATATATATATATATATATATATATATATATATATAGAGAGAGAGAGAGAGAGAGAGAGAGAGTTCAAATTGAGAACTTATTTCACTCATGAATGAATAAATCTTTGGATGAATTGTTTGTAAAAAGGAGTACGAGGTGAGAGCTTTCATTTGATGTATAAATATTTGAAAATGATTCATCAAGTGAGTAGGGCCAAGCCTTGGGACATTGTGATGGCGTATGGATAGAAAACCATGATTATTTGTTAAATTTGACTCTATAGGACTGACCATATGAGATAGGATATCGCATTATGCACATTAAAACAAATCTTGAAAATCTTACAAAAGATATATTACCATAGCTCTAGGTTTAGAGTCATCATCCTAGAGATCAAAATTGTCAAAAACTGCATGATGATTTCCTAGATTTAGTTGGCAAGGATTGTGTCCTTCCAAATTTTAATTGATCACATTACAACTACCGAGTTGCTCATGGTTCCAAACATTGCAATTTCTTTACTATGTCTTAGCCCATTTCACTTCAACCATATGATACACCACCTATCCAAAGTACAATGCAATTTTGTGTTATAGAGTGAAAGTGGATAGCTTGTCATGTCAATCTAGACCATTGTTGTAATTGACAACACATGTTTGGAACCCTCTCCATATCAACCAAGACCATATCAATATCCAACTAGAGATAAATATATAGAACCACCTAGATACCCATAGTCCCTTATCCTCAAAATGTAGCTCTCATCGCGTATACAAACTTCAGGACAACCTAGAGAGACTCCTAGTGCATGTAACATTGAATCATACCATATAGCCAACGAATTAAATGCTCAAAGTATAACTACTATTTGGATACAATTAGTAGTTATGGGAGTTCACATGAACAACCATATTATGGGAAAAAAGATATACACAGATCCATAAGCATCTACATATGATAATGTCCTATACACTATTCATGGAACTCCTATAAATTAGAATCAATAAACACCACCTTCTAAGGTAACTTGCTACAAATGTGGTAGTGAACATTTCATTAGAGATTTCCCTTGACCAAATCCACCACTAAGATAAGAGTTGGAGTGTGGGTATTGTGCCAATTGTGGGAATGAAGTCCTTAGATAATTTCCTAAGAATCCCAAAACCTCTTAGCAACCTACTAAAATTAAAGTCATAGATATCAACAAGCCCTCAAAGAGTGAAATTAAGAGCGTAGTGTGCAAAAAATATAGCACAAGTGAAGAGAGAGGCACATAAAACTTGCAATGATAAAGAGGAGTAATACCTATCAAACCACTCAATTAGGAAGGAACAACTTACAATCATAAGTGAAGATGGAGTTGAACCATCAGATGAAGAAGATGGAGTTGAACCATCCAAATCAAAGGGAAGAAAGAGATGTAGATGGAGAGCCAAAAAAGGAAAGAATAGAAAAATAGTGGGGAAAATGAGTAAAAGAGTTAAATAAGGGTATAAGAAAGGAATTCAGAAAGAAGCTCACAAATAAGTCATCACAATAGTACAAAAAGTGATATGAAACCAAGGAAGCATAGCATAGATAAAAGAAAACACAAATCAGCAAGTGGGATTAACTAAACATCCTCATGAAATATATTAGCCAAGAATATTGAAAGAACCAGACTTGGAAAGGTGATATTTCTTTAAGTTGCCTGACAAATGGTATGAGTGAAATCTTTGCCAACTTTGCATCTAGAAAAGTCTCTGATGGCTGAAGTAATTTATCATACTTTCATCCTAACAGCAAGGAATGCCAAATCATTGAGGATCTTGATTACAAAATCCACTACAGCTTTTATAGGCACAAAAGTGTAGTCCTCTTCCATCTATGTCATTCCCCAATCCTCAGAGATCCTCTAGGAGCACCTTCAAAGTGGAAGCTTTCTGTACACAGAGCTCTACTAACTTTGCACAACCCTCGACTCTCATAAGATTATACAATTTCTAATTGACCATCTTGACTTTTCTCTTCTTTGTTATGTGCTCTGGTTTGCCTTTCCTAGTGGATTGAGTTGTTGTTGCATTTGTTACTCTAGGGCCTTTACCTTTCTTTCTTGAAGTCGCCTTTGTTCATGCAATCTAGAAGAAAGTCAAACACATTTAGAATATCCTTTATAAAGGAACATTGGAAATCATAGAGTAGGAAAGACGAAGGTTTTTGCTTGATAAAGCTTGAAAAATATGTGATCTGCATTTATAATATTATAATGCAGTATTTGTGACGCATTTAGCATGTCAAAGCACATAAAATCTATGAACACATATTCTCAGAAAAACATTTTCTGTCTATCCCAATCGTTTATGTAAAAGGAGGGTTTAGTGACTGAAAGCAAATGAAATCCAAATATGAAGTAAAAAATAAATACATCTTATACATGAAGATTCAAATGAAAGTAAGCAATTTTCCTTGTTTTGCGACATAAATTGTTTAGCAATCGATCTTCGTGCTATCTCCTTGCTCTCTTCTCTTTAGAGGTCTCTCTCTCTCTCTCTCTCTCTCTCTCTCTCTCTCTCTCTCTCTCTCTCTCTCTCTCCATCTATCTTGTTTCTATGCGTCTCTCATTAGTCCCCTATAGAGAAGCCCTCTCTCTTTAGTACTCTCTCTATCTGTGTGTGTATCTTGTTGATCTCCTATACAGGATCTCTCTCTCTCTCTCTCTCTCTTATTTGAATGTGCATATCTTCAAGTTTTCCTTGGAGTTTTTCTTGCCTTTGAAAGAATCTAAGTAATATGTTACATTTATGCCATTTAAGTTTTCCTGTCTCTCTTAAAATTGCTTGCACCACACATGCACCTTGCTGTATCATGAGGCTCTTGAAGGCTTCCTCCATTTCCCTCCTCTAGTTATGAATTGATCTTCCTCATCTTGGGAACCTAAATAATAACTTGAGTCATCTAATCCGAGTTCTGCATAATGCAACATTCTTAAGAGTCTTTTGTCGGCTCATTGCTTTCCTTTGCCTCACTTATCTATATTAGTGACCTTGGACATCTAAATTTACTTGCCCTTCAGTAAATGCATGGGTAGCTTGTAAGGCTATTCTTCTTTAGTAATGAGTGATGGTTGAGCTAGAGTGGAAGTCGATAAATGATGCACTCCTTTTGCAAATAATGTAGCTAATACTTCATCATACTCTCTTGATCTCTTTGATTCTCTCATCCTTGGCATTGCACTTGGCCCAACTTTCAAAGTACTCACCACGTGCTTCTTCGTTGGTACTAATGTAGATTTCATGTATTTAGCCATCGCAAAGGTAGTCAATATAATTTGTAATTGATCAAAGATCTTCATGACATGATATATGAGAATAGTCAAAGATGTGCTTTTATTGAGAAACGTTTTGATACTTGATGGTTTCTTAGCTTCAAAGAATCATTCTTTCTCATATGGAGTCAGATTGATCTGGTTTCCCACTTGCTTTAGTGCATGAGACCATGATTGCACCATGATTTTCTAAGGAATAGTATATGTATTCATGCTCAGGGAAAAAAAATGTTGTTGCACTAGCCATACTTCTTCCTTGATATTGATTGGACTAATATCCAAAACGGTTCTCTTTTTTGCATCATGATAATCTTCCTTTAAATCCACCATGGCATCCTTTGTTCATCCAAAAGCATCCTTTATGAGTTGATAAGTAAACCTAATGGTTCTTAATCTTTCAAGTAAATCCATCATCTTTGTTTCTAGTACCAATGGCTTATCTATAGTAGGATGTGATGTGTTCATCACATGTGTGCATCTTTTGAACTCTGCCTTATAGATGGGAAATTTGAGATATGCATGTATTCTTGATTTTTTCCATATATCTTGGATCGTAGGCATGTTATGTATGATATGAAAGTCCTCAATCATTTCTATGAGAAGACAGTCTCATTCCATTATCCAAATATAGATAAGAAATAAGTGTTCACTAATGATTTAGCCATCTTGAAGCCAATGTTCTCATGCCTTAGTCACACATTCCAATATAAATTCACCTACTAGAGGCATTTCTCCAGTGTCTTGGTAGCCATCTGCATTTGAGCAATTGAGAATTCATGAGCATAAGAGAGTATGAAAACCAATGTTGCACCAGTTTCATAGTGCTCATGCAATTGTATGTCCCTCCTTCAAAGTCATCCCCCTAACATATTGCTTATACCATCACCTTGTTGTTCCCTAAGATTTTTCTTTTTATCAAGAAAAAAACAATATTAGTAATAAATGAAGCCAAAGAATATTTAGTGTTACTAGGAAAACTATATTAATATTGTACAAATGAAGATTTATTCCTATGGAGGAAATGTGCACCACTAAACATACATAGAGAAGCAATGTGCCAGATGCAAGGCCTTGTAGTGAGGCCCTATTGTGCATACTCTAGATTCATTAAACTCATCATGTGTGCAAGATTTACAAATGTCCTTGAGCTATTGATTTGATTGAATAGCTTTTGTTCTCCACATTTGCCTTTTCTTGATTGATCCATGTTAATCTCCTTGTTGTTTTTTCTTGCTTTTGCTTTGGTAGTTTCTACTTAGCTTTGATCTTCCATCCTTGTTTGCTTGGGGTTCTTTGGTTAGTCCTTTTTTTTCAGAACAAATACTTGGTTCCATGTTTATGTAGCAGTTAATACATCCTTTAAAGTTTGCCTTGGGATCCAAACTTCTTGGTGATGTCTTTCAGCTTCTTCGGTGCCCACAGTTGAATTATCCTCAAACTAAATTGTTGCTACAATGTCTCATATTTGCCTTGCTTCTTCCTTCTAGGATTTCCTTGTTATTGTCTTCTTTTGAAATGATTGGTAGTCTTTGAGTTGGTCCTTGGTGATCTTTATCTGTTTTGTTCCCATGACTTGTTTTTTCTTGTTTTTTTAATTTCTTCCTTGGAAATACCTCTCTACTCTCCTCTCAAGACATGATTGCCTTAATAGATCTCTCTTGAGTAATGCCTGGGCAAGGAGGGATTTATAGTATACTCTCATTAGAGCAAAGGGCGTCTTTAACAGATATGGTGGATTGAGAAGTGAGTTCACTTAGGTGAGGCTTCTTCATTATTTAGTTCATGTACAATTGCATTTGACACATTAGGGTTCTCAATGTGGGGCTTGGTAAGAGGCTTTTCCTCTAAGAGACTAAAGGAATTCTCAATGCCCTATTTAGGTAGCAATAATTCCTTGAGCTAAGTTCAAGGTAACCTTAAATTCATACATCCAATCCTATCCTAGGACCAGCTCTTCTAGAAAATCAAAGTTTTTACAAACTAACAAGTCAAGTTGCATTGTACAAATTTTTAGGTTCAAAGATAGGGTTATTTCTCCTAAGCATCTAATATGATTGCCTCCAATTCCAATCATTTATGACTCTATTGGAGTGATCGGCATCTTTAGTTTTTCCATGAAGGAAGCATGAGCACTGCTCAAAGATGCTCCTGTGTCAATTAATGAGTCCACTTGGTGGTATTCTTTCTTTCCAATTCCTAGGTTTAAGTTGGGTTTTTTTGGCATGTTACCCAATTTCTTGATATTGGTTGTATGATAGTTAGCTATAAGAATTGGTTCTTCACCCTTTAAATATCTCCCATCTTGCTTTCCATTCCTTTCTTTTCGTTTCCTTATTCTCTCTAGAGCTTCTTCTTTAGCTTCCTCTCGAATTTGCTCTTCTTCCTTTTTACGATTTGAGCTCCTAAGAGTCTAGTTAGCATAGGTTCTATGATCGGCTCAGTATATCTCTTCACTTGGCATCCATTTATATAGTTTGTTAGAATATCTCCATGCTAAATTAATAGCTCCACTTGAAGAAATGATATGGATGATCAAAAGCCCATATTCTCTTCATTGGAGTTTCTTTGCATGTTGCTTCAAAGTCTATACTAAAACTGAATCTCCAACTTGAATACCTTTATCTTTTACATGGGCATTGTAATATGCTTTTTTGCATTCTTTTGGCAGCATAGATTCTTACCACTACTTGTAGCCTATTTTCATGCAACTTCTTTACTTGATCCAATTGTTGAGACAATTCATGTCTAGTCCATTCTATACTTCTTGGCTACTTGAAGAGTAGGAATTAAGAAGTCAATTGGTAATATGGCATTTTGTCCATATACCAGGTTAAATGGTGTAGTTCTAATGGTTGTCTTGTATGTCACTCTAAAAGCCCAAATTGCATGATGCAATTGTTTGTCCCAATCTGATCTACCACTATTGAATATTTTATTCAGAAATATGCACCATACCTTATTTGAACTTTTAGCTTGTCCATTGGTTTGTGGATGATAGGGTGTATAATTTTTATGAATAACCAAGAACTCATTCATGATGGACTCAATGACTTTATTGATGAAGCATGTACCTCTATCACTGACTATCTCAATAGGTAGTCCAAACCTAGTGAAGATGTTTTTAAATAAGAATCTTGCACTTGTTAGAGCATCACTTTTGTTTGTAGTCTTAGCTTCTCACCCACTTAGTTAAGTAGTTAGTAACCACCATGATATACTTAGCATGAGAGCCTTTTGTTGGGGTAATAATTGGTCCAATAAAGTTGATTCCCCATCTTGAGAAATCTCTTGCACACACCATCGGTCTTAAATGCATGTCATCTTTTCTCTTCAGATATTAAGTTTGTTGATACACATCAAAACTTCCTACATAAGCCTCTACATCCATGTCAAGACTTGGCCAGCGTAAGCCTACAAAGAGAATCGTCTTTATAGTCTTACGGAAGGGCCAAGATGGCATCACGATTTTAGTTATTTATGTTGATGACTTGATTGCAGGTGGTGATAATGAAGGAAGCATTAAAGAGGTAAAGCATCTCCTTATGCAAGAATTTGACATGAAAGGTCTTGGTATGATGCACTATTTCTTGGGCATTGAGTTTACACATACAGAAATAGATATATGGATGTCACAAAGGCAATATTCCTTGAGTATGCTGCAAAAGTATAGTATGGCTAATTGTAAGCCGATTCTATGACATTCGATTAGAATTTGAAGTTGGATACTAGATCTGGCGAAGCATTGGAAAATGCTACTATGTACAGGAAAATTGTGGGAAGTTTGATATATCTCACAATAACAAGGCCTTAAATAAGCTACACAGTTGGACTTGAAAGTCAATTTATACAGGTTACTAGGAAATCGCATCTAGATGCTCTAACTCTATGTTATGTGAGTGCTACTTTGGATTATGCATTGTTTTATGAAGTTGGTGTAGATTTGTAGGTTCATGGATACACCAATGCAGATTGGGATGGTAACATTCATGTTAGAAGATTTGTTGGGAAAGATGGATGGACACCACAAGAAATGAGTTGGTACTACTAATCCTTGCTTTGTACCAGCCCTATTTTACTTCAGAGTTGAGTTGTAGGCCCCTTTAGCTTTCCAATGACAATAAATAAGTGCCTATGTACTTTGGAGATGATTTTTTAAATAATAGGATCAAAATAGATAAGTTTGCAACTAGCTAGTGAACAAAAAATTGTTATTTTGGTCTTGACACCTCCTAGATGTTTTGCTCAGTGCTTGCTATACAAATTGAATTAGAAGCATTCCTTCTGAGGGTATCTAATCAGCTTAGAGAGCTAATGAGTCCAAGTGGAATCACTTAAAATGATAGACTATACTCTGAGCAATCTCTTTAGCAAGTAGAAGCTTACCTCGGATATTTTAGGAACTCTGCAGAGAATGTCCAGTGACCTCTTCGAGATGATTTTCTCCCAATTGGTTGAATGACACCTCTTCAGACTTTGGTAGCTTGTAATAGAATTTAAGCGTGTTCCAACAAGCTATAGATTATTGAAAGTGATGGAGAGATCAGTGAGATATGAGCAAGACAAGTACATTGTTTTGAGTGTCAATGACAGAGAGTCCAATAGAGATGATCAATGATATACTGTATTATATGAGACTGTTGTACATGCTCATTGGCATGAATATGATGCTCAATGATGGTGATAGGAGTAGGCTATAGTGTAAGCCTCTCAACTATTGGAGCAAGTCTATGACAAGCCTAAGTATTGGCTTGAGTCTCACAAAGTGACAGAAGAAGCCTTAAAGTGAAGACAATGTAAAGTTCACTCCTGAACTACCTCTTGTAGCTTTTGAAGTCTTTACTTGATGTAAAAGTGAAAGCATCTAAAGTGGTTGAGTCCACTTGATCAAAAAGGAAAAAAAGAGCCACGAATTTGTGATTGAAGGTAGCTGGATAATCAAATCAATCACTAATAGATTGGAGAATGATTGTAGGAAGTTAGGCTCCCAAGATCAACTATAAATACATGGTAGTTTTAGTCGTGGAAAAAAATCCTCCATGAGCTGAGCTTTATGCCATATCAAGGTGTGGTTTCAAGGCACACATATGTATCAGTAAGTCCATTGTATTCTACAATTAGTATACTTTCATTTTCATGATCATTTCAGTTCATATTTTCATACTTTTGTGAAGTGTACTGTTGAGTGCCATATCTCTTAGTTTTCTCAGTAAGATTGCAGAGATGATTTCTCTATGCTTTGTGCATTATTTTCTGTGGTTTAACTCGTTAAAGTTAGCACTCTAAGTCTACTGTACGCTCACCAAGTTTCATTGCAATTGAATTTTTCAATCATGATATATGATCATTTGAAGTCAACTGTGTCATCTTATTTTCTACTTCTCTATCACCACTCTCTCATAACAATCATTTTGCCAGAGCTGTTTCTCAGTTTGTACTTCACCATTTTCAATGATTCAAAGCTTTTTAGAATTAGCATACTTTCTAGTATATGCTTAAAACATTTCATAAGCATTGGATTCCTGAATCTTGAGGTATTGTCATTTTTTTGCTCATGGACCTAAGTAATGTTACAGCCCGGGAAAATCAGGGTCATGCTATCACTTGCTGAACATCTTTCTCCTTGTGTAGTCCATCATTTTTGTTGAAGTAACACTTGATTGTTAGCTTACTAAGCTAGTAAGAGTCCCCCAAAAGAAATTAAGTTAATTGCTATTATGGCCAGAGAATTCTTGAAAACTTTGGAGAGGTGTATGAACATAAATAGCAAGTTTTTGGCTCTTGAATCTACTCCAACTTATCTGTTTTGATTCAAATTTTTGAGAGTGATCTTCCAAGGTACATAGGGTGTCTAATACATCCTTTGGAAATCTTAAAGGGCCCACCACATATTTCTGGAGTCCATTTGGTTGGTGTAGTGCAAAGTTTTTGCAGCACCACTTCATCTTCATCAACTACAAATCCATCTCTTCACAGTGGTATCAGAGTAAGGTTGGACAACATGATAGATGGATTTCCTTCATCAATTGACAAATTGGATAGAGGTAACTACTCAGCCTGGTCATTAAGGATGGAAGCTTATCTTCAAAGAATGATTTTGTATGGTTATATAGTTGGAGATGAAGTTATGCCAAGTTTCAGGAACAAAGGTAACCCAACACAAGAGGAGCAAGAAAGATTAAGCACATGGTGCTCCAAGGATGCACTTGTAAGGTCTTATATCCTCAACTCTATCTCAGATTTTTTGTTGCCTCACATTAGAAGTTGTAAAACATCTCAGGAAGTGTGGAATGCACTTGAAGCCTTCTTCTCTTCAAGTACAAAATCCAGGAAGCATCAACTATGGCTAGACTTCACAACTCTCAAGAAAGCTCCCAAACAAAATGTGAGTGATTTTGTCACAAAGCTCAAGGACATAACAGATCAGTTGGGAAGCATTGGAGAGGTATTGGATGAAGAACAAATTGTAAGGCAGGTCATCAATGGCTTGAAGGCAGATGACAAGTGGGAAGCATTCACCATGGCTATGGATCTATACATGGACATGCATGTACCAGATTTCAACACATTCATAGGACAACTACTTACTCAAGAGGCCAAGCTTATCAAGAATGGAGAAAGATCCAAAGGTAATCAATCTTCAGCTTTGTATACTGATAAAAGCAAGTCCAAAGAAAATAAAGGAAGAGGAAAGAAACTGGATGATGAAGAAGGTACACATCAAGCTAACTATGCAGGTAGAGGAAGACATGGTAGAGGTAGAGACAGAGGAGGAAGACAAGGTAGGGGGAGATCCCAAGACTCTAATTCATGCTCTATTTGTGGATTAACTAATCATAAAATTGAAAATTGCTTTAGGAACTCCAGGAATCAAAGAGGCAAAGGCTATAATAGAGGAAGTTATGGCTACTCAAGAGGAAGGTTCAACAATTACCATGGCAACCACAACAATTACAACCATTCAAACTATAAAGGAGGCAATAGAGGAAGAAGAGACTTCAATAACTACATAGAAGACTCAAATCAAGAGGACTCATTGCTAATCATGAATATGGCTATGCCACAAGGTAAATTTGATGAGCATGTTTTCTACATAGATTCAGGTTGTTCCAATCATGTGGCATGAAATGTGGTTTGCCTATCAGATTTAGAAGATCCAAGGAACAAGCATGAGGTACAAACAAGAGATGATACAAGACACCTTGTGGAGAAAATAGGAAATGTCAAAGCACCTGATGGAAACATCAACTTACTCAGTAAGGTACTCTATGTCCCTACCATTACAAAGAATTTGATAAGTGTTGGGCAGATAGTAGAGAAAGGGTTGCAAGTCAGGTTCACAAAAGCAGGAGCATTTGTTGAAGATCCAAGTCAAGGATTCAAGAGAATTGCAAAAGGTGAAAAGATAGGTAGATTGTTCACATTTGAATTACAAGACTCTAGAAACATTGCTCTCTTTAATTATGGTAGTCAGACACTCACACAATTGGAAGTATGGCACAAAAGGTTAGCACATATTGGTGAAAGATCATTAAAGCAAATTTGCAGGGACCAAAGTGTACTTGGACTCCCTAACTTTTCAAAACAACACATGATTTATAAGTGTAGTGCATGTCAATTTGGAAAGTCTCACAGGTTACCATCCATGAAGAAAGGATATATGCATGGAGATCTCTTGGAATTGGTTCATAGAGATATATGGGGACCTAGCAAGGATGCTTCAATATCTAGATCAAGGTATAATGTCTCCTTCATTGATGATTGCAATAGGTAGACTATATTATACTTTATCAAACACAAAGATGAAGTCTTTTCATGCTTCAAAATATATTTGGATCTTTTGGAGAATCAAACAAGTAAAACACTAAAAATGCTAAGGTTAGATGGAGGGGGAGAATAATTCTCCCATGAATTTGACGCCTTTCTTCAAGAAAGAGGAATAAAAAAAGAGATCACTACAAGGTACACTTCTGAGAAAAATGGAGTGGCACAAAGAAGGAATAGGACATATGTTGAAGATGTAAGGCCTATGCTAAAAGAAAAGCACTTACCTAATTACTTATGGGCTGAGGCTGTGTCCATAACCACTTATTTGATGAACAGGTTACCTTCAAAATCACTTGATGGCATGAAACCAGATGAGGCTTGGAAACTCAGTATGAAAAACTCAAAATGTGGAAGTCTAAAGGTAAAGCAAAAATGCAGGAACTTGAACAAGAGGAAGAATCATCACATCATGGCCTAAGAAGGTCCATGAAAGAGAAAAGAAAGCCAGAAAGGTATGGGTTTGATACGTCTCTAGTCACTAAACATTCAATTTATCTAGCACAGGACATAAATCAAGAGGAACCTTCAACATTTGAGGAAGCAAAGAAGAAATCAGAATGGAGGCATGCAATGGAAGAAAAAATTGAAGCTCTTAAGGAGAATAACACTTGGGAATTGGTCCCAAGTCTCCATCAATGAAAGTGATAGGCTCAAGGTGGATCTACAAATTGAAGAAGAACTTAGATGGCTCCATTAACCGGTATAAGGCAAGGCTTATGGCAAAAGGCTTTGCACAGACTCAAGGAATTGATTATGAGGAGACCTTCTCTCCTATGGCAAAGATGCCTACTATTAGGGTTTTTCTTAGTATTGCCTCTTCCAAGAATTGGAAGATACTTCAATTGGATGTAAAAAATGTGTTTCTTAATGGATGGATAACAAAAAAGGTATATATGGCACAACCACCTAGTTTTGAGAATCACATATATCTTGATTATGTGTGTAAACTCAATAAAGCTTTATATGGACTCAAACAAGCCCCAAGGGCTTGGAATTGTAGGCTTGTCTCATTCTTGTAGGACAAAGGATTTCAACCTAGCAAGGCAGATCCATCACTATTCATAAAAAGGAGTAATTTTGAAGTCATCTATTTGTGTGTGTATGTAGATGATATTATACTTACAGGAAATGATACAGATGGCATGAAGAGAATCAAAGAATAGATGAGAGAAGAATTCAAGATAAGTGATTTGGGTTCACTTACCTACTTCCTAGGATCGGAAGTTGTCTACAAAGATCATGGTTTGTTTCTTACTCAAAGAAAGTACATTAAAGACATGTTGGCAAAATTCAAGATGAAAGATTGCAGGATTGCAGGTACTCCAATGGAGATTAATCATAAATTGAGCTCACATGAAGGTGAGCTCATAGAAGATGTGATAGGTTATCAAAGCCTTGTGGGTAGTTTGAACCATGCCACATTGACAAGGGTTGATATATGTTATAATGTGAGTGTGCTAAGTCAATTTATGCACACACCCAGGAAACCTCACATGGAGGCTACCAAGAGGATTCTTAGATATCTCAATTCATGCTTCTGTGAAGTGTAGTATTCACTCCCATATCTCTCAGTTTTCTCAGTCAGATTGCAGAGATGTTTTCTCTGATCTCGGTGCATAATTTTCAATGATTTAACTTGGTAACATTAGCTCTCTAAGTCAACTATAGTCTCACCAATTTGTAGTGCAATTTGATGTTTCAATAGTGAGATAGGATCATTTGAAGTCAACTATGTCACCTCATTTTCTACTTCTCTATCAGCACTCTCTCAGAATAGTCACTTTGTTAGAGATGTTTCTCAGTATGTGCTTAACCCTTTTCCATGATTCGAAGCTTGTTAGAATTCTGGTAGTGTCTAGTATATACCTACAAAATTTGAGAAGCATTGGATTCTTTAATCTTGAGAGATTGTCATTTTTCTACTCATGGGTCTTAGTACTATTACAACCCGGGAAAATCAGGGTCATGCTATCACTTGCTAAACATCTTTCTCCTTGTACAGTCCATCTTTTTTGTTGAGATAACTCTTTATTGTTAGCTTACTAAGATAGTAAGAGTTCCCCAAAAGGAAATAAGTTAATCGCTGCTGAGGCGAGAGAATTGTTCAAAACTTTGGACAGGTGTATGAAGATAAATAACAAGTTTTTGGCTCTTGAATCTACTCCAGCTTATCTATTTTGATTCAAATTTTTGAGAGTGATCTTTCAAGGTACATATGATGTCTCATACATCCTTTAGCAAGCTAAAAGGGCCCACCACATATGTCTGGAGTCGATTTGGTTGGTGTAGTGCAAAGTTTTTGCAGCACCACTTCATCTTCATCAACTACAAATCCATCTCTTCACATCAACTACGTCAAATGATAAAAAATATGCTCAATAATGGAGGCTCTCATGGCCATGAGATTACAATCCATTTTATAGATGCTTTGCCTCCAAGTTTGAATTCAAATTCAAACTTGGCTTTGCCTAAAAGTTCACCTCTAAGTTAGGAGATATTCCACCAAAATGATTCGTAGCTTTATCTCTTCCAAACTCCACGAATTTGTAGGCTTTACAAGATTCTTCCAAGTCAAATGACTTTTACAAAGATTAATGGTAAAAACCATAAGAAATGGTTCATGTGCATCATCAAAGATTTGCACATAATGCTTCCAATGCCTAGCCAAGTGTGAAGGCTTGGCATTTGCACCAACAACTCCCCCTCAAGCCAAACATCTTGGCTTTGTCTTCTTCATCAATCCTCTTGAATGTCTTGCAATCCATTCATAGCTTTAAACTTGCAAAGTTTAGTACTATCAAGTGCTTTGTTCAATAAATCTACACATTGCATATTAGTTGATACATATGCAAGTTGAATCTGCTTGCTCAATAGCTTCTCTCTCACATAGTGGTAGTGAACTTCTATATGTTTGGTCCTAACATGATAGATAGGATTTGCTGCAAGATGTAAAGAACTTGTATTGTCACCAAAAAACATTGGTGAGTTAGAATTTAGTCCTAAATCTGCATATATCAATATGATCCATATGGCTTCTTGAGTAACATTGGATAATCCTCTATATTCTGCCTCTATTGAAGATAAAGCAACAATAGGTTGCTTCTTGGAAGACCATGAAATGGGCTTATCACCTGCAAAAGACAAATATCCAGAAGTACTCCTCCTCTCTTCCTTACAACCTGCCCAATCTGCAACTCAATATAGCTTGATGTCCAAATCTGAAGTATATGGAAAGTATAAACCTTGATTTTGAGTACCCTTGAGATACTTCAAAATCCTTTTGGCAAATTCCAAGTGAGGTGCTCTAGGTTTATGCATGAATTGACTTAAGACACTTATTCCATAAGCAATATCAATTCTTGTCAATGTAGCATAGTTTAGACTCCCAACTATGCTTTGATATCCTACAATGTCTTCAAGCAAATCACCTTCATAAGCACTTAACTTTTGGTTTACCGCCATAGGAATGCTAGCTACTTTGGCCTTCTCCTAGTGGAACTTTTTCAACATGGTCTTGAAGATAGGTAGTCAACCTATGATTCCATGCGCTAGGTGCTTGCTTCAATCCATAAAGAGCTTTGTTCAATTTGCACACATACTTAACCTTGCTTGAGTCTTCATAACTAGGAGGTTGTGCCATGTAAACCTCCTCTAAAATCCAGCCATTAAGAAAAACATTTTTCAAATTCAATTGGTACATATTCCAATTCCTTGACGCAGCCGCACTTACCAATACCCTGATGGTTGGCATTTTGGCCACAGCTGAGAATGTATCTTCATAATCTAATCCTTGGGTTTGTGCAAAACCCTTAGCCACAAGTCTATCTTTATACCTATTTATGGATCCATATGAATTTCTCTTGATTTTGCAAATCCATCTAGAACCAATTACCTTCATTGAATCCTTCTTTGGCACTAGCTCCCAAGTATCATTCTCCTTGAGTGCTTCAATTTCTTCATCCATAGCTTCCTTCCATTCTTCCTTAGTCTTTGCTTCTTCATATGATGATGGCTCTTCAAATGATAAATCTTTAGCAAGATAAATGGAATGCTTGGTAAGTAAAGAATTGTCATACCCATATCTGATTGGCTTCTTGCTCTCCCTTTGTGCTCTTCTAATTGCTTGGTTGGATGATTCAGGTATGTCCTCCAACTTCTTCATCTTGACCTTGCCTTTTGATTTCCATGCCTTGAATTCTTCTAAGTTGATGATGTCCTCATCATCTGATTTGATGTCTTCAGTGTGGTTTGGCTCTTGCTTGGTAAGGCTTCTTCCAAGTCATATGGCAACTTAACTTTCCTGCATTCACTTTCAAACCAAGAATCATTCTCATCAAACACAACATCTCTACTGACCATAAATCCCTTGTTGGATGGATTATAAAACATGTACCCTTTTTTATTTAAATCATACCCTATAAAGATGCACTTCTCTACCTTAGGGTCTAGCTTACCTCTAATTTGAGATGGGATATGCACATAGGTGTGTACCTAAGTTGTGAAGCCTTAGGGACTTGTGCCAATGAGACTAAATCTCAATCACCCCACAAATGCATATAGTGATGGATTGATACATGTTTAATTATCAATCCGAGGAACCACATGAACCAAGTGTATGAAGACATGTGCGCACATGATGGAAAGTGAAGTGGCTGAGCTATAATGCACGTGAAAACACTTATCTCCTCTTCAACTCATTAACTCTCTGAAAATGCATGCCACGATACCACTTACAACAGTAAGCACAAATTTGAACCTTTCTCCCAGCCCAAAACTCTGAATATGGCCAATAGCGGGTTCGTTTCGAAGCTCTCAACAAGACGCATCTATTGATCTTCACTCATCTAACAAAGCTCTTCAAGTTATGCACAAACTAGCTAATGGCAGGAAACATCAACACTTGCTCTACAACTCGTGGTGGATCACACACACACTAGAGTCCTCTAAAAATGGCGGGGAGGGGTAGCTAACAGTCCTACACACACATTCCAAGCATATCACACACAACCAAAGATCATAGAGTAGGTGAAAATCAGTAAGAAAGAAGCGAATTCGAATTTCAGCTCTCCTGCTTCACAATGGCAAAAAAAGTCCTTACAAAGAGTCACGAAGTGACTTATATCCATGTTCCCTAAAAATGGTCCTTTCACACAAGAGACTGACACATTATTGACTAATCCCTAATTTCCTATTATGTTACAAGAATATGTTACAAGGATTTGGGGTTTATGCATCACGAGGACTTCTCTAGTGCATTTACATAGCTTCGAGGGAATTTCTTAGGAATTTGGAAGAAGAAAATTTGTGCCCATTAATTTGAAAATCTTTGGGGCTCCTCTTTTGTGCCTCCTTTGTCTGCAACACTCTCCTCCTCTTTGTCTCTATCGTCCCTTGACAGGCTTTGCTTCTTATGTATGGTTTGTGTATGGTTCCTGAATACACACACCCAATGGTCAAAGAAGCAATAAGGATGGTCATACAATTTGTTACTTTATCCAAAATTACTCTTTTGCTTCTATAAGCCCTTGCTATTCCTTATATTCATAAATCTAGGTTGTTGAATTAAGTCGGCCTACCACGCATGCCATCAATGGCTAACTTCTCAACCTCTACCTCTGTCTAACTTTTGGTCATCGGATCTATCTTTGTTCTCACACATCTGACCCTGTTGTATTTTGTTGGAGCCTGTTTACTTCTTTCCATTGCACACCTTACTTTGCAGGCCTTTTCTCTCTTCTAAGTTAGCGTTACATTTTAAAGGTCCTATTCTTAAATCTTCTTTGTCATCCTCTAGGACCTGATGCCTTGCTTTACCTGTTCATTTCTTTCCACCGCATGCACCTGGTGGATGAGGAAGCTGTGTGCAACCTCCCATTAAAAGTCCTGGTTGTTATCTTTCTTTATTTACATTCCTCAGGACCTGGTTCTTTGGTGTTGTTGCCTGATGTATGCCCCTGCAGGGCTTTGCGCGAAGGGTTGTTCTTTTCTTGATGAGCTTTTTCTTCATTGAGCCGTTTTGGTCTTTGATCTTCTCTGTCTTCTCTTTTTTCTTGATTCTTCCTCCACACATCCCTCCTCCTGAACTCTGTCGTCCCCGAAAAGCTTTTTGTGGCGACGTGCATATGTTTGGATGACTTTCTGCTCTATACTTAAGCAAATTTGCTTGACATATCATAAATTCCTTCCATTGAGTTGACTTTACACCGTCCTTTGGTGCCTGTCTATTGTTGGTATTGAAAGGTTTCAAAATCTGTTCTAGGCTCTTGCTCTCAATCTCTGCCTCTCTCATTACTTTGACCACCTATTCTTCAAATTCTTCTGTAAGCTGGGACACCAATAGTGCCCGCTCATGTCGGCTTAGTTCTACAATAGCCCAATTATGTCTTTCAGTGTTAGGCTCTGCTTCCTCCCTTATCATTGAATGATGCATGGGGGGTGAAAGAAGATGTACCTTAGTCTCCTCAGTAGCCGTTGTGGAGCTTGGAACTACTGGTGTCCCCACGGTTACCTGTTGTTCTATTTGAGCTTTTAGTTTGATGATGAGTTCATCCTTTGCTTTGATTTCTTCAGTGGCTTGTGTGATTGCATCCTTGTTCTTCAGGAGTCCTTCTCTTATGGCAGCACATTGATTAGCGTCTTCATTGCATTGTACAAGGAATTTATTCTTTGCCATCTTCCACTTTTTCCTGAGTTCATTGGTGTCTTCCATATATCTTTTTTCCCATTCCACTATGATGGCTTGCTCTTTTTTCAGCTGATCTTCGTACTTTGCGATTTGATCCTCCAATGCTTTTGTGCTGCTTGCAGTCAGTTCAGGTGTTTCGATGGGTTGGTTACACAATATGGCATTCATAAGCTCTTTATTTATATTCCTTAAAGTGTCTGCTTCCTCCATATATACTTTGATTTGACTTTCAAGGAACTTACTTTGGGTATTCATTCTTGCTTTTTTGGCTTCACCAACTTCATATTTTCTTTGCAACTCTTTAAGTACAGCCAAATTCAACCATGTTTTGGGGATGCTTGGTTCTTCCCTTGTTCGTATGTCTCTTCTGTGTTCCACATGTATGGTTTCGTTGTGTTGTTGTCTTATTTGAAGGTGTATCTCTTGCTCTCTTTCCTCCTCTTCATTAATGGTCGATTTGGTAGCACTGCCTTGAAAAGTGATATCCAAAGGAGAGGGTTCTGCTACCACCTTGATTGCGTTGAAGGGATCGGGCTTCAGTTAGTTCTACTTCCGTGATGGGTGTATTGTCTTCTAACCTTGTTTTTGGAAGTACATGTATCCCTTTTGACGCTGGAGCGACTTGAATTGGCACTATGGATTGGCAAATCATCCTCTTCCTTATGTATGGGATTCCATTGTAGCGGGGGCACATCCCTATATGCAAACATATGCAAATTTATCTTGGTAGTCGTTCCTTGATGTTGTAGATATAAAGCATCTCTTCCCTAGTCTTGTACCACCCTAAGTTGTCTCATGAAAGGTCGTCCCAGTATCATTTCATAGTTATTAGCTTTTCCAAATTGACATATAGCTAATGTGTGCTCAAACTCCACTTCGCAAGTGGCTAAGTTAATTCTCTCCAGTATTCCTAGGGGTCTCTCTACATGACCATCGGCTAATTGAAGCTTCATACGTGTTGGTCGTAGGGTTGGCTTTCCCCATTTCTCCCAAATCTCTTTGGTGGTTATGCCTACTCCTGCTCCTATGTCTAGTATAGCCTTGGTCATGTATCCATTGTATGTGACGGGTAAACATGTGTTCCCCTCATTTCCATCCCTAAATTCTCCAACTTTATCCATAGGAATTTGTATAGTAGAGGGACCTTCACATTCCTCATTTTCCTTTTTATTCTTCTCATGCTCTAACTTCAATTGTTCCGCTAATTGCTTCCATATTTGAGGCTTGACATGTAGTAAATCTTGCACAGTCAACCGACATTGTACCTTGGTCTTCTTGAGTTCAGATAGGTTGTTCTTGTCTAAAGATGCATCTTCCTTCCCTCGTGCAGTGGGAGCACGGAATATTATGGATTCTTTCTCATATTCTCCCATGTAGTTTGGTAGGGTCGCAATGTTGTGTGCTTCCTCCCTAATTCGGTCTAACATGAAAACCTCTTCATATATTTGTTCCAAGTTTGGAGTTGGTTGATCATCTTCCACATCTAATTCCTCAAAGGGTGTTCTGGAAATCCCATTGATTTGTCTTGAATGCGAGGTAAATCTTCCTTATTATCTTTCTCTTTTGGTTTCTGGTCATTTTCTTTAAAACAATCATTGTATTGATTTTTAGATATTCTTGTCTCTTGGAGGACAGGGATAGTCTTTTCTAGAGTGGCTTGAGCTACCTCTATGAGCCTTCTACATATCACAAGTCTCTCCTTTTCTACGTCCCCTTGTGGATAGAGTTTCTCGTGTTGTTCCATGTTTGGTCCAGTCACGATTCTAGCTTGGTAAGCTTTCAGCCACATATCCAAATCGTTTGGTACTGGGTCAGCTAAGATTGATCTTGGCTTGTTTGGTTCTTGCGTCTAAGGTGTAATGGGGGTTTCTTCCCATATTTTAGGTTCCTTAGGTTTCTTATTGTCTCTTGTCCCCTTCTACTATGTACTCTTTATCACTGCTTGACGATTCAATTACTTCAATCCTATTGATTTGTGCAGTGTCATGGGTCTTATTGGGATTCTTTGGATAGTCTCTAAATAGATGTTCCTTTCCACATTCATTGCAATACCCTTCCCAAGTCCTGGGGGGTGGTGGGTTATAAGGTCAAGTGCACTCTCTTATGAAGTGGTCTCCTCCACATCTATAGCAAGGTCCCTTTGGCACATGCATTCTAATGGATGGCCTCATGGGTGGTGGTGCTTTGGGTGCAGTGTACATTAGGGTTGCCAACTCCTATTCATAGGCGTTGTCATATCCCTCATAACCATAGTATTCTGGGTCATAAATTTGGTCATACTCCAGCAAACTGGTGTCATAGGGATAGTATTCTCCTAGGGTTTTCTCGTATCCTTGATTCATTGATTTTGTACTGGCTAATGGCATAGCTGGTACTCTCCATGTTTTCCTCTGGTTGAGTATATTTAACTGGCACTAAATTCTGTGAAAGTGGTGGTTTTTGTCCTAGCACTGGCTGAGGTTGTCCATATTGACCTTGTTCGTATGGTCTCGGTGCTCCTTGTGGTCTTGGATATGGATTCTATCTTGGAATCTCCCTTCCAGGCTCTCTAGGAGGGTATCCATACGACCTATACTGAGGTTGATTTAAGGGTCTTGACTGCCTGTTGAATGGGCAATTCTCAGTAGTGTGATTAGTGTATTTCTATTCTATCTGGCAATACAGGGTGGGTCCTTGATATGGTTGCCTATTGTACAGATAAGCTTGAGGCATACCCATTCCTCCTCTTGCACACATGTGAGTTGGATGGTCTCCTCTACATAGGCTACATCTTCGCAACATGTGTATTCTCATTGATGGATGCTGGTAGTTCCTCTGTCCGTGAACTCCTAACTTCTTGGCTGCCAGTTCCGCTAACTCCTCTACATTACTAGAGTTAGATGTCACTGTACTTCTAGTGTCTTCTGATTTCGTAGGGCTTGGTGTACTTTTGAGATCGTCAGCTAGGTTCTCTTCTAGGTCAATACATTCTTGAAGATACTCGCACAATGTCTGCAGCCACTTCATATAGACTATTGTTCTCAAAGTCCCGTTCGTCAATCCATCCAAGAATAGTGATATCATTTTTTATTGAGTGGGTCTTTTTGTTGTTGGACATCTATCGACATATTGATTAAACCTCCGGGCAGCCGTTTTCACCGTTTCAATGGGATTTTGTTTGAAGCTATAGATTAAGGATGAAGAGTTGTGTTTAATCCCTCTCTTGGTGAATTCTCCTATGAAATCTTGAAAAAATTGCTCAATATTTTCAAATTGATTGGGATCCAATGGTTGGAACCAAGTCAAAGCCGTCCCTGTGAGGGTAAGTCCAAAGGATTCATATTGCACAAAGAAATCCTCCACTTGTTCAGCCCGTAATACTTATTTAAATTTAGCTATGTGATCATAGGGTTCTCCCATTCCGTCATAATGAGATTTCTCATACATTTAGCCACTTGAATTGGTCTTAGTCTTCTTATGGGTTTGGGTGGTCTCGATATTACAGGAATTGCTAGTCTAATAGGAGGTATCCCATGATGCACCCCTGGTTGTGGTCTTGGCCTCATTGGTGGCCAGTTTAGGTTGCTTAGTCCTAGGTGGGTTTGATTGTGTAACTATACTCCTGGCATTGTAAATTGCACATGAGTTTGGTTAGGAACACTTTGTTGGCTCGTTTTTCATGACATTGTATTCTCTGGCTCTTGATACGTCCCAAAGGGATTATTAGAGGTAATTTCCTGCTCTTGAGAAGGGAATACAGGAAACCCCATATACTTCAATTGACCCCTATCAACTCCATCTACTCGCCAATACCTTCTTTGGTTCTGGTCTAGGTAGGTGACTTCGGATCCTTTAACTCATAGAAATTCATTGGGCTATCTTCCTGTCTGTGTATGGGTGAATTAGTTTGTAATAATAAGTCTAATCCATGGATTAAGTAGACATCTAATAGGTAATCATCTTGAGGTATCCAATCCCCTCTCAAGACCCGAGTTACCATTGATTTGCCTCTTGGTGTAGTTACTAACTTTTCAGGATCAGGTCTTCCCGAGTTTCCTTGTCCTTCCAATCCTCCTCTCTTGTTGATCCAATTTGGGTGTTCTGTTACCACGTAGATGTGACCTAATTTGTCCATGTACACTCCTCCTTCATACTTAACTACAGGTCTGGGCACTATTGCTGATTTAGTGGAGTTCACCATCCTGACTACAGACCTATTTAAGCAATCCAGGTAAATAGGGATCCCTTGGGGATTAGTGGACACAAATTGTAGAGAGGTACAGTATTCCCCCTCTACAATTGACATGAAGTTCTCCCTAGGGACAGAACCTTGCATGTCTTCTGAAACCATAGGTATCTCCTCCTCTGAATCATTAGAGGTGTTAGTATAGATAGAGTGATGACTTGCTTGGGTTGCACTTCCTACCGACGAAATGACACTCCTTCGACTACTTAGTACTCGTCGTGATCTCAAGTTCATTCACCCTTCTGGGCCTATGTTGGCTTCCAACTTCCCCACAATTGACTCTTCAACTTCTCCCAAATTTTCCCTCAAAAGGCTTGATTGGTCTTGGATGATACCGCTTTTGGCAATACCAACTAGATGGTATGATACCGGCTATAGCACGATACGATACCAAAAAGTTCAGGCGATACGATACCACAAAATGACACGATACGATACCAACATTTGCACGATACGATATCCCTACATTCGACGATACCATAGTCAATTAGTGGATGATACGATACCCGGTCGCTAGACGATACCATACTGGATTCCTCACGATACGATACCAGAGCCTTGCACGAGATACGATACTTGTCCACTGCATGATAGGATACCAAATTTTTCATGATACAATATTGGAATAATGGACGATACGATACCAAAGAGGTTGGGCGATATGATACCATTTTTTTGCACGATACGATACGATACTAAGTTGGTGATACGATACCAACAGTGCATGCGATACGATACTACTCGATTGATGATACGATACCGAGTAGACCGCGATACGATAACATCGGTTGATCGTGATCAGGATACCAACTTGATGATACGATACCAAAATGGTATCATGATACCTCAAGTGGGTAGCAGCAATACGATACTAGGCGAGTATCACGATACTAAGGAATTTTGGTATCACGATACCAAAACTCAACTGATCATGATACCTCAGCCAATATCGCTCTAAACTCAAAAATGTTTATGCAAATATGTTTAGTTATCACCCCTCCTTACTCTTGACCCTCTGTCTCACTCAAAAACTCTCCAAAAACTCCCTGTTCTACCCCGCGATATCAAAAACGTCTCTAATCACGTATGGTGGTGTTTTTGAAGTAATTTCGATATTAAAAACTTGTGGTATCTTACCTTCAAAGATGTCTTGCCTAGGATTTGAGCTCTCATGGCTGCTTTTTTCTTTCCATGCACGATACCATTCAGGCAATACCGAACGCTGCTCCGCTCACAATAGCAGTTCTTGCACTAGTGTCAAATGAACTAATTTTTTTGGTTTTTATAGTTTTGTGATGCGTGAGACTTACTCTACACTAATTTTGGCAAATTTTTGGGATTTTTCTTGATGTTTCCAACTTCTTCCTACTCTATTCCTCTCTCTAACCTAACCCTAACTCTTCCCTTCCTTCTTCACTCCTAACCCTAAACCTAAAAACTCACTACACTCACCTCAAGGATGTGAAGTAACAAGTGCAAAAGTGCTTGACTACTTGCCACTAAACAAATTTACCTCTACAAGTACGATTTCTTCACTCTAGAGCTATAACCATCATGAAGGCACCTTGGTTAAGTTTGTTACCCAATAACGGTGCCAAAAATATGTGTACCTAAGTCATGAAGCTTTAGGGGCTTGTGCCGATGAGACTAAATCTCAATCGCCCCACAAGTGCATATAGTGATGGATCAATACACGTTTAATTATCAATCCGAGGAACCACATGAACCAAGTGTATGAAGACATGTGTGCACATGATGGAAAGTGAAGTGGCTAAGCTACAATGCATGTGAAAATAGTTATCTACCTCTTCAACTCATTAACTTTCTGAAAATGCATGCCAGGATACCACTTGCAATAGTAAGCACAAATTTGAACTTTTCTCCCAGCTTAGAAGTGTGAATATGAGTAGTAGCAGGTTCCTTTCGAAGCTGTAAACGAGATGCATCAATTGATGGTATTTTCACTCAAATTTTACAAATGCTCTTCAAGTTATGTGCAAAATAGTGAATGACAGGAAACACCAACACTCGCTCTAGAACTCATGGTGGCTCACACACACACTACAGTCATCCAAAAATGACAAGGAGGGGCAGCTAATAGTCCTACACACACATTCCAAACATCACACACACACCAAAGATCATAGATCAGGTGGAAATCAGCAGGAAAGAAGCAAATTCGAATTTCAACTCTCCTTCTTCACAATGGCAAAAAAAGTCCTTACAAAGAGTCACAAAGTGACTTATATACATGTGCCCTAAAAATGGTCCTTTCACACAAGAGACCAGCACTTTATTGACTAATCCCTAATTTCCTATTATTTTACAAGAATTATGTTACAAGGATTTGGGGTTTATGCATCTAGAGGACTCCTCTAGTGCATTTACATAGCTTCAAGGGAATTTCTTAGGAATTTGGAAGAAGAAAATTTGTAATTTGAAAATTTTTGCGGCTCCTCTTTTGTGCCTTCTTTGTCTGCAACAATAAGCAACACATCCAAAGATTCTGCAATGATCAAGTGATGGCCTTCTACAATGCCATGCTTCATATGGGGTCATCCCATCAAGTGATTTAGATGGAAACCTGTTAACAAGATAAGTGGCAGTAGATACACTTTCTACCCACAAATAATTAGGTAACTTTTTCTCATTTAGCGTTGACCTAGTTGTTTCAACAATCAACCCATTTCTTCTCTCTGCCACCCCATTTTGCTCAGGGGTATACCTTGTTGTAATTTCCCTTTTGATTCCTCTATCCTACAAGAATTCATCAAAATCATTTGAGAATTACTCACCTCCTCCATTTGACCTTAGTCTCTTTAGGCTTCTTCCTGTTTGGTTTTCCACAAATTGCAGCACTCTAGTGGATGGTGATTGTACAACATTGACTTCTGCTGCTCCTTGATTATCTACCAAGATCATTTGGAGATAGGGCCCAGATGTAGATGTTTTGTTTTGTGGGCAACAATTTGTATAATGATCCCTAGCATTTGGGAAATTCCTGCAAGGGGAGGCATTTTTTTCTAGGGTGCATTTACTCTCATAATATCCACACTCTCCACACCGAAAAAAAAATAGTTGGCCTTCTAGGCCCATATCCATAGTTACCTCTAGGTCATTGGTTATAGTTGTTACCTTGGCTGGGGGCCCCAGCCATTACATTGGTTGAGAGTTGAGCACCTCCTTGTGCCCAATAAGGTTGTCCAGGCATCCCTCTTGAGTGACATTCATGGGCCTTATGACTAGCTTTCTTGCATAGCTGGAAAGTTACACTTAAAAGTGAACACTCACTTACCACATGACCCTGCTTGTTGCACATGGTACACCATATTCCACTTTTGATGCCACCTCCCTTGAGTTCCTACAACTCCTGTCGAAGTTGAGCCAGCTCTTCTGCTTGGGCTTCCTCTTCCTTTGTAGCTTCAATGCTTCAATTTCTCACCTCAACTAAGTTACTGCACTCTCCGGGCTTATCCCTTTTTAAGCTCTCAAGCTCTTTCCTTAGCTCAATAACTAGGTCTTTAGGTTCTACAGGATATGATAAATTGGAAGAGCTCACCCCATTCTGCTATCTAATTTGCTCCAATCTTGTAGCTGTATTGATAAATTCTTCTATTGTTGCTGTCGGTAAAACTAACTCCTTTATTTTACATTGTGTTGATATGGGCAGTGGTTTAGCCAACCACTTCTTGATTAAAAAATCATGGGGAGGGTCTGGCAGTTTGGCCATTAAGGCCTTGGCTCTGGTAACAAATTGTGGGAAGGTCTCCCCAAGACCTAGTCTTAAATTTTCTAATTCTTCAATAAACGGTTTTGAGTTGTGTTCCCTTGTTGGAACTGTGTCCTAAATGCTTCCTTCATCAAGTCCCATGTGGTGAAATGGTTGTCGAAAAACTGACTAAACCATTTGTCTACTAGCCCTTCTAATATTGTAGGGAAAAGAATAAAAAATTCATCTTCTCTTCCCATCAGACCCCGTGTCTTACATAAGTCTAAGAATCTCCTAATGTGCTCATCTCGGTCTTCTTGTGCTAATCCTCTGAAGGATGGAAATTTGATATTCAATCTAGAAAGTAAAGTTTCCAAATCTACCTAGGCTGCCATATCCTTTACTGATGATAACGATGACAATAGATTGGTTGATCTTCAAATAAACTCCCTTCTTGTTGCTTTGCAAGGGACCCTCAATCTTTGAGATCGGGTTGTGGTCAAGAGCTCTTCATATTCCTCTTAGGTTAAGATAATTCCAATGGAAGAAAGATTACCTCTTAAACTAGTACAATACTGTCGTTACCCTTGCACTCTTCTACACTTTGCAAATTGCTTCTCCTATGCTCAAGCCTCCTTGTGGTCCCACAGGGTGTGCCAAATTTTGTTGGGGGATTCTTGTGCAAAAGGGACTTGAGTGTTTGTAGGAGAAGGAAGAAAGATAAAGACATCGAAAGCTTCTATAGATTGATTATAAGGAGAAAAGTACAATGATGATGTATAGTACAATCCCAATGCTCTCTATGCAAAATCCCAAAGAGTACAAAATCAAACAAAGTTACAAAATACCCAAGGTTCTTGCTGCTGTCGACCTTCTCTTACACCAGACGTCCACCTTCTCCAAGAGCTTCCAATAGGGGGAGGTATGAACACGTTCTGTTGACGCACAAACAACTTCAATGGGACCTTGTGGCCTTTGATTGCCTTGCTTAGCACTTCTCTGCACACACCTAAGTCACACTTCTTGCACACTTTGCACTTTACTTATCTGTGTTGCACACTCACTGTATGTCTCTTGTTCTTCTCTCCCCTAGTGTAAACTATGCCCACCTTGCTTAGTCTCACCAAGAATAATGACTTGACTTGAGTTGAGTGTCAGTTTGCATAGGCTCCTAACTGATAGCATATCTTGGTGCTCACTTTGATGTCCCAAGATTGTCTCCAAATGTGGGCAGCCAAGGAATGCCTGTTTGGTCCTGTAGTGACTTTAGGACAATAATAAAACTTTGAATGGGGGCCATACTTTCACGTCTACATATGCTGCCTCTTCACATGAATTCACATTTTTCCTTTCAATTCTTCAAATGTGTACCTAAGGAAGGGTTCATCTAAACCTTCCAAACACTTTAAAAACACTTTGAACCTTAGAGAAATTACAGAAAGACACTCTGCAACCTGCATCCAACTTTTTGCAAAATATAACCTTTGTGAACAATTGATCGTGCACTACCAGTGCACCTTGCCAATGAACTTTGAACGCTTTGATGCTGACCATCTTCACTTTGACCTTGACCATGGTGACTTTAACCACTTTGATTTTGTGCCTTTGACTTTGATCGTGTTCAGTTTGACCACTTTGACTTTGATTGTGTTGACTTTGACCAATATGGCTTTGATGGGCTCAACAAGTTGCTATGGTCAAACCTCTATACTCTGCTTCAGTTGAGGATAAAGCAACTGTTGGTTGCTTCTTGGAACTCCATGGCACTAGCTTCGAACCTACAAATGCTAAGTAACCAGAGGTACTTCTTTTATCATCCTTAGCTCTTGCCCAATCTGCATGTGAATAGATTTTGATATCCAAATATGAAGAGTAAGGATAGAATATACCTTCATTGATTGTACCTTTGAGACACTTAAGTACTCCCTTAGCTGCATCCATGTGTGGTCTTCTTGGAGAGTGCATGAATTGGCTTAGCACTCCTACACTATATGAGATGTTTGCTCTTGTATGAGTAGCATATATCAAAATACCTGCCAAGCTTCATATTCTTTAATGTCTTCAATTTTCTCACCTCCATAAACACTAAGTTTATGATTAATCTCCAAAGGTGTACCTATAGGTTTAGCGTTCTCCATTTTGAACTTAATAAGTAGATCTTGAATGTATCTCCTCTGAGTCAAATACATTCCTTCATCTGTGTATATCACCTACATACATAGGAAATATTTGAGCTCACCTAAGTCACTAATTTTGAACTCCCCTTGCATGTGTCTCTTGATCCTTTGAATGCCATTCAGATCATCACCTATCACAATAATATCATCTACATATACACACAAGTAGATAACCTCATTGTGATCCCTTTTGATGAATAGAGAAGGATCTCAGTTGCTAGGTCTAAACCCTTGATCTTTAAAGTATGTAACCAACCTATAATTCCAAGCTCTACAAGCTTGTTTCAATCCATACAATGATTTCTCAAGTCTGCGAACATAAGATGCATAATTAGGGTTTTCAAGACCTGGAGGTTGTTACATGTATACCTCTTCACTTATCCAGCCATTTAGAAATGTATTTTTTACATCAAGTTGGAGGAGTCTCCAATTTCTTCTTGTAGCTACACTTGTTTTTATTGTAGTCAGCTTTGCAACTCAGGTGAGAATGTTTCCGCATAGTCTATACCATGAGGTTGTGAGCATCCTTTTGCAACTAATCTTGCCTTGTACTTGCAAAATGATCTTTATCTAAGCTTCTTTTAACTTTATATACCCATCTACAACCAATTACCTTTTGATTGGATGACATTGGAACAAAATCCCAAGTCTCCATCTCCTTCAATGGATCTATTTCTTCTTTCATTGCCTTTTCCCAATTAGGGTTTCCCTTTGCCTCTACATAGGTTGAGGGTTCCTCTGAAATTGAGTCTTTTTCCAAGTAGATTGAATGCTTTGTAGCAAATGTGGAATCATATCCATACCTTTTTGGTTGTTTTTTCTCCCTTTTTGATCTTCTAGGAGCTTGCTTAGAGCATTCTCCACACTCTTGCATCTTTGCTTTACTCTTGACTTCCACAATTTGTAATCATTTTCCCTTTCATCTTGTTCATCATTGATATCACTTCTTGGATCCTGAACATGTGTATCATGATTGCTTCCTAATTGATGAGAATCAGAATCAAGATCATATGGTAGAGTTACCTTTTATTTGTCTTCATCATACTAAGACATGTTTGGTGTCACTCTAGCACAATGGCAAGTACCAATGTGAGGAGCTTCACCTCATAAATGTCAATCCGTGGAGACGTGAAGACCGGTATGAAGACTGTGAGCAAGTGATGGCACAAGTGCATGAGTGAAAGCACACAAGCATGCACACACATACACACACCCACACACACACACGTGCACAAAGTAAGAGCAAAGAGTGGAACAATGGAAGGTCTTCAAGTACACAAGAACTCTCTTACAAAGCTGAAATCTACAACAAGCTAACCTCAAAAATGACCTCTCCCGCCCTTTTTATAGTTTTTTGAGTGGTTTTGGCATTGTCCAGACCTAGTGTTTGGCCTAGTTAAAAAATAGGTTCCAAGGCCTATTTGGGGGCTCAAACGGAGTCTAAAAATTATGAAAATTGATAGGAAGATAGTTCTAATACTCCTCAAGCTCAACGACTCCTCAACTTGAACAAAATGGAGTTGCAAAAATGGAAAATGGTATTTACAATGGTTTTTAGTGGTGAAAATCACTATTTTTATAGGGATTTCTTTTGAAAATTTGACATGTGATTCTTGGAGCTCCCTACTTGCTCCTTCTTCTTGTGTGTCCACTTCCTTGATGGGCTTCCATGCTTTGTCCTTGACCTTGAGCTTCAACACCTGTGTTCTTAAAACACAACATCTCTACTTGTAGTGAATTGCTTGTTTGAAGGATTATAGAAATTATAACCCATATGAGTTGAGTCATAGCCAATAAACATTGTCTTTTTTGCCCTTCCATCTAGCTTAGCTCCTATTTGTGATGGTACATGAACATAAGCTAAACAACCAAACACCTTGCAATGACCAAGACTAGGTTTTCTTCCATGCCATGCTTCGTAAGGAGTCATACCTTGAAGTGATTTGGAATGCTAGTCTATTGACAAGGTACATACCACTTGGAATAGCCTCTATCCATAGATAATGTGGTAACCTCTTCTCTTCATCATTGTCCTCACTGATCCAACAAGTGTGTTGTTTCTTCTCTCTGCAATTCCATTTAGTTGAGGAGAGTACATGGTAGTCACTTCCCTTTTGATACCTTTATCTTGCAAGAACTCATCAAACTCTTTGGACAAGTATTCTCCCCCTCCATCACATCTGAGCTTCTTGAGTGATCTACCTATATGACTCTCCACATGTGCTAGATACTTTTGAAGAAATCAAGCACTTCATTATTACTCCTAATACAATATAGAATAGTCCATCTACTATGGTCATCAATAAATGAGACATAATACCTTGATCCTACCAATGAAGGTTCTTGACTTGGTCCCCATACATCTGTATGTACTAAGCCTAATAAGTTGTTGTGGATGTAGCCTTTGTGGTTGAATGGTTGCATTTGTGCCTTCCCAATCTGACATGCATCACATCTTTTGATCATATGTTGCTTTGATATGTTTGGTAATCCTAGAACACTTTGATCTCTGCATATATCCTTCAAGGTTCTTTCATTAACATGAGCAAGTCTCTTATGCCACACTTCAATCTCACTTAGGGTTTGAGATCCAAAAGTCAATAGAGCTATGTTCCTAGTTTCTCCTTCCTCAAAAGTAAAGAGCCTACTATGCTTCTCACCTAAAGCTATCTTCTTAAAGCCTTGACATGGATCTTCCACAAATGATCCATGTTGGGTGAACCTAACTTGCAAGCCTTTTTCAACTATTTGGCCTACACTTATTAGGTTTTTTGTGATAATTGGTACATAAAGAACCTTACTCAGAATGTTTTTCCTGCCATTGGAAGCTTTGACAAAATACCAATCTTCCCCACATTGTGCTTTGTGTCATCTCCTGTTTGAACTTCATGTCTATACTTTGGACTTTCCAAATCAAATAGAAGAGCAATGTTGCTTGCAACATGATTTGAACATCCTGAATCTATGTAGAACAAATGATCATGTTCTTTACCTTCTTTGTAAATTAGATTAATTAGAAGCAATGAGTCTTCATGTGCTTGATCTTTTGAATAATTGTTGAAGTCCCTATGATGGTTTGTTTAGGTGTCATCTTCATTTGGTTGAGCTCCTTCCAAAGATGATTCCTTCTTACTTTGGTACTACCAGAAAAGAAAGTCTTTAGGGCATCCCAAGTCTCTTGAGATGTCTTGCATCCTATAATATGTGGTAATTGAAAGTTATAGTTAGAGTTTAGTATGTACGGCCTTGCTTGAGCATCCTTTGTGCACCAAAGTGTGAGCTTACCTGTCTCCTCTTGTGTAGGTCCTCCTTTGGATCTTGGAATAGGCATAGCTTCAGCACTTGCTACAATTCCATAAAGATTTCTACCTTGCAAATAGGCCTCCATTCTGATTTTCCAAGCCACATAGTTGTGTTGATTAAGCTTTTCAATCATTGAGGGAAAGCCATCACCCATCTTGATCTATCTCTGATACCACTGAAAGAACTTGGAGAAGCTTGTAGGATGTAGAAAAGTGAGTTATGAAGCGATGATGTTTGGTTTAGCCAACCGGCAGAAGACCAGCCGTTGAGCTTATGGAGACTCAAATAGACCTTATAGGTATGTGAGAAGTGCAATAAAATTCACTATTTACTTCGAAGGATCAAGGAGAAAGAGTCGATACAAAACAGATAGGTATGCACATTGACTAGCTCAAAAAACTTATTATCTTTAGATGAGACAATCAACTTTAAATGCTCATAGCAAACGACGTGATTAAAATTAGAAAACATCATTTTGGATGAGTGCTACATATAGGTTTGAGTGTATAGATGAGTGCTACATATAGGTTTGAGTGTATAGAATGGACAAGAGTACAAGAAATAAGCAAAATATGCTTTTGGAATGAATCAAACACTCAATAGTGGTACCTCCTATTTTTCAGGAATTCACAGAGATAGACCTTGAGACACAAAAACTAAGATTTCTCCCAATCTACTAAATAAAATGATTTGAAAATTTATACACATACATAATACACTAATATGGTTCCAATGAGTACTTTTGTGTCCAATTTTGAGATCTATAGAGAGATTAGCAGCCTCTAAAAGCTTACTATTATTGAAGAAGATGATGTAGAAAAATGGACCAAGACAATGATGGCCACAAGTGTATGTATATTGCTTGCATGTAATGTACAATTGATTTGAAGTCTTTATATAGACCCTTGAAGTGCTCCATGACTTCTACAAGTGGAGTTTTAATTCAAATGAAGGTGGGATTAGTTGTTGGAGGGAATCAATTCCCTTTCCTGCAATCTAGGAAAAGTGAAGATCTAGTTTGATCAACTTTTAGGTGATTGATTGATTCATTGATTGCAAATAAAAATTCATGGAATGCAAGCTCTCTTTTGCCACTTTTACATGTGTAAACCTCTTGGTAAAAGATCCATAAAAAATCTTTTTAAAAAATACAATAAATGAGCATAGGTAAAAGAATGCTTCAATGGATATTCTTTCGATATAATCCAAGCGATAGCTTTTGATGTAGATCAAATCCACCTCAAGCGTAGTGTAAACTTGATGTTCCAACAATGTTCATGATTTCAAGAACTCTACCAATGGTCTGCTCCATTCACGTGCTATCATACAATAGCCTAAAGATGAAATGTTCTTCTAATGAGGAGGATTGGCATTAATTACATCTAGACACATGCTCATGTGCTTCTTTTTGCATGTTGGACTAATGATTGCCTAACTCTCTTAGTTATTGCATTGCTCCACTTATTCCTTTGTGAACTTTCCATCGACTTACATGATCTTGATGAATCAGGTTTGTTCTCTCCTTGTCCTCTACAGATCTCGAAAGAACTCCATTAGAATCTTTGAAATATAAGATACCTACCACTATGTGAGGGTTTCTTACTTTCCAAAGCTCTTTGCCATTTCTATGGCATGATCCATGTGTAAGCATTGGCACCATGTTTTCCTCTCATGATGTTCAACTTGCACACTTTTTTTCGTGCCCTTTCTACACAAAACCACGAGGCTGAAATGCATGCACTTTATCATGTCAATCACCATTCAAGAATTTAGTTTTGATTTCCAATTGATGTGAATTCCAACCATGATGAGTTGCAAGTTCATAAACGCCATGAAAAATGGTTGTTCGACATGTGGGAGCAATGCTCTCATAAAAATCAATCCTCTCTCTTGAGCATAATCTTTGGCAATATGCCTAGCATTACACCTATCAACTATTGCATCATGCTTACATTTAAACGTGTGTACCCATTTAGTGCCAATGGCCTTTTTGCCTTGAGGAAAATCACATAAAAACCAAGTACCATTCTTCATAATAGCATCATATTTTGATTGCATAATGTTGAGCCCATAAAAGTCATATTGGTCAAAGTCAACTGCAGTCAAGTCAAATGGTCAAAGTCAAACTATTCAAAGTCAACAATGTCAAGGTCAAAATGAACATTAAAAATTTTGTTTTTTAGCCTAAAGTCACTAGAGGACAAAATAGGGATTCGTTGGCTGCCCCTTGGAGAGACAATCTTGGGACATCAAAATGAGCACCAAGATACTCTTGCAGTTAGGAGCATACGTGAATTGACACTCAACTAAAGGCAAGGACTATTCTTGGACCATTCGAGTGTAAGCAACGGAAGCATAGTCTAAGTGGAGTAAGAGAGAGAATTGAAGGAACACACAGTGTGCGATGCAGAGATTTGAAGTGCAAGGTGTGCATGAAGAGTGACCAAGGAAGTGTGTAGAGGAGTGTTAAGCTAGTCTCCTAAAGATCCCAAGGTCTTATTGAAGTGTGCGCATGCCGATAGAAGGTACCCATCCCTCCCCCTTAGTGGAAGCTTGGTGCAAGGTGTGCACAAGTGCAGGCTTGGAGAAGGTGGAGGTTTGGTGCAGAGGAGGCTGGCAGCAACAAGTCTCTTGGGTATTTGGTATTTTGTAATTGAGCCCTCTATGGGATTTTGCACAGAAGCATTGGCTTGTATTGTGCCTCAATATTGTATTTGTCTTATTGTAATCAATTGACAGAGGCTTCCAGTGTGTATTTTCTCTTCTTGTCTTACCCATCTCTCCTACAAACACTCAAATCCCTTCTGTCAAAGAATCCCCCAACAATATTTGGCACACCGGGTGGGACCTCCAAGGAGATTTGAGCATAGGAGAAGATATATTGCAGTTGGAGAGCAATATTCCAATGTCGGCAGTACTACTTCAGTGGACTAAGAGGTACATATTCTTATCAATTATCACACAAGAAGGAAGGCTGTTAGAAGATCATCTAGTCCACTTTCATCAACTTCATTAGTAAGGAGCATGGCTGGTCAGGTAGACCTGGAAACCTTACTATCAAGATTAAATATAAAATTTCCTTCTTTCAAAGGCTTAGCTCAAGAAGATCCTAACGAGCATATTAGAAGGTTTTTGGCACTATGCAAAACTAGAGGCCTAATGGGTAGGGAGGATGCCTTTTTGATACTCTTACCTGCCACATTAGAAGGATTAGCAAATAAATGGTTCAGCGAGTTTGCGGAGAACCATTTTACAACTTGGGACCTAATGAAAGATGCATTCAAAAATCAATTTCAGCATAGAAATACTAGAGAGATCATCATAGAGGAATTAGAGAATTTGAGATTGGGTCTAGGTGAAAAGTTCCCAGAGTTTGTGACTAGGGCCAAGGCACTAATGGCTAAATTATCAGACCCACCACATGATTTTTTTGTTAGGAAATGGTTAGCTAAGCCACTTCCAGTGGCCACCCAATGAAAAATCAAGGAATTAGTGTTGCCTATAGCCTCCATAGAGGAATTCATCAACACAACTACAAGATTGGAACAGATAAGGCAACAGTATGGAGCAACTTTGCAAATGGGCCTAGAAGGCCAATCATTTGTTTCAGATGTGGAGAATGTGGGCACTATCAAAGTAGGTGCACTCTACCAGAAAATGCCCCTCCTTGCAGAAACTGCCCAGAGGAGAGAGACCACTATACAAATGGTTGTCCTAAGAATCAAGCCTCTTCATCCGGACCCCATATTCAAATGATTTCTGTACACAAAGAAGAAACGTTAGATCAGGTCAATGAGCCATCACCATCTACCAGGGTGGTGTAGTTAGAAGAAATAGAATCTTTTATAGTGAAAACAAGAAATAAAGGAAAGGCTCAAGTAGATATAGCTCAACAACCAAGTATTGATGGATTGAACAAAGAAAAAGAGACACCTGAAGACAAGGCCACTGCATGTGCAGATACAAGGAAAAAAGGAGATCCCATATGTACCAGTGATGCCATTGGGCATGCATTCAATAGGGCTCAGGAGGAATTGGGTAAGTCAATTGGAGCCCATGCTCTTAAGGAATCAGAGGCTTCAAAACTTCTCAAATCCATGAAAAAGTAGGTTAGTATTTTTGATTTAATAAAGATGGATGGGAAATTCAGGTCAGAACTATTGCAGATAATTGATGAGGCTTCCACTACAATTTTGGAAGCACCCCTTATAGATTATAAAAGTCCTTGGCTAAGAGTATCTATCAAAGGTCATGAATTTCAAGGAGTTATTGTGGATGGTGGATCTGGCATTAACTTGATGCCTGAACATACAATGAAAAAAGATTGGACTCCACCCTTCAAGGCCTGCAAATTTCACTGTTACTTTGGCAGATCAGAGCAAAGTAAGGCCCTTGGGAGTGATCCCAAAAGTTCCACTTGAAGTACAAGGTAATCTATTCATTCTAGATTTTATGGTTTTAAGATTGCCCTAGGTTGAAGGAGGATTTCCCCTCTTAATTGGAAGACCATGGCTGAGGCATGCAAGTGTCATTCATGATTGGGGCAAGGACACTATGTGGGTACAAAAGAAAGGGCAAGAGCTGACACAGATTCATTTAGAAGAGGGCCCAGATAATTAAGGAAACACCAGCATGATGCAAACAGTTGGCATTTGCATGGAACCAGAATCAGAGGATCAACCCCAAATAGATTTCGTGGAAGAAGAGGATATTCTAAATTGGCTCCAAGCAGGCAACTCTTCCTTTTGTTTTGGAATTTTTCTTAATAATTCTTGCACGACTGAAGGTTATGATGAAGATGAGGAAAAAGTCTAGGTTGATGGATTGGGAGAGCCCATCACAGACCACAAAAGGAGCAGGAAGACACCCCTCAAATACAACTTGGAGGAGGATATGACAACCACAGATAAGGAAGTTACTAAAGCTAAAGGCAAGGTAAAAGATTCTAGTGAGGAGTGTTCTTTCCCAATTCAAGAAATACCTGCAAGATGGATGCAAGACAAGGAGGAACACATTGAAATTCAAAATACCCCTGCTTATGAAGCAATGCACGAAAAGCTAGTGGAAGAAGACAAGTACAGAGATGAGCATGAAGATAATATGGTAGAGAGAAATCCTGTCAAAGAAATACAATTAGGCACTCAAGACAATAAATGGCCAGTTTTGGTGGCCACTTGGTTGTGGAACCAGCCAAGGCTCCTTGAAAAGGTAAGATCATTCTTGACCCATCATACAGATGTTTTTGCCTGGCATTATAAAGACTTAGAAGGAGTGCCTACCAATTATGGAGAGCATAGAATCCCTCTCGTTGAGGGAGCCAAACCAATACGAGGGAAGAGTTATAGACTCAACCCAAAATATGCCGAAGCTGTTTATGTAGAAATACAGAAGATGGAGGATGCAGGAATCATTATTCATGTGGAACACTAAGAGTGGCTCTCACCTATGGTTATAGCGCCAAAGAAGAATACCAATAAAATCAGAATTTGCATTGACTTTAGAGCGATCAATAAGGTGACAATCCTAGATGGATTCCCAATGCCGTTTGCAGAGCAGGTCATTGAAGAAGTGGCTGGACATGCATTATATAGCTTTATGGATGGCTTTAGTGGCTATAATCAAATATCAATACACCCAGAGGATCGTGAAAAGACTGCTTTTATCACATCATGGGGAACATATGTGTATGTAAAAATGCCATTTGGGCTCAGAAATGCTCTAGCCACCTTTAACAGAATGGTCAATCTCATTTTTGGCCCTTTATTGCTGGAATCACTTAGAATCTTCATGGATGACTTCTCTTCGTTTTCAGGTTCTCACAAGGAGACTCCTTTAGATTGTTTGGACCATCACTTGAGATAGCTGCAAAATGTTTTTAAGAGATGCAAGGAGACTAACGTAAAGCTCAACCCAAACAAATGTCATTTCCTGGTGATAGAAGGAACTCTCTTAGGAAATGTGGTGTCGGCTAAAGGTATGGCCCCAGATCCTGACAAAATCATTTCTATATTAAAGTTGCCTAAACCTAAATGTCCTAAATAGATTCAGAGTTTCTTGGGGCATGCTGGATACCATAGAAGGTTTATGAAAATCTATGCAGAGATAGCCAGACCGCTGGCTAGAATTACAAGTAAAGAAATACTGTTTAAATGGGAAGAAGAGGATGAAAAAGCATATCAAACATTACGGTCAGGTTAGTGTCTCCTCTCATTTTGATCACACCTGAGTGGTCAAAAAGCTTTCATCTACATGTAGATGCCAGTGCCTATGCAGTGGGGGAGTTTTGCCCCAACCCAGTGAAGAATTTAAGGTGGACAGACCAATTCAATATGCCAGTAGAATTTTGACCAAGGCTGAAAGGAATTACAACACTACAGAAAGGGAAGCTCTAGCCATGGTTTTTGCTGTCCAAAAATTTATCATTACTTACTCGGAGTAAAATTTGTTATTATAACAAATCGCCAACCACTAAAATACTTGCTCAACAAACCACAAGCCACTGGTAGAATATGGAGGTGGTTATTGTTGTTCCAAGAGTTTGATTTTTTTGTAGTCCATAAACCAGGTAAAGAAAATGTTATGGATGATCACCTATCCAGAATCAATATGATGGATCAAGCTAGTGGAGTCAATGAAGATTTTCCATATGCAAATCTGTTCGCTATACAAGCTCAAGGTTGGTATTATGATATCAAAAATTTCATTAAAACTGGTGTGTATCCAGCGAAGGCTAGTGCTATGCAAAGGAAGAGACTGCTAATCAAGAGCAGACCTTATACCTTCATTGAAGATAAATTATATAGATAGGGGAAGGATGAGAGGTTTAGGAAGTGCTTGGAAGCAGAAGAAGTGAGGGAAGTCCTTCAATCTGCGCATGAAGGAACATGTGGTGGGCACCTTCCAGGGCATATCATGAGTCAGAGGATCCTTGATGCTGGTTTATGGTGGCCTACATTATTCAAAGATGCGGATGATTGGGGAAAAGCATGTGATGTTTGCCAGAGGTGTGGACCTAAGCCCACCAAGCAGAGGCATAATCCATTGATTATTTCCACTTCTTGGCAACCATTTGAAAAGTGGGGGTTAGATTTTGTAGGGCCTATCTACCCTCCATCGATTCCAAAAAGAGAGAAGTATTTATTGATAGCCATTGACTATGCGACAAAATGGGCTGAAGCTATTGCCTCCCCTGACTGCACTGCCCAAACTGTTGCTGATTTCATTTACAGTAGCATCATTTGCAGGTTTGGATGTCCTCTTGAAATTTGTACAGACCAGGGTACTCATTTTGTGAATAAGGTCCTACAAGAAATTTTCAACAGGTATAGAATTCTACATAGGACTTCTTGTGCCTACTATCCAAGGGCTAATGGACATGCTAAATCAACAAATAAGGTATTAATTTCCTTGAGCCCTTTGAATTTTTACATGGATCACCTAAAGTAGCATTCATGCAGCGAAAGAAGGATGGTGATGTCTCTCAGAGGCTTGGAGCCCTACATAAAGTGGAGGAAATTCATCCACTAGCAACAAAACAATTGGTAGAAACTCAGATGAAGAGGAAGGGGGCACATGATCGAAATCTGTGGAAAAGCCACATAGAGATAGGCATGTTAGTTCTTCTCCACACACCTCATCTTCAAACACAAGTGAGAGGAAAATGGCTTCCACACTGGGAAGGACCTTATCCAGTTAAAACAATGCTGAATTGGGGTGCTGTGGAGTTAGAGACACTGAAAAGAGAGGCCTTGCCACTGGTCAACATTTCAAGGCTCAAAGCCTACCATCAACACACTTGAAGAAGTATGGACCACCTGGAACCGCAAAATCTATCCAAGTTGTACATAGTCCTCTTATTTTCTTTTTTTCTCATGTTTTAGTCGTCTCTACATTTTTTTCCCTGTTTGTTCTTTAAGTTCTTAGCAATTTTAGCACCGCTTTCCATTGTCCTCGATCAAAAAATACAATGTTTGGAATTCTCTAGGAATTTTTTCAAGCACTTTTAGAAATTTTCCACTATTTTTCATCTCTTCAAAACTTATTTTTTTATCAAAATGGAGGATTCCAAGAAGCTCTATGTGATTTTGAAGGAGGAAATTGGCATACATTGGTAGCATATTTCTTGAGAATTTTTTGAAAGTTTTTTTGGATTTTTTAAAGATTTTTTTGACAAAATTCTCTATTTTTCTTTAATTTTTGGTTTTTCCTAAAAAAAAACTTAGGGACTTTTCAAAAAAAAAAAAACTTAGGGACTTTTCAAAAAAAAACTCTCTCGCTTTCTTCCCCACCCCCCCATCTTCCCCATCTTTCATTGATGATTTTTCCAGGCATGCATGGGTATATCCACTCAAAGCAAAGTCCGAAGTGTTCATGTGCTTTAAACAGTTTTTGGTTTTGGCTGAAAATCTGTCAACATGTAAAATGGGCACCCTCCATTCTGATCGAAGGGGGGAATATATGTCTTCTGATTTTAATGCATTTCTGGCTGAACGTGGTATAAAACACTAGTGTACAGTGCCGTATACACCTCAACAGAATGGAGTTGCTGAACGGAAGAACAGGTCTCTCATGGAGATGGCGAGGTGTATGGTCAAGAGTCAGGCTTTACCTCATAGTTTCTAGCTTGAGGCTGTCATGTGTGCAGCATATGTACTGAGCAGGTGTCCCACTAAAGCGCTGCAATCTATCACTCCATATGAGGCTTGGCATGACCGTAAGCCATCTGTTGCTCATCTACGTGTTTTTGGTTGTTTGGCATATGCACTAGTGCCTGAACAACATCGCAAAAAATTGGATGATAAGGCAGTAAAATGTATTTTTGTTGGGTACAGTTCTGAAAGTAAAGGCTATCATTTGTATCATCCACAGACTAAACACATTCTGGTTAGCCGTGATTTTGTCTTTGTGGAAGATGCTATTCAGCCATTGCTTTCATGTACTAAGGAGACATCTGTTAGCTCCAAAGACATGTATGATACTTTGATGCCTCTTTTTACAGGTGGATAGTCTAGTGCTGGTCCTAATGAGGCAACTTCTCAGCCTTTGCAAGTTTCATATGATGATGTAGATCATTCCATTTCTGATGTAGATTTACATGATGCACTTGTTGATGAGAGAGCTCATATTGAGCAGGCAAAAACTATGCCAAAATGGCTGGTGCAGACTTTGCATGACAGCAAATTAGATGCACCTTTGTCATATCGTACTCGTTCAGGCTCTCACAGTGCCTCCTTTGCATCAGATTGCTATGTTATGGCTGCATCTAGTCTCTGTGATGAGAATGAGCCTGTTTCTTTTGATGAAGCACAGAATTTAGAAAATTGGATGGCTGCTATGCAATCTGAATATGATGCTAATGGTACATGGTCTTTATGTGACTTGCCTCCTGGCAAGAAGGCCATTGGCACTAAGTGGGTATAAAAGTTGAAGTGTAAACCTGATGGTACAGTTGACAGGTGTAGCTCAAGTGTAAGCACCACCTCCTTTACTTGTCCATCTGCGGAGGCGTGAGGACCGGTATGAAGACCACGAGCAAGTGAAGGCACAAGTGCGTGAGTGAAAGCACACAATCATGCACACACATACACGCACACGCGTGCAAGGTAAGATCAAAGAGAGGAACAATGGAAAGCTTCGATTGCAAAAGAGTTCTCTTACAAAGCTCTATTCTCTAACAAGCTAACCGCAAAAATGAGCTCTCTAGCTCTTTTTATAGTTTTTTGACTAGTTTTGGCCCTGTCCAGACCTAGTGTCCGGCCTAGTTAAAAATTAGGTTCCAGGTCTTATTTGAGGGCTCAAACGAAGTCTAAAAATTATGAAAATTGGTAGGATGATACTTCTAATACTCCTCAAGCTTGAGGACTCCCCGGCTTGAACAAAATGGAGTTACAAAAATAGAAAATGGTATTTATAATGGTTTTTAGTGATGAAAATCACTATTTTTATAGGGATTTCTTTTGAAAATTTGACATACACTTCTTGGACCTCCCTACTTGCTCCTTCTTCTTGTGTGTCCACCTCTTTGATGTGTTCCTGTGCTTTGTTCTTGACCTTCAGCTTCAACACTTCCCCCCTCTCGAGTCTGTCGTCCCTGACAGACCCTTGTTGTAATGGTTATTCTAGGTTGCTTTGAGAGGGAGTGTCCAGTCGGATGAACCAGAGCCGTCTCTCTTCCAATTGTGGCAAGGTTGATGGTCCGGTTCTTCATTTGTCACTACGAGCCTTTGTAAGTTGTAGTCCCTTGGTAGGTGCTTCTGCCTTGGATTCTAGCATGATTGTGTCGTTGTGAGTCTCCATTGATGACCTCAGATAGTCCAAAGATGATGTTCATAGTAGTCATGCCAAGTACTCATAACCCATAATGGATGATGGGTAAGTGTGTTCGTGCATGGGTTGAGGAAAATATGTGCCTTGTGCACGGCCTTGTAATGTAGCCCTATGCATGCTTACTTGGAAAATGCATCGGAAGAAGTATGGTGCAAAAATTGGGGGTCTTGAGCTAAGTGCTCAAGGGTATGCCAACGAAGAGGTTTCCTAAGCTATCATGGTTCTGAAGTTTCCAATAGTAAAGATACTTACCATGGAGAAGGTCGATCGATGTTCATCTCTTCGTGTTGTACACTCGGCCTTTGGGATGGAACATTGTTGATGAATGTCCTTGTTGATGGTCCATTGATGAGATCTTTTGAGTGGCTGATCCTGTCTCCTCTTTCCAAAGCATCATTTGCCAAATACTGAGAATTGAATTTCTTTATATTCATTGACAAACAAAATTCGATAACTACACCAAGCTTAGTTTCACATATTCTCTTTAGCTCACCATAAGCAGGAGTCTTCTCATCCAGTATACATACAACGATTTGCAGGGTACCAGAACTACCCCTTGCGGATATCTCCCTAGATGCTCTCGTACATGCAGTAGTTAAGCATCACTCAAGTTGCGGACCTTCAAGCTCTTCACTCTTACCATGGTAAGAGGAAACCATAGTTGTGGATGCCAAGTTCTTGACATCTACCAGATAAGGCAGCATTTATGTCATTTGCTAGCCGAGATACACTTCTATCCAAGCTAATAAATGCCTAGTAATCAACAGTTCCACTTGCACTCAACATGGCTCATTCATGTTTCATGAGCAAAACCTGGGAACAAGTTTTGTCTCTCTTTTTTTCCTTCTGCTCCTGAAGAAAAATGTTAGTATAAAAAAAAAAAAAGTTGACATATGTCAATGTGCTCTTGTGCATGGGACTCTCAAATGTGTCTATGCACGGCCATGTAATGTGGCCCTATATTAATGCATACTTTGGAAATGCATGACCTGAATGGTGCAAAAGACTAGGTTGTGCAAGGAGCACATGGTTGTCGCTCGTCGAGGCTTTCGATGTTATTTGCAGATGTTGATGTCATCTATTGTGGAGGTATCCATTAGATCTCGAGATGACAACTGATCCTTCCTCCTTATGGGGATCCATTTGAGAATGATCTCCGACTGTGTAGTGAGCACCTTTGGTTTATTCATCCTTGGCCGGTGTGTCCCTTGTGTTTGGCGCTTTGGTTTTGTAGGGGCCGCTGATGCTTTTGGCTTCCAGACCCATACCTTTGTGGTTGGTCGCTTGACTCGTGTTGGAGAGGTTAGTTGGTCTACTTTTGTTCTTGGTGTTTGGTTCTGACCTTTGCCTCGCCTTGGCTTCTTTCTTGAGACTTTTCGCGTATGGGAGAGCATAGGTTGTTGCGGACGTAAGAGCTTCCTGGGTACCCACATGTATAATTGCCCTTGTTGAGCTGCAACTAATTTCTTAGGCACCCAAATTTGTCGGATACCTTGTGGTTGAGCTTGTCGGAGCTTCTTCCTTCTTCTTCTAGCTTGGTTGGCTTGCCTGGATGGGGTTTGTGGGGGCAAGGCTGGTGGTTGCTCTCCTTTGCGTACCCAGATCTGCCTCATGCCCGGAACTGCTTTCTTGTCGAATGGTGTCTTTCTATCTAATGTAGCAGTTGTCTTGAACGGTTGTGTTTGCCTTTGTGGTGGAACTACTGTGGCCACCTGAGTCATTGGAGAAGAATAAAGATCCACCTGCCTTTGAACTTGTTCTTCCATGATTGACTCCTTCTGCATCATAGAGCTTTTAACACATACAACATCTTCTTCCATATGATGAGTCTTAGAAGAACTATGAGAATGTGGGACATCTGGATTTGTGAGCATGCAGTTCTCTAATTCCAATGTAATGCATTGTTCATGTACCCAAACTTGAAGAATTTGACTTCTTAGGTTTAAGTTAACTGCATGGTCATAGATCCAACCTTGACCCAAGACAAGTGGTTCTGTAAGGTTCTCATCTTGACACACTAGCACTTTGACTTTCATTGGAACATCTTGAAGGTAGATGGGAAGTTCCACCTCGCCCAAACAAGGGGTTTCCACACCTCCCAATCCTATGAGATAAGCTTCTATGGGATTGATGTTCAACTGCAAGTCTTGGCAGTAGGATAGTCTAACTGCACTACTTGCTGCACCTGAGTCAATCAATTCTTTCACACTTCTTGCACCCTTTCCTTGTCCTATCTCTATGGTCACAAATGGACGTCGGTCAATGACTTGAGAAGTACTTATGCCTGATTTTTGGCACATATACATGTGATATTTTGGGGCTTTTGAGTTGACATCTAGGCCTAGTTGCCTTAACTTATTTCGCCTAATACGCTCTCTGGCCTCTGCCTGTGCTTCTTCCCTCCCCCTTAGCTCCTCTTCTTTTCGCTTCTTAGCAGTGTTGAGTCTCGTAAGCATATCCTCTGTAAGAGGTTCTTGGTATAACTTGACTCTACATCCACTAATATAGTTTGGCAAGATATCTCCTTCTAGAGTGGCCAACTGAACTACACCACTAGTGGAAATTCTATTAATGATCATGGGTCCATATCCTCTTTTTTCCAACTTATGGGCATGTTGCTTTAGCGTATAAACCAGCACTAGGTCTCCCTCTTTCAATCCTTTATCTTTGATGTGTGCATCGAAGTATGCCTTTTGCCTTTTCTTTGCAGTGTAGATACCCGCTGCCGCTCGTAGCCTCGTCTCACCTAAGCGTTCTAAATCAAAGATCGTGGATGACAACTCATGTCCATTCCACTCATGCTCTTGTGCTACTTTTAAAGCTGGAATTAAGAAATCTAATGGTAGCACAGCATTCTGTCCAAAGACCATCTGAAATGGGGTGGCATTGAGTACCGTTTTGTAGGCAACTCGATAAGCCCAAACATCATGATGAAGTTGTTTGTCCCAATCAGAGCGTTTATTATTTACCAGTTTTGTCAATACGTTACAGAGGATCTTATTGGTGCTCTCGCCTTGTCCGTTAGCTTGTGGGTGATAAGGGGCAGACTTCTTATGTATCACTAAGAATTCTTGGAGAAGATTTTCAATGACCTCATTCAGGAAGTGTGTGCCTCTATCGTTTACTAACTCTATTGGTAGCCCATATCTCGTGAACACATTCTCCAATAAGAACTTAGCCGTAATCTGAGCATCATTCTTTGTTGTGGCTTTCACTTCTACCCACTTGGTAAGGTAATATGTGGCTACAATAATATACTCTGCATGGGAGTTTCTAGCTGGGGGGTTAATAGGACCTACAAAGTCTATACCCCATTTCGAGAATGCACGTCCTCCCATCATTGGCCTCAAAGGCATCTCATCTTTTCTAACTGGATATTGTGCACGTTGGCATGTGTCACATTTCTTCACATAGGTATGTGCATCCATATGGAGAGTGGGCCACCAAAGTCCTGAGAATAGAATGGTCTTGATCACTCGGTCAGGACCAAAATGTCCACGTGCAACACCACTGTGTGTAGTCTCTAAGACCTTTAAATAGTCTGATTCATGAACGCACAGTCTTAAGTAATCATCTTTGCCTCTTCGATATAGGTTGTCTCCTACTAAGGAATAGCCTTGAGCCTCTTGCTCCATGCTTCGTCTTCTTGCTAGACTAGCCTCTTTGGGTAATCTTCCCGACCTCATAAACTCTACCAATGGAGCACTCCAATCTGGAATTAATGACACTTAATAAAGGGTTGCATGCTCCACTGAGGGTTTTTCCTGGCACACAGAACAATTCTTAATCCACTCATGAATTTCTTTGTCCATGCTAGGCCAATACACTCCTAAAGTACTCCATAAGATATCCACGAGATGGATCAACCGGATGCTCTATAGGTATGCCAGCAACGAGGTACAAGAACGAAACAAGATCTCACTAGATGAGATCACCTCCATGCAAGATGGGTAGGATGAATCCATGTGGTATGTGGGAACCTCCAAAGATTTGACAATATCCACTAGGAGATGTGTATCGCCAAGAAGTAGGTCCTGTAGGAATGAAATATAAAGCATGAAGCATAAAATCATAGTCACATGGTAGTACATATGTATGATGTAGTCCTTCATGGAGTGTACAAAGTCCTGATGTGTGTCAGTAGGACCATGAAGGCACCCTCTGAATCGAGAAGCTAGCTCAGAAAAGGATTTAACTAAGTGATGAATCCAAGTAGATGCAAGAGTATCCTGTGGTAACTGAAAACATGTTGGACTTCAAGAATGGAAGGTGCATGCTTAGAATGCTCTTGTAGATTATGTAAGTAGACTCTTGAAGATAGGAATGGAGAATGATGAGTCACTAATCCTAGAGTAATGCCCAACTAAAGCTGAGGGGAAATATACACCTTCGATGGTATTATAGGAGGTGTAGCCATCTGAGGTATAAGCTGAGATTGTTTCTCTAATTCCTCATGCTCCAAAACTGTACCATGATCTAGAAAGTCATATACAAAGAGAAGATGTTCCACATAGTGTGACTATTCGAAACTAGAACAATCCCCCTCTGAAGCAAAAATGGGAGGATCTGGATCCTGATATGAATCCAAAAGGGATCAATGCTTGGAGTATCCATCAAAGGTTCAATCTTTGGTTACTATAACTAAGTACCTCTTTGGGTTATAGAGTTTGTATGCCTTCTACCATTCACTGTAACCGATGAAATTATACTACTTAGGCCGATCATCATCATGGCCTGGACATAGGCATTACTACCATAGATATGAAAATAGCTCACACTCAACTTCTTCTGAAAGTAAGCCTCGAATGGTTTTTGGTTCTTCAAGACATCTGAGAACCCTCTGATCAAACTATGAAATGTTGTATGTACTCCTTCACCCCAAAACTTTAGTGGAAGTTGCTTTTGACTATGCATAATCTTGGCCATCTAGATCACACTTCCAATCTTCTATAAGGCAATACCTTGTTGAGTATCTTATGATGCTTGATACTTGATTCTGTGTTGCTTCAAGTACTTGGAGAAGCTGTGATTGAAAAAGCCACTATCTCCATCTGATCATATGATCTACAAAGAACTTGGAAAGTCTTCTTGAATTGTTTATGTACACTCCTTAAACTTGGAAAGGGCATCCTCTTTATGCTTTAACGAATAAACCAAGGTGTATCTACTGAAGTCATCTACTAACAAGAAGAAGTAAATGGACCCACTTAGAGAAGGTGTATGCATAGGTCCACAAATATCAGCATGGACTAATGCCAAGGGTTCAAATGAAAAAATGGATGCTTATATAGGCAAAGGTGTAAAACTCTTCTTAGCACATGTTTGGCAGTTTAATTCCACTTGTGTGATCCTGGGTGAACCCTTGACAAGATGATTGGAAGATATCTTTGCTATGAAAATGGTATGTCCAAATCTGCAATGCCACAAGGCTCTAAGACTTGAATCTTTGGCCAGAAAACTTGAAAGCACGTAAAGACTTTTTCTTCAAAGCCTTGAGCTATCACTTCATTGGACTCAGGATCGATGACTTGAACTTTATTGTGATCGAATTGTATCATCATGTTGCACTTTGTAATGGCCTTTACTGAGAGAGTTCTTACAAAAGCTTGGTACATAAGAACATCTTTGAGTGACTTAGTCTCACCTTCTAAGTTAGTGACATGAACTTTCTCTCTTCCTTGGATCTCAATGCACTTGTTATCTCCAAGGTAAACTTGAACTTTGTGCTCTTCAAACTCATGAAAATCATCTTTGTCATTACACATGTGAGATGAAGCCCCATTGTAGAAAATCCATTCTTTGGTAAGAGTGGATATGACATGTGCCTTGTGTTCACTTCTGAGAAAGAGGTCTTCACTTGTGCAGTCAGAGTGGTGTTCAATCTTTTGAGTAGACTTAGACTTATCCTTTTTCTTCTTCTTGAAGCAATACTTTTTTATGTGTCCACGCTTGCCACAAAAATTGCAAGTGAACTTCTTCTTGCCCTTGTCCTTAGACTCTTGATCACCTTTTTTACTTTAAGTCTTGTGGAAGGTAGTTGTGGCATTCATAGCCATCTCTTGTATTGCTTGGGTCTTTTGCCTAGAGTCATGGAGAAGCAAAATCTTCTAACTTCTTCCCAAGTGAGCTCTTGACCTCTATTGTACAAAGTGTCCACAAAAGTCTCATAAGACTGAGGAAGCTTGTTGGGTAACCTAATGGCCATGTCCTCACTTGAGATCTTGTGTCTACAAAGTGCCAACCTTCTTTGGTAATCTTTGAATTGGCCTATCACTTTTGTGATGGTGTCTTGTGGATGTATAGTGAGATTGTGAAACTCGGCATCTAGATATAAATCTTAGAAAGTGTTTTATCTTCATCTAGATTTGCTAGAGTATCCCAAGCTTCGTTTGAAGTCTTAGATGCTGTGATGTGACCCTTTGTTAGTTCATCATATGTGAGGAGAAGTTGGTCTAATGCTCGCTTAAAAATATCCTTTACATTCCATATATTCCAAGATCCTAGATTGATTTCCTTATTGAGCTCTCATTTTGTGCCCTCAACTACCTCGTACAATAGGTTTGTATAGAGGTAGGCCCTAATGGTGTCTTTCCATAGGTTGTAATTTGTGCCATTCAGTCTTTCATCTTTCAGCATGAATATTGGCATAAAGGGGTGGTAAATATAATTGATTTGAGGATGTTGCATTTGAAATTATTGACATGGTCATTGTCAAAACGAAGTTATCACACTTGCCAAATTTGTCCAAAAATGGAGATAGGGTAGGGGGTGGAGATCTTAGATTAGCTCTACACTTGATGCAAGAAAGACTCCTTGGAGAGAGGGGGGAGGGTGCTTAGAATAGCCCTACACTTGTACAAAAACTGAGTTGACTCGACGCAAAGGGCATAGAGTACCCATTGCACACCAAATAGCCTGACAATAGGCTAGGGAACTCATGAAACTTTGTGAGTGGGCTTATACTAGACTCCAACCCACAAATGCACACACACACACAACGATCTCCTTATATTGCTTGATGTTACAAAAAGGGGCACTTAGTGCCAAAGCGAGATGACCTTCAAGAGAGAATAAAAAACGTTGGTGATTACAATGAGGAATGCCAACTTCGGTGCAAAACTAATGGCCAAATAATACCCATGGGAAAATTGGACTAAATGTGAAAAGAAATTTGGCATAGTGGTTATAGTGTGATAAGTGATTTGAGTTGTATCTGATAGAAGATATGAGAGAAAAAATATATGACATAACCTCTTATGTCATATCAGATGTGCCAACTGTATTGTGTAGTCGAAATAAACCAATAAAGTTCAAGTTGAGTTATGACATCATATCTGACGTCAATTGGAAAAACTAATTACATCATTGCATGGATACGTATTAGCTAAAGATTTTTATCAGCGCTGTCTGCAAGTAGAAGCTTTTGCTCCGATGATCCCAGTGCCACATTCTGGGGTTATGGACTTACTGTGTGTAACAGATGGTGTAGCCCGTGGGCACAGAAATGGCTTGAAAATATGGTGTGCTACTTACATATCCGAATGCAATCTCTCTCTTTCCCCCCCTCTCTCTCTCTCTCTCTCTCTCTCTCTCTCTCTCTCTCTCTCTCTCTCTCTCTCTCTCCCACACGCTTTCTCGTGTATGCACAGAGAGTTTGCAAGTTTGTAGTAAACTAAACAATCACCGAGGAGATCAATGAGGGGTGCTATGGTGCGCTGTTCCTCAACATTTTTGTAATGTACTCTTGCTGTGTATTGGAATCATGTGCCATTGTGTTCCTGCACCGTGACTTGCTGTACATGGTGGAAGGTCCCATGTTGGTCCTACTAAAACAACAGTAGCATTGCCTTAGGCAAGAGCTTGCTGGTACACATCAGAGTAAGATCTTGCTCGCATACCACAAGCATTTACCATTGTATAAGCCGAGGAAGAATAGCAAACAAATGCCACACTTGGTGTGACTTGTGACAAAATCTGAGTTGCAATTAGTTGAAGCTTTGCACAAAAAACTATCCTTGCTATAAAAACTGTAGGCACTTGATGGATTAGTGCCAATCAGTTGATGCTCTACATAGAAAACTATCGTTGTTGTAAACACTCGTGATTAGAAAAGAGGGAAAATTTCTCTATATATCTGTCGAGGATCACACTCGCTTTCTCGCTCTCTATCGTAGATTCTCGAGTGATTCTTTAGAGGCACAAATAAGCATCACCATATGTTGGCCATCAATTCAATAAGCCTATCGATAAGGATGATATATGCGTCCCTTGATGCCCCATGCATCCATAATGGAGATGGTTGCAATGGATGTATCTATGGTGAATGCATTAGTTCAGCCAGTGGCTTTGATCAATCGAATTAGGACACAGACTAAGGTTGAGAGAAAAGAGGTTGGTAAGGGATGGCTAAGGGGTTGTGACGTAATAAATCTTGTAAATATGCATGTGCTCAGAGGGAGGTGGATTATTCAACAGCTCCGGTCTTCACATAGAGGGTAGTCCAAATATGCCTTTGTAGAAGGGGTTTGATGATGAATCAAGAAAAGGAACTCGAATTTTCTCCTCTCCTTTTCTTAGAGCAGCATGCAACTATCTATATTATCCCATATAGGATGTTCTAAATGCCTTAAGGAGGTATAAATTGAACTTGTTTTTCCTCTAGCTGTAATCAAGATGGAAAAGAGATGCTCCTCTCACGATCTCCGCTTCTCTCGTGCAACGATGGGACTCATGAGTTCTTGCTGGGTGTTTTGTCTATAGACATGCTCACAAGCGATCCACCGAGACTCCTTCGGGGCCCTTGGTTCCCCCTTAGTTAGGCTCTAAAAAATCTTTTTGTTGAGGACCTTGCTCAATCATGCTCTTGAGTAGCTTCACATGGCAGCCATCATACCCCCTGAACATGATGATGATTCAATCTCAATTCAAAGGTGGCACCTCCAAACTTTATCACGAAAAAAATCTTGCCCAAAGATCATAAGAATGCTTTGATTACCAAATGTAAGATTTGCCTAAAATCTTTGTTGAAAATAAGAATAAGACTTGTGAATGATGTGTGTGCCACTCCACTCACATCCATTATAACCCCTTGCATCCAAAATAATAATGCTCAAGATTGATCTAGAGCTTACATGCGGCCACCATGAAACACTCATCCCCATTACCATTGAATACCTTAGGATATTCCCCAAGCTAGGGACCTTGGCTATAGCTGGCCATAAATACTAATTTTTCCATAGCTCTTCTATTTGAAAGTTATATGTTTTGGCACAACTATTTGGCAACGATGATCCAAGGTACATAGTGGGTCTAAATGCATATTTGGGAAGCTAAAGGTGTCTACTAAGGTACTTTGAAGCGACATGGGAAGGTGTAGAGCAAGATTATTGCAACACCACCTCATCCTTAAAGTGAATCCAACCATCTCCTCACAGTGGTAGCAAAGCTACATTAACTCAACATGGGAGATGGATTTCCTTCATCCATTGACAAACTGGAACAAGGCAACTACTGAGCTTGGTCATTCAGAATGGAAGCCTACCTTCAAGGAAGAAATCTCTACGTTTACATATGTGGGATATGAGATGATGCCAATCCTTGGAAGCAAAGGACAACCAACTCAAGAAGAATAAGAGAGGTTAACTACATGGTGTTCAAAGGATGCTCTAGCCAGGTCTTACATTCTCAACTCAATCTCCAATTTTTTACTTCCACACATTAGGAGCTGAAAGACTTCACAAGGGACATGGAATGATCTTGAATCATTATTCTCATCAAGCATTAAAGCTAGGAAGAAGTGACTCTGGATGGAGTTTACCACACTCAAGAAGATGCCCAAGCAAAGTGTGACTGATTTTGTCACAAAAATGAATGACTTAGCTTATCAACTTGGGAGCATTGGAGAATTCATAGATGAGGAGCAGATTGATAGGCAAGTTTTCAATGGAATCAAAGCAGATGATAAATCGAAAACGTTAACCATAGCAATGGACCTGTACATGGACATGCAAGTACCTAACTTCAACACTCTCATGGGACAATTGTTTACATATGAGGCAAAGCTTATGAAGAATGGAGACAACTTAAAATGTAACCAATCATCTACCCTATACATAGATAAGAATAATAGTGAGGATGGCAAAGGCAAACGTAAAAGTTCTGATGATGAAAATAATACCTCTCTCAAGAAAATTTCGAAGGTAGAGGTAAAGGTTCAAGAGGAAGAGGCAAAGGAGAAGACAAGGTAGGGAGAGATTTCAAATCTCCTCTCCATGTAGTATATGTGGCCTAACTAATCATACAACTGAGAATTATTTCAAGAACCCCAAAAATCAGAGAGGAAGAGGCTTCAATAGAGGAGACTATAGAAATACAAGAGGTAGACCAAACAACTTTGATGGCTACAACAACAACTTCAACAATGCAAATCATCAAGGAGGATATAAAGGAAGGAGAGATTACAATAATTACACTGAAGAAAAAATTCAAGACGATTCACTTCCCTTGATGAATATGACCATGAGCCAAGGTAAAGTAGATGAGCATGTATTTTATATAGATTCTAGTTGTTCAAATCATGTAGCAGGGAATGTGGCTCTACTATCACACTTGGAGGATCTAAGAAATAGACATGAAGTTCAAACAGGAGATGACACTAGGCACTTAGTGGAAAAGATTGGAAATGTGAAGACCCCATATGGAAATATGAATCTACTCAGCAAGGTATTGTATGTAGCTATCATAACAAAGAATCTCATAAGTGTTGGGAAAACTGTAGAGAAAGGATTGCAGGTAAGGTTCACAAGAAATGGAGACTTTGTTGAAGATCCACAATAGAGATTCAAGAGAATTGCAAAAGGAGAAAAGACAGGTAGACTCTTTACATTTGAACTCCAAGACACTAGAAACATAGCTTTGTTCATTTATGGTGGTCAAACCTTATCAAAATTAGAGATGTGGCATAAAATATTGGCTCATATAGATGAAAGAAATTTGAAGAAAATGTGCAGGCATCAAAGTGTGCTTGGCCTACCAAATATCTCCAAGCAACACATGATACATAAGTGTAGTGCTTGTCAACTTGAGAAATCACATAGACAACCATTCATGAAGAAAGGATACATTCATGATGTCTTATTGGAGCTAGTCCACACAGATGTTTAAGGACTTAGCAAGGAACCATCAATTTCAGGATCCAAGTACTATGTATCTTTTATTGATGATTGTGGCAATCGAACCATCCTATAATTTATGATGCATAAGGATGAAGTATTCTCATGTTTCAAGAAGTATCTTGCTCTTGTTGAAAATCAAACAGGAAAAGCACTGAAAAGGCTAAGGTTAGATGGAGGGGGAAAATATTTCTCCCATGAATTTGATACTTATCTCCAAGAGAGGGGTATCAAAGAGACAAATCACAACAAGGTACACTCTAGATCAGAATGGAGTGGAAAAGACAAGGAAGAGGACCATAGTTGAAGTTGCAAGGTCCATGCTTAATGAGAAAAACTTACCAAATTATTTGTGGGGAGAGGTTGTATCTACAACCACCTATCTCATTAATAGAATCTCATCAAAGGCATTGGATGGAATTACACCCTATGAAGCATGGAATGGAAGAAGATCTAGCCTTGATCATTGCAAGATATTTGGATGCATACCTTATGCACATATCCCATCACAAATCAGAGATAAAATGGATCCTAAAGTAGAGAAATGTCTGTTTACTGAATATGACTTAAATAAAAAAGGGTAAATGTTATATAATCCAAGCACTAAAGGTTTTTTTGTTAGTAGAGATGTTGTCTTTGATGAGAGTAGCTTTTGTTTTGAAGATGATTGTAGGAAGGTCAAGTTACATTATGACCTAGAAGAGGACTTTCTAATATTTCCAAAGGGGAGTAATCACCTACATGAAGAATAAAGTGATTTTGATGATGATCACGAGACACCAAAGAGGAATATCAAGGCATGGAACAAAAAAGGAAGAGAAAAGATGTAGCAGTTGAGAGATGTTATAGAATCTTCTCAATAAACAATAAGAAGATCAACTAGGGAAAAAAGAAAGCTAGAAAGGTATGAATTTGACACTGCCCTAGTCACTAAGCACTCAATCTATATTGCTCAGGATATCAATTCAAAAGAACCCTCAACATTTGAAGAAGCTAAGAAGAAATCGGAGTGGAGAAAAGCGATCTATAAGGTAAAAAAGAACTCACATGGGTCAATAAATAGATATAAAGCAAGGCTTGTGGCAAAAGGTTTTGCTGGCATAGACTATGAGGATACTTTTTTCTCCTATGGCCAAGATGCCTACCATCAGAGTACGCATGAGTATAGCTACTTCAAAGAACTAGAACATCTATCAGATGGATGTAAAGAATGCATTCTTGAATGGTTAGATTTCAGAGGAAGTATACATGGCACACCCTCCTGGATTTGTAAATGAATCATTTATATGTGTGTAAACTTAGGAAAACTTTATATGGATTGAAACAAGCTCCTAGAGTTTGGAACCATAGATTAGTTACCTTCTTATAGGACAAAGGATTTCAATTAAGCAAAGCAGATCCTTCACTTTTCATTAAGAAAAGTAAATCTGAAGTACTATACTTATGTGTGTATGTAGATGATTTCATTCTTACAGGTGATGATGTTGATGGAATCAGAAATAGCAAAGCCCAAATGAAGGAGGAATTTAAGATAATTGATCTCTAATTGCTCACTTACTTCCTTTGGAAGTAGTCTACACAGATCAAGGGATGCTACTTACACAAAGGAAATATATTAAAGATATGCTTGCAAAGCTCAAAATGCAAGAAACTAAGGTTGAAGATACTCCCATGGAGATCAACCACAAATTAAGTGCTCAGCCACAAGCTATCAAAATCTAATTGGGAGCTAGAACTATGCTACTCTAACTAGGGTTGATATTTGCTATGGAGTAAGTGTGCTCAGTCAATTTATGCACACCCCAAGGAAATCTCACATGGATGCAGACAAGAGGATATTGAAGTACTTGAAAGGAATAGTTAATGAAGGTCTATATTACCCCTACACATCTGATTTGAATGTAAAGCTATTAACTAATGGAGATTGGGCACGTTCCAAAGATTATAGAAGAAGCACATCAAGATATCTCTCATTTGCAGGTACAAAGCTCATATCTTGGTCTTCAAAGAAGCAACCCACAATGGCTCTTTCCTCAACACAAGCTGAATATAGAGGTTTAGCAAATTCAACACAAGATGTTATGTGGATCAAAACCCTATACGTAGATTTCGGGTTCGATTTTGGCACTCCATTTATATTTAAAGATAATATGAGTTAACTTCATCTAGCTATTAAACCTATATTTCATGCTAGGACTAAGCATATAGAAGTCCATTATCATTTTGTTGGGGAAAATATTGTGAGTAAGGAGATACAACTCTCCTATGTATCTACTCATATGCAATGTGTAGATATGATGACCATATCATTGGATGGAAGCTAACTAAATAGGTTTCAATCCATGATTGGATTGTAGGAGATATCAAAGGATTGAAGAATCAATCATCTTAGGCTTGAGGGGGATCTATTGGTACCCTTGGAAAGCCTGGATGCTTGAACAAATAACAAGGACTTCTCACTTATTCATTTTTATCATTTATGAAATACATATGAACACCTCTTGTAAAAGTCATGGACTTTATCTCATTGGATAGAAGTACAAGAGAGTAAGCTGAGGGAATATCATGATATTACAAGCCAAACATCATGACTAATTAGTGGTTGGAATCAAATCAATCAACACATAACGTGTAGGGAGACTTTTAGGTGGAAGAAATTCAAACTTCAAACTCATTTTATGAGTATAAATATAAGTGACTTTTAGTCGCGAGATATGACAGAGAAGAGAGAGACATTGAGCCTCATGGTTGAGCATAAACTAAGCTCAAATACTTATGAGTAATTCCACTTTGTCTCCTTTGTATCATACATTCAATAGCATATACAATTTGAGTCATTAGTTGAAGCTAACCTCTGCCTACTATTCTATGCTGCTATCTCACCATTTTAGTAATTTTGTTTGATCAAGTTCTCTATGAATACTAAATCATTTTACTTGCTTTAATTTTCCATGTGTAGCATGATCTGTCTAGTTGCTATATATCCATTTTCCTTATGTTTGGATCATTAGATCTTGAGATATGATTCCTACAAGCTACCTGTGATTGCATACTGTCATCCTCTTGAAAAGTTGGCATTACACCCCTGACTTCTTAGACTCATTCCTCAGTGTATGCTCACTCTAAATTAGCGAGATTACTTGGAATAGTTAGCTACAGTCATCAATTAGATGTTTCTTAAAGATCTTAGGTCACTTATCATCAGAGAGTGAGAACTAAACATTTTTTTAAGAGGTTCAAGTCCAAAAATAGCAATTTTTGCAAAGCTCTTCTATTTGAAAGTTATTTGTTTTAGCACACCTATTTGGCAATGATGCTCCAAGGTACATAGTGGGTTTAAATGGGTATTTGGGAAGCTAAGAGTATCTATTAAGGTACTTTGAATTCAGATTGGCAGGTGTAGAGCAGGATTATTGCAACACCATCTCATCTTCGGAGTGTATCCAACCATCTCCTCACATGTGTGTGTATATGTATGCATATGCGTGTATGTGTATGTGTATGCGTATGCATATGCGTATGTGCATGCGTATGTGTATGCGTATGCGTATGCGTATGCGTATGCGTATGCGTATGCGTATGCGTATGCGTATGCGTATGCGTATGCGTATGCGTATGCGTATGCGTATGCGTATGCGTATGCGTATGCGTATGCGTATGCGTATGCGTATGTGCATGCGTATGCGTATGCGTATGCGTATGCGTATGCGTATGCGTATGCGTATGCGTATGGGTATGGGTATGCGTATGGGTATGGGTATGGGTATGGGTATGGGTATGCATATGGGTATGGGTATGGTATGCGTATGCGTATTGGTATGTGTAGGCGTATGCATATTGGTATGTGTATGAGTATGTGTATGCGTATGGGTATGCGTATGCATATGCATATGGCTATGCATATGGCTATGCATATGCGTATGCATATGAGTATGGGTATGCGTATGTGTATGGGTATCGGTATGCGTATGTGTATGCATACCGGTATGCGTATGCGTATGCATACCGGTATGCGTATGCGTATGCGTACCGGTATGCGTATGCATATGCGTACCGGTATGTGTATGCGTATACGTACCGGTATGCGTATGCGTATGCGTAACGGTATGCGCATGCGTATGCGCACCGGTATGCGCATGCGTATGCGTACCGGTATGCGTATGCGTATGCGTACCGGTATGCGTATGCGTACCGGTATGCGTATGCGTACCGGTATGCGTATGCGTATGCGTACCGGTATGTGTATGCGTATGCGTACCGGTATGCGTATGCGTACCGGTATGCGTATGCGTACCGGTATGCGTATGCGTACCGGTATGCGTATGCGTACCGGTATGCGTATGCGTATGGGTACGCATATGCGTACGCATATGGGTATGCGTATGCGTATGTGTATGGGTATGCATATGCGTATGTGTATGCGTATGGGTATGCGTATGCATATGGGTATGCGTATGAATATGCGTATGCGTATGCGTATGCGTATGCGTATGCGTATGCGTATGCGTATGCGTATGCGTATGCGTATGCGTATGCGTATGCGTATGCGTATGCGTATGCGTATGCGTATGCGTATGCATATGGGTATGCGTATGCATATGCATATGGGTATGCGTATGCGTATGTGTTATGTGTATGTGTATGTGTATGTGTATGTGTATGTGTATGTGTATGTGTATGTGTATGCGTATGTGTATGTGTATGTGTATGTGTATGTGTATGTGTATGTGTATGTGTATGTGTATGTGTATGTGTATGTGTATGTGTATGTGTATGTGTATGTGTATGTGTATGTGTGTGTGTATGTGTATGTGTATGTGTATGCGTATGTGTATGTGTATGTGTGTGTATGTGTATGTGTATGTGTATGTGTATGTGTATGTGTATGTTTATGCATATGTGTATGTGTATGTGTGTATGTGTATGTGTATGTCTATGAGCACGCATATGTGTATGCGTACGTGTATGCGTATGTGTACGCGTACGCGTATGCATACGCGTACGCGTATTCATATGCGTATGCGTATGCGTATGCGTACGCGTATGCGTATGCGTATGCGTACGCGTATGCGTATGCGTATGCGTACGCGTATGCGTACGCGTATGCGTATGCGGACGCGTATGCGTATGCGTATGCATACGCGTATGCGTATGCGTATGCATATGCGTATCCGTATGTATACATGTATGCATATGCATATAAATATGTGTATGTGTATGCATATAAATATGTGTATAAATATGTGTATGTGTATGCATATGCATATGCGCATGCGTATGCATATGCATATGCGCATGCGTATGCATATGCATATGCATATGCGCATGCGTATGCATATGCATATGCGCATGCGTATGCATATGCATATGCGCATGCGTATGCATATGCATATGCGCATGCGTATGCATATGCATATGCATATGCGCATGCGTATGCATATGCATATGCATATGCGCATGCGTATGCATATGCATATGCGTATGGGCGTGTGTATGCATATGCACATGCGTATGCATATGCACATGCGTATGCATATGCACATGCGTATGCATATGCACATGTGTATGTGTATGCGCATGCATATGCAGATGCGTATGCGGATGCGTATGCAGATGTGGATGTGGAAGTGGATGTGGATGTGGATGTGGATGTGGATGTGGATGTGGATGTGGATGTGGATGTGGATGCGGATGTGGATGTGCATGTGCATGTGGACTTGCTTGTGCATGTGGACGTGCATGTGCATGTGGACATGGACATGGATGTGGATGTGCATGTGCATGTGCATGTGCATGTGCAAGTGCAAGTGCATGTGCATGTGCATGTGCATCTGCATCTGCATGCACATGTGCATGTGTATGTGCATGTGTATGTGCATGTGTATGTGCATGTGCATGTGCATGTGCACGTGCATGTGCATGTGCATGGGCATGTGCATGTGCATGTGCATGTCTATGTGCATGTCTATGTGCATGTCTATGTGCATGCCTATGTGCATGCCTATGTGCATGCCTATGTGCATGTGGATGTGTATGTGGATGTGTATGTGGATGTGTATGTGTATGTGTATGTGTATGTGTATGTGTATGTGTATGTGTATGTGTATGTGTATGTGTATGTGTATGTGTATGTGTATGTGTATGTGTATGTGTATGTGTATGTGTATGTGTATGTGTATGTGTATGTGTATGTGTATGTGTATGTGTATGTGTATGTGTATGTGTATGTGTATGTGTATGTGTATGTGTATGTGTATGTGTATGTGTATGTGTATGTGTATGTGTATGTGTATGTGTATGTGTATGTGTATGTGTATGTGTATGTGTATGTGTATGTGTATGTGTATGTGTATGTGTATGTGTATGTGTATGTGTATGTGTATGTGTATGTGTATGTGTATGTGTATGTGTATGTGTATGTGTATGTGTATGTGTATGTGTATGTGTATGTGTATGTGTATGTGTATGTGTATGTGTATGTGTATGTGTATGTGCATGTGTATGTGCATGTGTATGTGCATGTGTATGTGCATGTATATGTGCATGTGTATGTGCATGTGTATGTGCATGTGTATGTCCATTTGTATGTGCATTTGTATGTGCATGTGTATGTGCATGTGTATGTGCATGTGTATGTGCATGTGTATGTGCATGTGTATGTGCATGTGTATGTGCATGTGTATGTGTATGTGTATGTGTATGTGTATGTGTATGTGTATGTGTGTGTATGTGTATGTGTATGTGTATGTGTATGTGTATGTGTATGTGTATGTGTATGTGTATGTGTATGTGTATGTGTATGTGTATGTGTATGTGTATGTGTATGTGTATGTGTATGTGTATGTGTATGTGTATGTGTATGTGTATGTGTTTGCGTATGTGTATCTATATGCGTATTTGTATCTCTCTCTCTCTCTCTCTCTCTCTCTCTCTCTCTCTCTCTCTCTCTCTCTCTCTCTCTCTCTCTCTCTCTCTCTCTCTCTCTCTCTATATATATATATATATATATATATATATATATATATATATATATATATATATATATATATATATATATATATATATATATATATTTATCTCTATCTGTATATGTATTTGTATATATATCTGTATCTACATGTGTATCTGCATCTATATCTATTTCTATATCTACATGTGTATGTGCATCTGTATACATGTACATGTGCATGTACGTGTAGGTGTATGTGTACGCATATGCGTACATGTATGCTTACATGTACATGTACACATATGTGTGCGTGTATGCATACACATATGCATATGCGGTTGTGTATTTGTACATATATGTGTATGTAAATGTGTACACGTATGTGTATGTGTATCTTTTTATTCAAATGCATGAATTTGCATGCATAAATGAGTATGTTCATGTCTAATGTGCATATATGCATGCATATATGTATGCATGCATGCATGCATATATGTATGCATGCATGCATGCATAGGTATGTTTGCATGTTTGTGTATCCATGTGTCTCTATGTGTACGTGTTGTGTGTATGTGTGTATATATTGTGTTCAGTTGCAAACAAGAATCCAGATATGTTTGCATTTAATGAGGCTATGTGTCTTATTTTGCTAGAAGAGCAATTTAGAGTGAATAGGATTATTTTGATTGAGAAAATGCAAGCACTTGTTAACTCACACAAAGGGAAAAGCAAGTATCATTCAACTTTGGGTTCATCAAAACCAAAGCTTCAATCTCCCTCTTCCACTCATTCCTCTAATGATGTTGATTTATGGAATAAGAAGAGGTGCAAATATTGATAAAATGTTGATCATACTATTGATGAGTTTACAAATCTTGCTATGCACAATGAAAAGAAGAAGGAATCAGCATTTCTAATGATAAAGATTCTTCAAATGCAAAGAATGATGAAGCCAACATTGCTCAAGATTTTGGGGCATATGTTGTTACATGTCATTATCATGTATCATTGCATTATAAATATATGGTTGCAAATGAGGCTGATTTGGATTGGTTCTTTGATAGTGGTTCTTCAAAGCACATTAATTCATGCAAAAGGTTTTTTTGCATCTTTGAAACATGCACCCAAAGGAGGACTTGTGGTGTGTGCAAACGATGCCTCTTATCCTATCATTGGAGGAGAAGAAATTGAGCTTATGACTACAAATGGAGGTGTGATTCTCTTGAAAAATGCATTGTATGTACATGGTATCAAGAAGAAATTAATTTTAATTCCTTTGATTGCCAAAGTTGGACTTCATGTACACTTTGTTGATGATAAGTGTATTGTTCATGATTTCAAAAATGGTGATATTATCATGATGTCCACTACATTATGTAATGGTTTCTATCACTTGGATACCTACAAGAGAGCTGCCTCAAATGCCTTGGTTGTTCATACTTCCTCCATGGCTGAAATGGAGCTTTGGCATGCTCATTTTGTTCACTTGAACTTCAATAGTTTTCTTTACTTCCAAAAGAAGGACATGGTTATTGGTTTGCTAAAACTTGAGTCCATTGAAAAGCATGCATGTGAAGGTTGTATTCTTGGAAAAATGCATCATGCTTCTTTTCCAAAATATATTCATATACACACTAAAAGAAAATTGGAGCCTATTCATAGTGATGTATGTGGTCCCATCAAGACTACATTTTTGGGAAACATGTATACTTTGTCACCTTCATTGCTGATGCTACTTTCCATACATGGGTATCTCCTGTGAAAGAAAAGAATGAGGTATTTTCTTGCTTTGAAGCATTTATAGCTATGACTTAACTTTTTCTAGAAAGGAGATTTTGACTCTATACAAAAATCATGGTGGTGAGTACATGTCACATGAGTTTGATGCTTTTCTTCACAAAAGAGGAATTTCACACCAATGTACGCTTCCATATACATATCATTAAAATGGTGTTATAGAGCGTAAAAAAAGAACACTTCTTGAAATGGCATGGTGTATAGTTTAAAAAATTCACCTTCTTGACAAGTTTTGGATGGAAGCGGTCATGTGTGAAAACTATGTGTTGAATCACTACCCTACAAAAGCATTGAGAGTCGTCACTCTTTATGAGGCTTGGAATGGACATAAATCTATGCTAATCATATGTGTGTGTTTATTTGTTTGGGCATATGCTCTTGTGCCATCACAACAACATCTCAAACTAGATGACAAGGCAAAGAAATGTATATCTTTTGGTTATAGTGCTGAAAATGAGGGATATTTGTACCATCCATTCTTGCACATAATAAATGTGATTCTAGATGTTGTAGTTGCTAAAAAATCAAATTTTCCTCTACTTGAATGCATAAATACAAATGCATTTGACAATTCTCTTTATCAACAAGTTGTGGGATGTCTTATATATGCATGCAACAAAAGACTCGATATACAGTATTCAATTTCCCAGCCTTGGTGCTAAACATTGGTGTTGATATATTTAGGTAGTGATGTGTGTGAACACACTAGGACTATCCAGGCAGTTTTTTACCTCTTTAGGGGGTTTCTCCCCCTGGCTTGTATAAATGCCTATAACCCTAACACGTCACTTATCTTTGTACATTCTCTCTAACACATCACTTATCTTTGTACATTCTCTTGGTAGTACTAGATTTCATCGAAAATGGATTAACCCCATCTGATGCAACTCTTAGCTTTAGATTGCATGGCTCTTGTGCAAAATCAAGCCATCTAGAATCAATATGTTGAAAAGCTACACTATCTGCTAGAATTCCCAATACTCCATCAATACTTTGGTGATCAAATCCCCATGTCAAAACCTTTGATAATTTAGGTCTTTGAAAAATATGTTTAATTCCTGGAGCCAATGGAAAATGTCTCAATACCATTTTTGGTATTTTACCCTCTTTGTCCTTATATCGAGGAGATTGACATTTTGGAAATGTCAAAAAGTCTATGTATTCACCTCTATATAAAAGAAAATCATTAGAACATGCATGCATACATTGACAATCTATAAAAAGATTGTTGATTATCTTCTTCATTTCATCATGTGATGTAGGAAGAATATTCTTGCTTGGTAAAAACATTTCAAAACAATAACCCAAAAGTTCATGAAAAATGTGTATGAATGAGAATGAATATGTGTATGTGTATGTGTATGTGTATGCGTATGCGTATGCGTATGCGTATGCGTATGCGTATGCGTATGCGTATGCGTATGCGTATGCGTATGCGTATGCGTATGCGTATGCGTATGCGTATGCGTATGCGTATGCGTATGCGTATGCGTATGCGTATGCGTATGCGTATGCGTATGCGTATGCGTATGCGTATGCATATGCGTATGCGTATGCGTATGTGTATGCGTATGCATATCTGTATCTATATGTGTATCTATATTTGTATCTGTATCTCTATTTGTATCTATATCTGTATCTGTATCTGTATCTGTATCTGTATCTGTATCTGTATCTGTATTTGTATCTGTATCTGTATCTGTATCTGTATCTATATCTGTATCTGTATTTGTATCTCTATCTATATCTCTATCTGTATCTGTATCTGTATCCGTATCATTATCTATATCTATATCCGTATCTGTATCCATATCCGTATCTGTATTTGTATCTGTATCTGTATTTGTATCTGTATCTGTATCTGTATCTATATGTGTATTTGTATCTATATGTGTATCTGTATCTGTATGTGTATGTGTATGTGTATGCGTATGCGTATGTGTATGCATATGTGTATGTGTATGTGTATGTGTATGTGTATGTGTATGTGTATGTGTATGTGTATGTGTATGTGTATGTGTATGTGTATGTGTATGTGTATGTGTATGTGTATGTGTATGTGTATGTGTATGTGTATGTGTATGTGTATGTGTATGTGTATGTGTATGTGTATGTGTATGTGTATGTGTATGTGTATGTGGATGTGGATGTGGATGTGTATGTATGTGTATGTGTATGTGTATGTGTATGTGTATGTGTATGTGTATGTGTATGTGTATGTGTATGTGTATGTGTATGTGTATGTGTATGTGGATGTGTATGTGTATGTGGATGTGTATGTATGGGTATGTGTACGTGTACGTGTATGTGTACGTGTACGTGTACGTGTACGTGTACGTGTACGTGTACGTGTACGTGTACGTGTACGTGTACGTGTACGTGTACGGTACGTGTACGTGTACGTGTACGTGTACGTGTACGTGTACGTGTACGTGTACGTGTACGTGTACGTGTACGTGTACGTGTACGTGTACGTGTACGTGTACGTGTACGTGTACGTGTACGTGTACGTGTACGTGTACGTGTACGTGTACGTGTACGTGTACGTGTACGTGTACGTGTACGTGTACGTGTACGTGTACGTGTATGTGTATGTGTATGTGTATGTGTATGTGTATCCGTATGTGCATGTGTATGTGTATGTGTATGTATACACATACACATACACATACACATAAAAATACACATACACATACACACACATACACATACACATACACATACACATACACATACACATACACATACATGTACACATACACGTACACATACACATACACGTACACATACACATACATGTACACATACACATACACGTACACATACACATACACGTACACCAAGAGGTAGAGGATTTTGAGAAACCTCTTCATTATTAGTAGGAGAATCATCATCATCAAGCAAATATTCCTTTATATTATGTATAATTTGACTTTGTATATGATTTTCAAATAAAACAATGACATTAAATTAAAGAATTAATACATACCCAAGCACTATCACATTGATCAAGTGGTGGTGCACACTCAAAACTATCATAGTGTGCCTCATGTTCAATACATTCCAATCATGGTCTTTGATACATGCCATAGGCAAAATTACACCAACATATAATATGATCTTGATAGCAAAAAACATCATAATTCCTATCGGAGGACGCATGTGAAGTTATTGCATGGGTAGAAGGTGGTGGAGTACCCTCTGATTGATCAAAAAATGATTATAATATAACAATAAAAAAACATATATCAATCATGTATGTATCTATCAAATATTAAAATTAAAAGTTTGATATACTTACAATAAGTAGTCATTGCATGATTAAGAGATGGTGGTGGAGTTCCCTCTAATTGATCAAAATCTAATTGTGTAGCAAATAAAGGTACTAGATATTAATAATCTCATTATTTACATACATACACATTCACATGTACACATTTACACATAGACACATATTCACATATACAAAAATACATATTCTGATATATAAATACACATACAAAACAAGTTAACTAGAGGTTGTATCTTCTTTGTTGGTTTGATGTTTGGATTGACATCCTCTTTGTTGGGCTACATGGCCACCCTGCATCCAAGCAGATAGATGGAAACAAGAGGGGTTATGTACATAGATCCCCCAAGTGGAAAATTTAGTATTATGAGGTTAGGGTACTAATCTTTCAAAGATAGGGAGGGGGTGGTAAGAATTTTTTTTAAGTGCCCCAACATTATTTTCTCACCGTCTCCAACAAACCTTAGAAGAGAGCTAGGACTAAAGAAAGATAGATGATTATAAGTTTGAGCATCAAGGGGGTAAATAGATCAGCCACACCAAATATCTATACTTTGTGCTCAAGAACACCTTATCACATTTCTTTCATTCGTCGAGAGAGAAATCCCTCCATGTTGTTTTTGACTTGGAGCATAAGTACATTTTTGACTTGGAGCATAAGTACATGGAAGGTCAATGTGAAGCTGATAGTTGGGAGTTCGATGCGAGTCTTCCATCGCCAATATAGGTGTAAGGCGATTACCAATATAGTATAAACGTCATTTCAAAATGTTAAATTAATTTCAAAAACTCCCTTACCTTCTTGTAAAACTCACATTGTGTTACGTTTCCGAGTAATTAATAACATTTAAGTCGCCCAACTTGCAACAAGGATAAACCCTTTCATGCGAAGAAATGACGTCGTTTACAATGGGAACTAAAAAAGAATATTTTTTTATTATAGCAAGAGAATATGAAAATATGATTTTCTTACAAAGCCCTCTTTTTTACTCCAAAATATCTGGACCTCAAAACAGCTCTAATGTACGGAATGCTTATCATCACAATGTTATTAAAATCCAAATTGAAAAAGATTATAAGTTTCTCCTTCATAGATGTGTGTGTTTGAGGATAGGGACTTTGTATACAAACGTGAGAATGTTTCCTTCCTTTTTGTTGCATGCTATGGGCCAGAGAAGCAATGCAATAGTTGTAACATTGAGCTCGAATATTTTACGTATAAATGCAAGCGCAACTCCACATTTTTAAGTAGTTAAACGGAATATTTTGTTTGGCCGATTGCATAGACCAAATTCTCCAAATTTTTATACTGGTATAGTATAGGTTTTGAACATTTTGAGCATTGTATAGATTCTCTATGTTTTGTAAGTCAATTGATTGAGCTTTGGCCTCTTGAGGTAGAGGTCGAAGGTTTAAGCCTTGTGTTGAACATGTATAGCTTTGGTTAGTTAAACCAGTTGTAATGTTGTAGTCATTTAACCCCTGCTTTGTGCGATTGAACATGTATGGCTTTAGCTAGTTAAATTAGTTGTAATGTTGTAACCTTGTTTAGTTTTAATGTTGTAACCTTGTCTACCTCCTGTTGTAACCTTGTCTAACCCCTCCTTTGTGGAGAGGATCAATTGTAATGTTGTGATCTTGATTGGACATGTGTGACTTTGGCTAGTTAAACTAGTTGTAATGTTGTAACCTTGTCTAGTTTTAATAGTGTAACCTTGTCTAGCCCCTGTTGTAATCTTGTCTAGTCCCTCCTTTGTGGAGAGGATCAATTGTAATGTTGTGATCTTGTCTAGCCCATATTTTGTGAGATACGAAGGTCTCGCGGATACTATGTCCATTGACTTGTATAGTTGCACTTTCAAGCAATAATAATAAAAATTGTACACACCTTTTCATATCCACATTTCAAATTTCAATGCAACCACGACTTCTATTTGACATCAACATGTCAATGCAACTGCGAATGCTACTTGATATGTGTGAGTGAGACCGGCCTTATACTTTTTAGAAATGAAAAACTTCTGTTGCGCACAATTTTAAATGAATGTATGAAATTTTCTTTCGCATCTGAAAGTGATTATCATTTTTTTTCAAAATGAAAGTTCAGCAGAAGCCTACTTCCCAAAACTTTAACTTTGAAATTACAATTGTACAAGTGAATGGGAGTAGTATCCGTGAGACCCCCCGATGTTTTTATGATGTTAACTTTAAAATTGTAATTGTACAAGTGAATGAGCGTAGTACCCACGTGACCCTCCGAAATGTTATTATGTTCTCGTTTATCACTCCGGAGATTGTTTTCCATGTCTGTAAACAGTAAGCTGTCGGATGTGGGCGTCGAAGTTGTCGGATTTTTGTTTTTTTTATGTAGCTGTCGGATATGCACATCGAAGTTGGTTCCATAAATATGATAATGGCGTACTGAACAGAAGGTTTAGAGTCACAGCGATAAAGGAAACAGAGAAAGACCCTCTTCATGCTCGTCATTCCGCTTCAGGAGTTGCCTTCACGGAAGCGAGGCACACCTGTAGGCTGTCATCCTTGGCAAAACAAGCAGGAAAAGGTCCTTCCCCATGGCGATCACGGTGACGCTTATTCTTCTCCTTCTTTCAGCATCTGTCTGCGCGGATGCGATGCACAGGCATGGAAGAGAGAAGGATTCGAGCTTTGATGTCTCTCTCTCTCTCTCTCTCTCTCTCTCTCTCTCTCACTCTCTCTCTCTCTCTAGTTATTCCGATCAGTATGTAATAAGCGCTGTGCGTGATATGACTCTGTAGTGGGAGAATCATGGCAATGGCCTACAAAATCATAGAAGAGCGAAGAGAAGCCTGATACATGTCACGAATGTAGCGCAACTACAGCGAAAATGGACATTTGCGACGGGATTCGACGTGAGCGCCACTCCAGCAGTGGCGGAAGGCACCGTCTACTTTCCTGGTTGGAACGGCGTTCTCTATGCTTTGGACGAGCGGACAGGAGAGCTGCGCTGGAAGTTGAACATGTCGTCGCCTCTGAACGGAAATTTTTCATCTGGCTCACGTGCAACTCCAGTCGTGTGGAAAGAGAGACTGCTCGTTGGCGTGCTCGGCCCTGCTCGAATCATCGCCATCAATCGCCATACTGGTTCTCTCATCTGGATAAGCCCTCTTCTTGATTCTACACCCTACTCAATGATAACTATGTCCGGCACTGCGTATGACGGGTGAGTAATTTAGCACACATCCAGAATACATTTGGAAAACAGAGAGAGAGAGAGAGAGAGAGAGAGAGAGAGTACCGTGCGGCATTCCAGAAGCTGATGGTAATCTTCATGCTTTGACGACACAATTCATGGAATCATTTTGCTGTGCAGGTTCTTTTACGTGGGCACTTCATCCGCCGAGGAAGTTTATACCTGTTGTGCATTTCAAGGAAGTATGGTGAAAATAAACATAGATGATGGGAGTGTAGTGTGGAGAACCTCCATGTTACCACCAAATTCCGGCTACTATGGGGCTGCTGTTTGGGGGAGTAGCCCTTCCATCGATCCGGACCGACGATTAGTGTTTATTGGGACAGGCACGAGCTCTCCATGTCGCCGTGACCTGATTTTCATCAACAAATCGCCAAACAGAATTTTCTTTTCTGTTTTAGAAACCACAAAGACATCGTCTTAATGTGCGCAAACTTTTCTTCATGGGCAGGAAATAACTACAGAGTGCCGAAGTCTGTGGAGGTCTGCGAGAAAGAGAGATTGAAGAATTCAGAACTAAGTTCTGATACGTGCCACGACCCAGAGAATCACGAGGACTCCATTGTAGCTCTGAGCATCGATGACGGATCAATAATATGGAGCAGAAATTTACAAGCATACGACGCTTGGACGGCTGTTTGCCAGTTCTCTCCGGCGACCGCAACGAATTGCCCAAGCGTGCTTGGACCTGACTACGATTTCGGAGAAGCTCCTATGTTGCTGTACAACGGCGATGCCTGCAACGTTCTCGCTGGCCAAAAAAGTGGATTCATGTGGGCGTTGGATTGTGATACTGGATCGATCATCTGGGCCACGGTACACAGCAATTACCTGCAATCATTTATTGATCTTCTGTACGACATATCTGACGAAACATACGACTAAACGTCTTCTTGATCGCGTCTGTGCAAACGCGAGTTAAGAGAAATGTATATCAATGGCGCAAATCAGAGAACGAGGGTGCAGCAGGAAGTAAAAGAACATACATATATGCGAATGCGATTGCTCTCTCATTTTCAAGTGCTTCTGTTTCAGCGTGTATGCTAAATTTGCATTTGGATATGTCTGTTCCTGAACAGACGTACACGAACAATATGCAATGATCTGTTTTGATGACCTGCGACTTATGAAGGAAGTTTCTTGCTCGTGTGATGCAGGCAGCGGGACCTGGCGGCACTTTTGGCGGAGCGTCATGGGGATCATGCAGCGACAATGAAAGGGTCTATACGGCCATCATCAACAATGACGCTAAGAATTTTACGCTCGCTCCTGGACGAGAGGTAAGAACCAGCGGCGGCTGGGTCGCCATGAATGCTACAACAGGCCATGTGATCTGGACAGTGGGGGAGCCGAGCGGAGCGTCGCCATATGGTCCTGTCAGTGTATCGAATGGAGTCATCTTCGGAACATCATACACTCCTTCAGGAGACATATATGCCTTCGATGCGCTCTCTGGAGCGATTCTCTGGCATGCCGTTGCTGGTCCTGGAGTCTTTGGCGGCGTTTCCATCTCTGAATCATGCATCTTCGTCGGCAATGGATATCACAGCTTCAATCCTGTTAAGTATAATGGCACCGCAGTCCATGCCTTTTGTCTTCCTGACGATTAAAACTTCCATCTACTGCACTTTCCTGTTTCAGCTAGAATTTCCTACAATCGGATTGCACTTCCCGCCTTCTCCGTCTAGTGTAATCAACAGAGACACGAGCTAGAACTCAAATCTTCTGTGTCGAATTCCGTCGATTGAACGCCTCCATGACACTGCTTTCTTTGTCTAATGGCACTGCAGTCCATGCCTTTTGTCTTCCTGACGATTAAAACTTCCATCTACTGCATGACTTTGCTGTTTCAGCTAGAATTTTCTACAATCGGATTGCATTTCCCGCCATCTCCATCTAGTATAATCAACAAAGACATGAGCAAGAACTCAATCTTCTGTGTTGAATTCCCTCGATTGAACGCCTCCATGACACTGCTTTCTTTGTCTAATGGCAACGCAATCCATGCTTTTTTTCTTCCTGACGATTAAAACTTTCATCTACTGCATGACTTTCCTGTTTCAGCTAGAATTTCCTACAATCGGATTGCATTTCCTGCCATCTCCGTCTAGTATAATCAACAGAGACATGAGCTAGAACTCAATCTTCTGTGTTGAATTCCGTCGATTGAACGCCTCCATGACACTGCTTTCTTTATCTAAAATCAGCAGCCGCACGACGGATCCCACGATTAGGAAGAAGCAATGTGATATGAAGTAATGTAATTCACCGTTATTCACGTCATTATGGTTGCTGCCAGCCTCCGTAAATAAAAATGGCTATGGCGCCTCAATGCGTTGTGTCAGATTGTGCAGGCTTGACGCTCGTGCGCGCCGTGCCTATATTGTTTAGTTTCTAGAAAAATGGTTATGTTCCACCCGGAAACGTTGAGAAAAAATGTGAGCCGCCGCGATGATATTCACATAGGACTGAGGAATAATGAACGCAAAATTTTGTGCGTGGGCCTTACATGAAGCAAGAAAACAATGGAACACTTCTGAATATCATCACAGGACTGAGGGATAATGAACTTGAAATTATGTGTCTCTGTCTTATTCTAAAGAAAAAAAACAATGGAAATGCAGGCGTGGTTTAGCCGATGTGTTTTGTAATAGACTGTTATATAGACTGTTATATATAACTCATAGACTGTTATATATATAATATAACAGTCTATGAATTTTACTAAAATAATTAATATTTTAATCGATTTTGTTCCACGTGGAAGGTGAAACTTTTGAAGGGCAACAGAAGAAGGTCGGGACAATTTTGGCATTTTAGTGTCGTGAATCGTGAGCTAGACAATGAAAACGGTTGTGCCTCTGCTCTTATGTGAAGAGCTATGTCTACATGTCATAATATCATTGTAAAATGCAGTTCTTTTTTGAAGGCTTCCACCTTATGTGAAACAGGCCTAAGATGCAATAGCCATGTGGACTTAGACTTACAATACACTCCTAATGGCTTCTTGTTCCTCTAAGATGGACACTTTGTTGTTCCTAGAAAGGACTTTCTTGATTTTGGAGATACATAGGATTTCTGGGCTTTTCAAAGAGAAGATGGACTTATGGTTGTAGACTCTAATTTCTTCTATTGAAAAGCGCTTGATTGTGATGAAGTTAGCAATCCAAAGGTACCTAGACCTCCATTGTTCTACAGGCTATAAGAAAGAGAAACATGGAGTCATCTTTTCTAGAAAGACGGCCATGACCACTTTAAAGAAATCTGAAGGTGCACTATGGTATCCACATTCACAGCATTGCATTGTTGACTCTGGTGAGGCGAGGACGTGGGCTTCCACGAAGCTCCAAAGATGGACCACTGTGGAGAACCCCATCTCAAGGAATATAGACTATAGAACATTCAAATTCTCATCTCAAGGAATTATAGAATATAGAACATACAAGACTCTCGTGAACAAGGCTAAAATTGATGGTAGCATAACCTTTGCATATGAGGAAGAAAATTCTTGTGCCTCCCATATGACGGTTTGTTGAGAAGAACTACTCATCAAATGACATACCATTTTTATGGAAACATATTGTCATAAACATCATACCATGGATTTCTATCAACATAAAAAACTCAATATTTCATCAATGTAATCAATAAAACCATATATATTAGACATAACTCATGTTGTCATGGGCGAAGCGTGAGGTGATAAATCCAAGATCGAGTACTCAAAGATCGGCCGTCAGATTTTAACCCCTAAATGTGGAGGATAAATTGTGTTCCTAAGTATGCGTATTCTTCTCTCAAATTTAGAGTGAACTCCCTAGAAAAAAGACATAACTCACGTGTCAAAAATTTGTTCTTCATAACTCCTTCAATGACAAGAACAGACTTGAACTATTTTCATTATTTGTGCTTTGAACTAAAGGGTTTCAAACTTGGGACTAATTTATCCTAAGGCTTGGAGACCTAAGTATTGGGAGAAGCTTCTCCAAGTTCCACTTTGGGGTGTATGTGGTGTATGTGAGAGGAAAGGATTCATTTGATTAATTATCTATGTGATACCATGTCTTTGGACTTTAGGCCAGTGTCCACATGAGGGACACTTGGAAATGTCCAAGGATATGTAATACCTAAACCTAGAGCTATATATATGGATGGACTTGGTTGAGTGATACCTGGATTTCTCACTCCTTCTTCGCTTACAAGTAGTGATTTTGTTTTTTAGTACTTAGGCTAGTTCATTTATTAGATTGAAGTTAGACTAGCATGTTGATATATTTCAATAGTGATGTGTGAATTCACACCTGGGACCGTTAGGGCACTTTTTTCCCTTTTTAAGAGGTTTTTTCTCTAGCTTGTATATACACTTATAACCCTAACGGGTCACTTATCTCTTCACATTCACTTGATCATACATTTGGTATTGTCTTAGTCTCCAAACTTCTTCTTCTTCCTTGTGTTGTTTGTATGCTTCCGCAGACCTCAAACTCCAATGATTGGTACCATAACAGGTTGTCATTTTGTATAGGGCATCATAGACACCCTTTTCTAAAAAGTGCATGAAAATTGTTGAGCATGCTTGGGATGGTTTGGAGTCCAAACGGCTTCTCCTTTTGGCATTCAAATTTTGATTTGAGCTCCTTTCAAGCTCCAAACACACTATCATAATGTTTGTACAAGCAATTTTATCTCTTTGTGCCAACCATATATAAAGGTTTCAGTTCGTTCATACAAACATCTCAAAGTCTACTATAGGTTTAGAAAATCTTGAAATGGAGACCATCTACTAATAAGCAAATTTGCTAATGTGGGATAGTCAAACAAGGAAGAAAAAGATGACAAGAAGAGAAAAAAACAATTTTACAAATACTATAAGGCAAATGATCATGTCATAAAGAATTGCCTAAAACTAGATGCAAAGGAGGCAAAGAAGAAAGAGGTTAGAATGGTTGTTGTAGAGGCCTCTACACCTAAAACAGAGAGTATGCTAACCTTGTACAAAATAAAGAATGTGTATTTACTATTGTTTGTAGCTATGACTCATCTTTAGATGAACATTGTATGTCTATAATAGACTCGAATGTTTGGTACTTTGATAGTAGTGCAACCAAACATATTAGTTTGTGGCACAATTTCTTCACTTTGATTGAGCCTACCCCTATAGGGAATATTATCATATTTGCAAAAAACTCCTTTTATCCTATATTGAGAGTTGAAAAGAAAATTTTGACTACTACTAATGGAAGTTCTTTGACATTATCGGATGCCTTATATGTTTTAGGAATTAAGAAAATTTTGGGGAAGCTTGGAGATCTTAGTCTTGGGGAAGCCTCTCAAAGTGCCACCTTGGGGTGTACGTGAGAGAAGAAGGCTCATTTGATTAAGCATCTATGTGATACCCTGTGGATGGACCTTAGGCAAGTGTCCACATGAGGGACACTTGGAAGTGTTCAAAGACATGCGCCCCCTTATCTTAGAGGTATATATGTAATTAGAGTTTAATTGGGCGGATACATGCATCTATCAGCCCTTGTGGTCTTAGGAGTAGTGGTTTTGTTTTCGAGTGTTTATGCTAGTTCATTTATTAGATTGAAGTTAGAGTAGCCATATTTTTGTGTGGATAGGACAACTTTGCTTCTAACCTTTGGGCCTATCTAAACCAAGACCAGATGTTTAACCCCCTGCTTTGTATCCAAGGGAATCACATGGGTACTAAGCCCACCTTCATTTGTACTGTCAATTAATTTTAATATAATTTGGATTAGCCCTTAAACGGAACTTCCTTTGAACAAAAAGACCAAGAATATGTACGAGAGATAATTCATATGTCAAATGTTTGTCGTGCTTATGTTCTTCACTTCTTACCTACATGTAGAATACGTTTAACCTACATGTGCCTAATCTATCAGAAATTTTGTCAACTCCCAGTTTAGGATCTTCACTTTTTTGTTCATGCCTTTTGATATATGACCGAATTCAAGAAGACATAACTCATGTACCTATCCTCTTGTATAGATTTCTATGACTACACTCTTATATACATTTTTATGACTTAAAACCAACATTTAGTACACGGGTTGTATATATCCATGAAAACAATTTCGAATCAAATACTTGTGTTCTAGAAGGTAATACAATAAATGACTACACGTCATTTCTAGAGAGGATCGCACACTACAAAGACTATCATCAGCACGCGATGCTAAGCTATGATACGGCAACACTAATCACAGTATTCTCTCTCTCTCTCTCTCTCTCTCTCTCTCTCTCTCTCTCTCTCTCTCTCTCTCTCTCTCATGCTAGCTCCAACCCCCTATTAGCTTGAATTATTCACCAAAGAACACGCCAGATTTCGGATGTCCCAATTATCATGATCACATAAGGCCAACATTAGGACTTGAATCATATTTTGGCGAAGATCAATATCCACAAGATTTCCCTTACAAGGATTTTTTTCTTGCAGAATGCATACATTTGTATGTCTCATTTAGGAGCTTACTTGGGATTGATTTCCTATGGTATGCATAGATTAGGAGAATTATTTGCTTTACCAAGTTCATAAAAAGCCTTCTAGTTAGGAACCTCGTTTTCTTATCAAGGAAGAAAATAGAGATGTATCTAATGTTATTGTATAAAATGTTCACATGTGATATATACACTCTCAATGTACTAATAAATTGCTAGATTTTTTTTTTCCTTATTGATAGTACAATCAAGTTATTGAATAACATAAGGAGGGCAAAGAGGATGTAACAGAGAGTCGTAAGAAATGAGAAGTATCTTTATTATCTGTTTTTTATGCATGAAAAAATCATCCCATCAATATACATTTTCATTGTCTGCAGATTGTTTTATACCCTCAATCTGTCATTTTTCCTTAAGTGTCTGCATCCACATTTTACTTTGCTTAAGCATGTTTCCACATACTAATGTAATGCTTTTATCTTCACATGTAGATTGCTTTGCACCATGAATGGCTGCCAAATAAGGCACATACAATAAAATTCTACATCCATCCTTAGGCTTCCACCCATTAGAAGATGAAAATTGCTTTGCAAATAAAAGATTTGTATCATCAATCTTGCCCATCAAAAATACATGGTTGAAAATAATATTTTGCAATGTTGCCAAAGGTTTTTTGTATTATCAGCACCCATTGAGCAAAACTCCCTCAAATCATAGATATGTGTAAGATGATGAACTTCAAAATTTGAAGTATACGCTTCTGAAATTAAAATGGTCAATGATGGAAGTGTAAAAGCATTATGACATGCCAGTCTCTTAGAAAATGTACACAACATTTGATCGATGTGATCATGAGTATGCCCAACCAATAGAAAATTAATCATAACTTTTTGAAATACTTGTTTATCAACAAGCATGGATAAATATCCAAAGAATGTACAATTCTTATTCTCTCTCACAGTGTTATCAAGTTGCAAATATAAAATTGGTGGTAGATAATGCTCCCATGGTTGCAAAATTCTATGAATCACAATCAGAGTGAGATTTGGATCATTGTGCACATTGGGATAGGTCAAGAAAGCCTTAGACCTTACATTTCCATGTAGACCAATGCACCCACCAAATGCATTTGCACAAGGACTTCATCCCCAATATCCTTGGGAAGGTATGAGAAATGAGGCAAGCATGTCTTCTTTTGATCCATACCATGAATCAACAAACACATATAATGCTTTGGATATCTAAGTGCTTCACCTTGATGATGGTTTGTCCTCTTTCTTTCTAAAGCTTGACTCTCATGATGCTCTCTAATAAGAATTTCTAAAACTGTTGTGGCCCCTTAGTAGTGTGCATTCAACCATCCTAAATTTTCAAGGAATAGTAACATTTTTGAACTCTTCTTTCCACAATCTAGTAAAATGGACTAGAAAAACTTCTCATATTTACTGAGCATCTCTTCTCTATAGATCCAAATACTTCTTGACATGTGAAGTTATCTAAAAAGTGCAACCTTCTAGTAGTAGGCATAAATTCACAATGCCAACTAAAATAGTTCATCATCCATCTCATTACATGATGACCAATAGATCCTTTGTTTGCAATTTTACAAGTTTCAAAGGTGAGATCTCCGTTGATAAGTTTTTGTTGAACCTTATGGACTCTCCAATTTCCTAAGCCCATTGCAAATTCAAATGCAACCCTACAACTTCATCGGATCACTTGAATAAAGTAATATTCAACTGAAACACGTGATATTGAAATATTATCCTCAATCGTTTGCATGTGGGCACCACAATATATATTCTTTCTCTCATTGTCTAAATTGAAGAATTTCTCTCTTAGCTATTTTACTTTCTTCATGCCTAATTGATTGCATAAACATTTTAACCCACAACAATGCTTCACAATATCTAAAGCAACCTATCTATCTAAAGTCAAGAATTCAAATCGTGTTTTACTTACTTCATGAGGTTTTCTTTTAAATTTGATGGGCCTAGCCTCCTACTCATTGACATCATTTTTTTTATTGTGCTTGATTTTGTAGAGAGATGAGATTCAACTGGTAGATGATCAAAATTCACCGAATTATTATAAACATTGTTGCACTAAGATAGTTTAAAGGATTCAACAGAGAATGCAAAATCATTCATTAAGCTATGGACATCTCTTCCAAGATGTTTGATTGCTGTTGAGAAAGGAACAATAGAACACAATGAATTGGACTCTTAGGCATCAAGAGAGAAGAGAGAGCTCATCTTGGCTTAGAAAAAAAATGGTGATCCATTTTATTATAAGATTCAATAAAGAAATGGATTAAATTATCTAATTATTGCTATATTTTTGTTGGATTTTGAGGTCTACCGAACCACACAAATAGCACAAGGAAGAAGAAGAAGCTTGGAGCACAACACACAATACTGAATGTATTACCACTAAAATATACAAAGGTAAGTTACCCGTTAGGGTTATAGGCATATATACATGCCAGGGGGAAAAAACCTCATAAAGAGGGAAAAAAGTGCCCCAACAGTCCTAATGTGTTCACACACATCATTACCTAAATATATCAACAAATTGCCCCTAAGAGTGATGCAGTGAGGAGCTAGCACTCATGTATAAGGAACTATCAAGCTATATGGAATCAATCCACAAAAGGAAGTAAGCCCAAAGCTTTGCGAAAAGCTTCAAACTTCTCCCTAGGTAGAGCCTCTGTGAAAAGGTCTGCAATGTTCTACTACGTGGGCACATATGCCAAATTGATCTCTCTAGCAAAGAACCTCTCCTTGACATAATGATAGTGCATCTCGCTGTGCTTAGTGCAAGCATGGAACATAGGGTTCCTCATAACTACCAATGGACTCTGATTGTTATTGAAGATGGTGGTGGCAAAAGACTAACTAACACCCAAATCATCCATAAGGCATCTGAGCCCCACACACTCAACGGTCGCTGCAAAAGCCGCCTTATACTCAGCCTTACAACTAGAAGTGGCCATAGTAGGTTGCTCTTGCTCAACCAAGATATACATGAGCTACCAAGCAAGCCACTAGTGGACACACAAATGTCATAGCAACCAGCCCAGTTAGAGTTAGAAAAAGCATGTAAATCTGGCAATAGTGAACCCCCCTTGGGATAAAACAATCCAAGTAACTGGGTACCACTCAAATAGTGAAAGATGTGCTTAACCACCTCCCAATGCTTGACACTTGGGCAATGCAAAAACCCACTCATCTATGAGACAGCAAACTGAATATCTAGCTGAGTAATGCATAAGTAAATCAAGCATCTAATAGCCTATTAATAGAGAACATCATCAAATGCATCCCGAGCATCATGAAGACTCAATTGTAAACCTATCTGCATAGGACTCGCAATAGGGTTATAGTCTTCAAGGCCAAAACACTGCAACAATGTGTCAATATATTTTATTTGACATAGAGCTATTCCACCATCAACTTGCATAAATTGAATGCCCAAATAATGATGCAAATGCCCCAAATCAAACATCTCAAATGAGGCATGCAAATCAGCCTTACAATCAGCAATATGCTTCTCATGAGGACTAGTGAGCAGCATGTCATCAACATACACAACAATGATCAAAAGCACATCATTTGCATGCTTAGCATATAAGACGCTCCCAGTTGGACTGTTCTCAAAACCATGTGCAATCAGGTAGGCATGCATTTCTTCATACCAAGCACATGGTGCTTGCTTCAAACCATATAATGCCTTTTTCAACTTGCACACTTGGTTTTCATGCCCTTTTTGCACAAAGCCATGAGGTTGAAAAACATACACTTCTTCATGCAAGTCACCATTGAAAAATACAAATTTGATGTCCAACTGATGTACATTCCAACCATGATGAGTTGCAAGTGCATAGATGCTACGAATAGTAGTCATTCGGCAAGTAGGAGCAAAGGTCTCATCAAACGCAATGCCCCTTTCTTGAGCATAACCCTTTGCAACAAGCCTAGTCTTATAGCTATCAATTGTTCCATGAGGCTTATGTTTTAGCTTGTATACCCACTTAGTTCCAATGGCCTTCTTACCATGAGGCAAGTCACATAAAGACCAGGTACCATTCTTCATTATAGCATCATATTCAAATTGCATAGCAACCATCCAATTTTTTTGAAATTTGTGCTTCACCAAACAAAATAGGCTCATTCTCATCACAAAGACTAGAGGGAGCCATAGCATAGCAATCTGATGCAAAAGAAGCACTATGAGAGCCAGAGTGAGTATGATATGATAGAGGTGCATCTAATTTGCTATCATGCAAAGTCTACACTAGCCATTTTGGCATAATTTTTCCCTCCTCAATATCAACTCTCTCATCAACAAGTGCATCATGTAAATCTGCATCAAAAATGGAATGATCTACATCATCACATGAAACCTGTAAAGGCTAAGAAGTTTCCTCATTAGGACCAGCTCTAGACTATCCACTTGTAAAAGAGCAAAGCATCATACATGTCTTTGGAGCTAATTGATGTCTCCTTAGTACATGAAAGTAATGGTTGAATAGCATCTTCCACAAAAACAACATCATGGCTAACCAAAATGTGTTTAGTATGTGGATGATATAGACAATAGCCTTTGCTTTCAGAATTGTACCCAACAAAAATACATTTCACTACTTTATCATCAAATTTCTTGCATTGTTATTCAAGCACTAATGCATATGCCAGACAACCAAAAACAAGAAGGTCAAAAACAGATGGCTTACGAAAATGCCAAGCCCCATATGGAGTGATAGACTACAATGCTTTAGTGGGACACATGTTAAGTACATATGTTGCACACATAACAGAAGCTAGAAACTATGTGGTAAAGATTGACTCTTGACCATACACCTCGGCATCTCCATGAGTGTCATGTTCTTCCTTTCAGCAACTCCATTCTCTTGAGGTATATACGGCCTTGTACACTGATTTTTTATCCCACATTTAGCCAGAAATGCATTCAATTTAGAGGATATATATTTTGCCTCTCGATCAGAATGGAGGGCGCCCATTTTACATGCTAATAGATTTTCATCCAAAACCAAAAACTGCTTGAAGCACATAAACACTTTGGACTTTTCTTTCAATTGATATACCCATGCATGCCTAGAAAAATCATCAATGAAATTCACGAAATAAAGATAGTTTCCAAAAGAGGGTGTCTCCATAGGACCACAGACATCACTGTGAACTAGCTGTAATTTCTGAGTAGCTCGAACAGAGCCATCTTTTGGGAATGAGGAATGCTGCATTTTGCCCAAAATACAGACTTCACAAACATGTTTATCAGGTCCCTCAAGTTTGGGCAGAGAGGAAACCATTTCATATTTCTGCAATCGTAGCAAACTAGAAAAATTCAAATGACCAAATCATGCATGCCAAAGCTTTGCATCTGACATAGTCTGAGAAACATGTACTACACATGCTCAATCATTCATAGATTTTTCATAATCTATGAGATTATATAGCCTATGACATAAAATGCCAGAAACAATAATGAAATCACCATTTAACAGATCATGAACTGTACATCTATCATCAACAAATTTCACAACCAAGACAATCTTGACTAAAGTCGAAACTGATAACAGATTCTTCTTAATCCCTGGCACAAATAAAGCATCTGACAATGTAAAAGAACTACCATCAGCAGTAGTCAGAATGATCTTACCAACTCCCATGATATGATAAGAGGAGTTGTTGGTGCATGTGATACTATTCCCCATAAGGGAACGCTTGAGTGAAGTGATGAAATTGCACTGAAAGTTAATATGTTTGGTTGCCCCACTATCAAAGTACCAAACATCCGAGTCTACTACAAACATACACTATTCATGAGAAGATGGTTCATAACTACAAACAGTTGTAAATGCCCATTCTTCATTCGGCACAAGATTACTAGACTCTATTTTGGGAGTAGAGACATCTGCAACAACCATTCTAGCCTCTTTCTTCCTTGCGTCTTTAGCAGCCACTTTTGGATAACTCTTTATGATGATCATTTCCTTTACAATATTTGCACAATTTCTACTTTTTTATTTTCTTCTCATCTCTGTCATCCTTCTTTGTCTGTGTAGAATTAGCAAAATTTTGCTTAGAAGTAGAAGAGCTTCATTTACCTTTGCCCTTTTGACTAGCCAGGAAAGCTTGATTTGTAGCATGCATAATGGTCTTGTTGTGCCTAGACTAATCTTCATGCAACAGAACAGAGACTAGCTCCTCAAATGGTAAGGCATTTGTATTGCCTTTCATCATCAAATGAAGACTAGAAGCAAAACTCTGATTTGAATCAGGAAGACCATTCAGAATAGTCTGCACAAGTGAACTGTCAAGCAAGACTTCATCAATAAAATCAATTTTTCCTTCAAATCTTTGATCTTTGTCAGAAAATTGTCCATGGAATCTCCTTCATTTATGTGCTCTCCAATTTTTTTCAGAGGTAAGCAACATGAGCCTCATTCCTTGCCTGGTATAAAGTGGTAATTATATCCTTAGCATCCTTAGCTATTCTACAAGAGTGAATGTGAGGATTAATGGCATGTTTGATAGACAAGGCTATCAATGCATGTGTCTAAGCATCTCTACCATCTCGACAAATTTTCTCTACAATAGGTGCAACAGGAACCATGGCATGAATAGGAACATAAAGAATATCATCATCTTCAATTCCATCTACATCACCTCCAACAATTGTGTTTGCATGTGTAATAGGATGTTTTTTCAACATCCTGCACAATATTCTATAGTCCTTTTGCAACCAATACATGACACATCATATAAACCCATAATGGATAATTGGTAACATCCAACTTATCCTCAATATCCAACATACGGAATACATCATTGCTTTTAGCCATGGCCACTAATTAAAATACCTTGATGTAGAAAAATGATTGTATCTACAAAAGTTGAATAGAACTACCGTGATGAGTTCTACTAAATCTGTAGCAGAATTCGAGCTGCTTATACTAGTGAACCAAAACATGTATATATCTTGGGCACAAAAAGATAAAATTACATGCATAAGCACTATGATAATGCATTCTAAGGCCAAAATGAGCTCAGATCTGGCACCGTGAAATGAAGCTATTTTGAACTCCTAATCACCTTGAGTATGCTCACCAAATTTGGTGCAATTGTGAGATTGTGATTGGAGGCATGTCCATGACACCCTAGATGAAGTGACAACCTACTCTGATACCAATTGTTGGAGTTTGAGGTCTGTGGAAGCAGCACGAGGAAGAAGAAGAAGCTTGGAGCACAACACACAATACTGAATGTATTACCACTAGAATATGCAAAGATAAGTGACCCATTAGGGTTATAGGCATATATACAAGCCAGGGGAAAAAACCTCCTAAAGAGGGAAAAAAGTGCCCCAGTAGTCCTGATTTGTTCAGACGCATCAATTGGAGTTAGATCTTGTCAGAGGGATCTCCAACACTATATCAACACTCAGAAAAATAAAAACTTTTTGATTTTAAGATGAATAACCTATATCTCTCTGAAACTATTTTGGTACATTTCTTTGACTAATCTTTCTTCTTAGTACCTGCAAGCATTAAAGCTCTGAAGATTTAGAATTGTTCAAAGACCTCGATATTTAAATTACTAATGATTATGAAATCTTAAGTAGTTGCATGAAAACAAACTCCTATGAGTATCTGATGTTAGATACATGGGTAAGAATGTATTGAGAAGTTTATATGTTTGTGTTTATTACATGTTTTTGTGAAAAGATGTATATATTTATGTGTGGCTAAATAAGGCTCTACTTGTATATACCTATGCTTGTCTACCTAAATATATTCATGCTGCTACATCAATGTGCTCAAGTTGTGTTACACATGTGTTAATGAGAATGAAAAAGTGAGTTATTAGGGCTATGTGCTTGCATTCTTCTAAGTACAAGAAACTCTAATAAGTATGAGAACTCATTCCTATGAGTTTGCCTTTTTTGTAAGTGCAAGAACCTTATGAGTGCCTACTTTTATGAGAATACATGTATATATTTCACATTGAATTCATTCCACCCTATTATTAACCTATATGATTACTTATCTTAGAATGTCATTCAAAAAAAAAAGTTACTTTATCTTAAACTCTTAGTTAAAAGCATGTGTAAATTTGTGCTTATAAACCTTTTTTACTTTATGATTAATGTATGTTATTATTAATTAGCTATTAAATAATTATTAAAGATAACTATTGAATAACTATTAAATAACTATGATAAATAACTAAATGGCTTATTAAATAATTATCAATGAATAAACATAATAATTATTAATTATAACATATAAATTAAGTAACTTAATAAATTAATAGTTATTTTATTGTTCTTTATGAAAATATTTTATTAGAATACTAACTAAATTTTACGTATGCATGAGTGGAGTAAGGTGTGCTAGTTAATTAGGTATGTGTACTAGTAAGCTAATGGTACTATATATATATATATATATATATATATATATATATATATATATATATATATATATATATATATATATATATATATATATATATATATATATATATATATATATATATATATATTGTGTGTGAACGTATGTTTTTTCTTATGCCTTTTCGTGCAGGTATAGATGATCAAGGGGGGAGAGAGAGAACGAGAGAGAGAGAGAGAGAGAGAGAGAAAAGCTTCATCTCCCCCCCTCCTCCATCTGTTTGCGGACGATAGAGGAAGGGGAGAGAGAGAGAGAGAGAGAGAGTGCCAATCAAACAGCGCAGCAGAGATGAGTGCGCAAAATTTTGAGTGTTGCGTGCATAGAGAGTGAGAGAGAAAGAGAGCGAGGGATTTTCTCTGCTGGGACCTCTTGCAAAGCTCATGAAATTCTTCATCAGCTCCCTCGTTATTTGAGGGGTAACCTTCTGTCTATTTTACCGACTGGTACCAAGTGGACTATTATTGGTGGAGGTCTAAACAGAGGTCCTGAGTGAGGATCAAAGATTTTAGCTATGCTTTTTATAGGGTACATGGATGGTTTTGTGACTATTTGGGATGCATCTTCATCAGTATTTTTTTAGCTTTACAACTTGTCCCCAACTCTCCAAGGAGGGAGCTACATCGGTTGTTTCTCATATTGATTTCTATCTACATAGAGGAGTTTTAGTTGTGATGTTGCGCACCTGGCGGTAGAGAGAGAAACGCTACGCATCTAGTGGTAGAGAGAGAAATAGTGCATATCTGGTGGTGTTGTAGAACTGGTCGATGACAACGGCCAGTACAGAGAGAGAGTATTTGCTAATGGTGCCACAAGTACAGGGATGGTAGCGACAGACATTGCAGTAGAGAGAGAGAGAGAGAGCACCGGAGGGCTTTTTGGTGCTGCGTGTCTAGGGAGAGAGAGAGAGAGAGAGTCACGACAGAGAGAGATGGCAGCGTTGTAGTTTCTATCAACATGGAAGAGAAAGAGACATGGTGTGATTGGAGGGGGGAGAGAGAGAGAGAGTGCCAATCAAACAGCACAGCAGAGATGAGTGCGCAAAATTTTGGGTGTTGCGTGCATAGAGAGTGAGAGAGAGAGAGAGAGCAAGGGATTTTCTCTGTCGGGACCTCTTGCAAATTTCATGAAATTCTTCATCAGCTCCCTCTTCATTTGAGGGGTAACCTTCTATCTGTTTTACCAGCTGGTACCAAGTGGACTTTTACTAGTGGAGGTCTAAACAGAGGTCTTGAGCGAGGATCAAAGATTTAAGCTATGCTTGTTATAGGGTACATGGATGGTTTTGTGACTGTCTGGGATGCATCTTCATCAGTATTTTTTTTTAGCTTTAGAACTTGTCCCCAACTCTCCAAGGAGGGAGCTGCATCGGTTGTTTCTCATATTGATGTCTATCTACATAGAGGAGTTTTAGTTGTGACATTGCGCATCTGGCGGTAGACAGAGAAACGCTACGCATCTAGCGGTAGAGAGAGAAATAATGCACATCTAGTGGTGTTGTAGAACTGGTCGACAGTAGCAGCTAGTACAGAGAGAGAGTATTTGCTGATGGTGCCACAAGTGCAGGGATGGTAGCGACAGACATTGCGATAGAGAGAGAGAGAGAGCACCGGAGGGCTTTCTGGTGTTTTGTATCTGGAGAGAGAGAGAGAGAGAGATGGTAGAGAGAGATGGTGGTGCTGCAATTTTTGTCAACATGGAAGAGAAAGAGACATGGTGTGATTGGAGGGGAGGAGGGAGAGAGAGAGAGAGAGAGAGAGAGAGGGAGAGAGAGAGAAAGTGGTATATTCAGAGCTATGTGATGGTTATTTGTAGGCAAGCTGACATAGAGAGAGAGTGTGTGAGTGAGTGAGAGAGAGAGAAAGAGGTGTTTCTACAGATTAGGGATGAGTGCAATAGCATCAGAGAGAGAGAGAGGGAGAGAGAGAGAAAGATAGGGAGGGAGGGAGAGAGAGAGAGAGAGAAGCTTCATCTCCCCCCTCCTCCATCGGCCTATGGACGACAAAAAAGGGGAGAGAGAGAGAGAGAGAGAGATGTAGAGGATTTCAGAAGTTCATATGCATGTGTGTATGTGCATGTATATATGAGTTTTAAGAATGTAAATGCATATGTGTGCATTTATGAACATGCATATGTGTGAGAGAATGTATGCATGAATGCATGTAAATGTGTGAGTGCATATATATGTAATGAATGCATGAGTGCATGTGCATATGAGTTGAATGCATAAGTTGTGTGAGAGAGATTAAGTGCATGTATATGTATGCATGTAAATGTATGCATGTATATGTATGCATGTATATGTATGAATGTATATGTATGCATGTATATGTATGCATGTATACGTATGCATGTATATGTATGATGCATGTATGCATGTGTATGTATGATGCATGTATGCATGTGTATGTATGATGCATGTGTGCATGTGTATTGCGATGTATGCATGTGTATTGTGATGTATGCATGTGTATGTATGATGCATGTATGAATGTGAATTGTGATGTATGCATGTGTATGTATGATGCATGTATGCATGTGTATGTATGATGCATGTATGCATGTGTATGTATGATGCATGTATGCATATGTATGTATGATGCATGTTTGCATGTGTATGTATGATGCACGTATGCATGTGTATTGTGATGTATGCATGTGTATGTATGATGCATGTATGCATGTGTATGTATGATGCATGTATGCATGTGTATGTATGATGCATGTATGCATGTGTATGTATGATGCATGTATGCATGTGTATGTATGATGCATGTATGCATGTGTATTGTGATGTATGTATGTGTATGTATGATGCATGTATGCATGTGTATGTATGATGCATGTATGCATGTGAATTGTGATGTATGCATGTGAGTTGTGATGTATACATGTGTATGTATGATGCATGTATGCATATGAATTGTGATGTATGCATGTGTATGTATGATGCATGTATGCATGTATATGTATGATGCATGTATGCATGTGAATTGTGATGTATGCATGTGTATGTATGATGCATGTATGCATGTGTATGTATGATGCATGTATGCATGTGAATTGTGATGCATGCATGTGTATGTATGATGCATGTATGCATGTATATGTATGATGCATGTATGCATGTGAATTGTGATGTGTATGTGTATGAGTGATGAGATGAGCATGTGCATGTATGCATAAGTATGCATGTATGCATGTGTAGGTATGATGAGTATGTGCATGAAGTGCATGTGTATGTGTGTTGAAAGCATATGCACATTAGAGAAGATGTATATTAGCATTTATAAACATGTGTATTCGTGTGTACATGATTAGTATGCATGAGCATGAATGGTATCATGAGAGCATGCATGTAAAGTGCACTAGTATATATAAAAAGTGTATTAGCATGTTAATCATAAAAGAACTAATTAGTATAAAATAGCATAGGTTTAAATTATGTTAATTTTTGAGTGTTAGATTTGTAAATGTAAGTTACCAATGAATGTTGACATGCATATATGAGCATATATGTAGGTATAATTAGGAAATTATGCGATAGATGTAAACATTGAAGTGCATATAAGTACTTTATTGTTTGTATGAGCATATACATGAATATTGAGAATGTAAATGCATGTGTTAGTGTATATGCATATAGGAAGTTATGAATATATGTATGAATAATGTTGTGAATGCAAGTGCATGAATGCACCTATGTATTAGTAAACATGAACATATGTGTTTGCATGTACATTTGCATATTAATGTATGTTAATCTATGCATATGAAAGTGATTATAATTTTAGTGCATAAGTGAATGGTAATTATGAATGAAGTGTATATGCATAAATGAATGTATAAGAATGAATGTGTGTTTTATATTTCTCAAAACCATGTGCAATCAGATAGGCATGTATCTTTTCGTACCAAGCACATGGTGCTTGCTTTAAGCCATATAATGCCTTCTTTAACCTGCACACCTGGTTCTCATGCCCTTTCTACACAAAGCCACGAGGCTGAAAAACATGCACTTCTTCATGCAAGTCACCATTCAGAAATGTTGTTTTGATATCCAACTGATGTACATTCCAACCATGATGAGCTACAAGCACACAGATGCTACGGACGCTAGTCATTCGGCAAGTAGGTGCAAAGGCCTCATCAAAATCAATGCCTCTTTCCTATGCATAACCCTTTGCAACAAGCCTAGCCTTATACATGTCAACTCTTCCATCACGTTTATGCTTCAGCTTGTATACCCTCTTTGTGCCAATGGCCTTCTTTCTAGGAGGCAAGTCACATAAAGACCAAGTACCATTCTTCATTATAGCATCATATTCAGATTGCATGCAACCATCCAATGTTCAAAATTTTGTGCTTCATCAAACAAAACAAGTTCAGTCTCATCAAAAGACTAGAGGCAGCCATAGCATAGAAATCTGATGCAAAATAGGCACTATGAGAGCCTCACTGAATACAATATGGCAGAGGTGCATCTAATTTGCTATCACTCAAGGTCTACACCAGCCATTTTCGCATAGTTTTTGCCTACTCAATATCAGCTCTCTCATCAACAAGTGCATCATGTAAATCTGCATCAGAAATGGAATGATCTGCATCATCACATGAAACCTGCAAAGGTTGAGAAGTGGCCTCATCAGGACCAACACTAGACTGTCCACCTGTAAAAAGAAGCAGCAAAGTATCATACATGTCTTTGGAGCTAATAGATGTCTCCTTAGTACATGAAAGCAATGGCTGAATAGAATCTTCCACAAAAACAACATCACGACTAACCAGAATGCGTTTAGTCTATGGATGATACAAACAATAGCCTTTACTTCCAGAATTGTACCCAACAAAAATACATTTTACTGCTTTATCATCCAATTTTTTGAGATGTTGTTCAGGCACTAATTCATATGCCAAACAACCAAAAACACGCAGATGAGCAACATATGGCTTGCGACCATGCCAAGCCTCATATGGAGTGATAGACTGTAGTGCTTTAGTGGGACACCAATTAAGTACATATGCTGCACACCTTAGATGGAGGAGGTGAGTACTTCTCAAATGAGTTTGATGCATTCTTGTAGGATAGAGGAATCAAAAGAGAAATTGCAACAAGGTATATCCCTAAGCAAAATGGGGTTGCAGAGAGGAGAAATAGACTAATTGTTGAAATAGCTAGGTCAATGTTAAATGAGAAAAAAATTACCTAATTATTTGTGGGTAGAGAGTGTATCTATTGCCACTTATCTTGTAAACAGGTTGCCATCCAAATCTCTTGATGGAATGACCCCATATGAAGCATGGCATGGTAGAATATCTTCACTTAATCATTACAGGATCTTTGGATGTGTTGCTTATATGCATATACCATCTCAAATAAGAGGTAAGCTAGACCCTAAGGTAGAGAAGTGCATCTTCATAGGGTATGACTTGAATCAAAAAGGATACATATTTTACAATCCTTCCAACAAAGGATTTATGGTCAGTAGAGATGTTGTCTTTGATGAGAATGATTCTTGGTTTGAAAGTGAATGCAGAAAGTTGCCTTATGACTTGGAAGAGGAATTTCCAAGCCTCACCAAGGAGGAGCCAAACCAGATTGGAGACATAAACTCAGATGATGAGGACATCATCAACCTAGAAGAATTCAAGGCATGGAAATCCAAAGGCAAAGTCAAGATGAAGAAGTTGGAGGATATACGTGAATCATCCAACCAAGCAATCAGAAGATTGCAAAGGGAAAGCAAGAAGCCAATCAGATATGGGTATGACACTTCTTTAGTTACTAAGCATTCTGTTTATCTTGCAAAAGACTTGTCATTTGAAGAGCCATCATCATATGAAGAGGCAAAGACCAAGGCAGAATGGAAGGAAGTTATGGACGAAGAAATTTAAGCACTCAAGGAGAATGATACTTGGGAGCTAGTGCCAAAGAAGGATTCTATGAAGGTAATTAGTTCTAGATGGATCTACAAGATTAAGAGAAATTTTGATGGATCAATAAGCAGGTACAAGGCTAGACTTGTGGCTAAGGGTTTTGCACAAACCCAAGGAGTTGACTATGAAGAAACCTTCTCACCTATGGCCAAAATGCCAACCATCAGAGTATTGGTAAGTGTGGTTGCATAAAAAAATTGGAAGATGTACCAATTGGATGTAAAAAATGCATTTCTAAATGGATGGATTTCAGAGGAGGTGTACATGTCTCAACCTCTTGGCTACGAGGAACCAATCAAGGTAAATCATGTGTGTAAACTAAACAAAGCTCTTTATGGATTGAAGCAGGCACCTAGGGCATGGAACCATAGGTTGACTACATACCTTCAAGATCAAGGATTCATCATGAGTAGAGCAGATACTTCTCTATTTATTAAGAGAAGTAATTCAAAGGTGATATACCTATGTGTATATGTTGATGATATCATACTTACAGGTAATGATGTTAATGGCATCAAGTAGATCAAGAATCATGTGTTGCAGGAATTCAAAATCAGTGATCTAGGATCAGTAAAGTATTTTCTTGGACTTGAGTTAGTCTATACTAACTCTGGAATTTACATTACACAAAGAAAGTATGTACATGACATGTTGAAGAAATTTCATTTGTAGGATGCCAAGGTAGCAAGCACTCCAATGGAGGTAAACCAAAAATTAAGTGCTCATGAAGGTGATGTGCTTGATAATATTGCAAGATACCAAAGCATAGTGGGAAGTTTGAACTATGCCACATTGACAAGGATTGATATTGCTTATGGAGTAAGTGTCTAAGCCAATTTATGCGCGAACCTAGGGCACCTCACTTGGAAGCTACCAAGAGGATTTTGAAGTACCTTAAGGGGACTCAAAATCAAGGTTTATATTTTCCTTATACTTCCGATTTGGATATCAAGATATACTCAGATGCAAATTGGGCAGGTTGCAAAGATGATAGGAGGAGTACCTCAGGATATCTATTTTTTTTAGGTGACAAACCTATATCATGGTCTTCCAAGAAGCAACCTACTGTTGCCTTATCTTCAACAAAGGCAGAATATAGAGGATTGGCCAATGCTACTCAAGAGGCCATATGGATCAGATTGCTATATACAGATTTGGGTTTGCATACTAGATCTCCAATGATTTTTGGAGATAATACAAGCTCACTACATCTTGCAGAAAATCCTATTTATTATGCTAGGACCAAGCATATAGAGGTCCACTATCATTATGTGAGAGAGAAGCTATTGAGCAAGGAAATTCAGTTGGCATATATATCAACCAATATGCAATGTGCAGGCTTATTAACCAAATCACTTGATGGAACTAAACTTTGCAGGTTTAAAGCTATGATTGGATTGCAGGACATACAAGAAGATTGATGAAGAAAATCAAGTCAAGATGTTTGACTTGAGGGGGAGCTGTTGGTGCAAATGCCAAGCCTACACACTCGGCTAGGCATGATAAGACATTATGAGGAATAATTGAAATTCCATGGGAACCATTGCTATGAGTCTCCCTATTTTTTACCATTTGTAAAAGTCAAATTGACTTGAAGAAATATTTTTAAAAGCCACTAAACTCATGGAGTTAGATGAATTGTTAAGCCACAAATTCTTAGAGAGAATATCTCCTAGATTAGTGGATCACTTTTATTGAGAGCCAAAGTTGAATTCAATTTCAAAATTTGAATGAAACATCTATAAAAGATGAATGTAAAACTTGCAAGATTGATCACTCCAATCTCGAGACATTAGTTGATCATATTGTAAGAGAGTGAGGCTCACTTCATAGCCTACAACTCTATCTATCATTGGGCATTGATTATCATGCCAATGATCATGTACAACAATGTTTCATAATACAATAGATCATTCATTATATCTGTTGATCTCTCTGCTAGTCACTCAAAATAGACATTTTGTATTGCTCATATCTCAGTCAATACTGTAGCATTTTCAATGTTCTATAGCTTATTGGAATCAGCTTTACGTCCTCTACATATTGACAGATTTTGAAGACATTCCATTTAATGGATTTGGAGAAAAGTGCATCAAACTGATCATTGGTCAATCTCTACAAAGGTCCTAAAAAATTGGGG